>JAGFNQ010001057.1:0-79089 GCA_024364735.1 Boesenbergia rotunda
ATAAAATAAATCTAGCTCGATTTGTTTTATAAATTATGGATAAATAAATTTGTATAAAAATTTATATAAATAAATTTATAGAAATTTATTCTTTTTATGGAAATTAAAATGATCCATGGAATGGTTTATTTTAATTTTATAAAATCAATTATGAATTGATTTTTCCATAATAAGAAGATTTATAAATTTCTTGTAAAATTTATTCCATAATAAAAGGAGAGATATATTTGTTTTATTATAAAGTTAGTTATAATAAAACTTGGCTTAAACGGAATAATTCATAAAGAAAATTTATAAGATAAATTTCTTATGAAAATTTATTCCGTTAATTCCGTTAAAGGGGAGACTTGGCAAGGGAGAGGCTACTATATAAAGGAACCAAAGGCAAGCCTTGAATTCCAATCAATTGAGTTATCAAGAGATTTAGTAGCTCTCCCTCTCTCTCTTATTCTCTCCCTCTCTTCCCCTTAGGGCCGGCGCCCTCTTTGCATCCTAGGGCCGACGCCCTCCTTGAGTGCTAGGGCCGGCGCACCTCACACAACCCTAGGGTTGGCGTGAGTCGACTCCACGAAGTAGAAGCCAAAGAAGAAGAAGAAGAAGCGGGTGGCATCTCCTTCCTTCCCAGAATTTAGATTCCGTTTCTTGGTGGTTAGTTTCCTATCTTCTCTCTTGATCTTCTAGTTGTGCCTTTAGAGAATCTAGTAGTTCTCGTCGGCACAAAACTCGTGGCTTTGCGAAGTCATCCCGAAGAGAACTCGGCGTGGACGCGAATAGAGGCGGAGCTTCCAAGGGACGCTACGGTTGGATCTCGTCCCTTACTTCGAGTTACGAGAGGTATAAAGTAAATTAGTTTACTTTTTCTGCAAAATTTTAATTTATGATCATGTCCACACACCATAAGGTTGCATGCTAGATACGTAGTTAAAAATAATTTGAGAAATTATTATGCTAATTCTTCCGCTGCACGTAAATAATTTTAAAATTTACGAACCCGTATCCTTGTCAACATGCACCCGGTCCCAACAGGAACCACACCAAGTTCTGAGACAAACTTCTTAATCCAGACTGCTTCTTTTGCTGCTTCCGAAGCCGCGATATATTCCGCTTCCGTGGTAGAATCCGCTACAGTATCTTGCTTGGAACTTTTCCAACTTATTGCGCCTTCATTCAAAGTAAATACGTATCCAGACTGAGATTTGGAGTCATCCTTATCTGTCTGGAAACTGGCATCTGTATACCCACGTATTACCATATCTCCTTCTCCATATATTAGGAACACATCCTTAGTTCTTCTTAAGTACTTAAGGATTGTTTTGACAGCCGCCCAATGATCCATTCCTGGATCAGACTGGTATCTGCTCGTGACACTCAGAGCATACGATACATCGGGCCTAGTACATAACATGGCATACATGATAGATCCTATCGCGGATGCATAAGGAATCTTATTCATGCAAATCCTCTCGTCTTCTGTGCGCGGACACATAGACTTTGAAAGGTTGATCCCATGCCTGATGGGAAGGCAATCTTTCTTGGATTCCGACATGCTAAACCTTTTTAGCACTCGGTCTATATATGTAGACTGCGAAAGACCAAGCAACCGTTTTGATCTATCTCTATAGATTCTAATCCCAAGGATATAGGTTGCTTCTCCCAGGTCTTTCATGGAGAAAGTTTTGGACAACCAAATTTTAACTGGTTGTAAGACTGATATATCGTTTCCTATAAGCAATATGTCATCGACATATAGCACTAGGAATACGACTGCACTCCCACTAACCTTCTTGTACACACAGGGTTCGTCAGGATTTTGTGAGAAATTAAACTCTTTGATTGTCTCATCAAAACGGATGTTCTAGCTCCTGGATGCTTGCTTCAGTCCATATATGGATCGTCGAAGCTTGCATATTTTGGTTTTATCAACCGATGTGAAACCTTCAGGTTGTATCATGTATACATCCTCAAGCAGGTTTCCATTAAGGAAAGCTGTTTTCACATCCATTTGTCATATCTCATAATCATGATGAGCTGCTATGGCCAGGAGCATCTGAATGGATTTAAGCATAGCTACTGGCGAATAGGTTTCGTCATAATCAATTCCTTGTTTCTGACGATATCCTTTTGTCACTAATCTAGCCTTAAAGGTAACTACATTACCTTCCATGTCGGTTTTCTTCTTGAAAACCCACTTGCACCCTATGGGCTTAATCCCTTCAGGTGGGTTAACCAAGTCCCATACTTGATTTTCGTACATGGAATCCATTTCCGACTTCATGGCTTCAAGCCATTTGTCCCTTTCTGAACTTTTCAGAACATCTTCATAACTGATAGGTTCGTCATCGCTTATGAGTAACACGTCGTTCGATTCACTTATGAGAAATCCGTATCTCTCTGGAATATTGTGTGTCCTATCAGACCTACGAAGAGGTGGCGTTGTTTTAGGTTCAACTGATAGCTCATCACTATGAGTTATCGGTTGTGGGTCTAGACTAGGTGTCTCTGTAATGTCTATTGGAGTTTCTTGAACTTCATCAAGTTCAATGCCACTCCCATTGTTTTCTTGTAAAAGAAATTCTTTTTCCAGAAATACAGCATGCCTTGAAACAAACACCTTTTGCTCCAAGGGATGATAGAATTGGTAACTCTTCGTTTCCTTAGGGTATCCAATAAATAGACATTTATCAGACTTAGCATCCAATTTGTCTGATACAGTCCGCTTCACATAAGCAGGACAACCCCATATCTTAAGGTGAGTTAAGTGAGGTTTCTTGCTATTCCATATCTCATATGGAGTAGTAGAGACTACCTTGGTCGGGACTCTGTTTAGCAAGTAAACAGCTGTTTTAAGTGCATAGCCCCAAAAGGATTTTCGAAGAGTTGCATGGTTCATCATGGATCTAACCATGTCCATCAAGGTTCGGTTACGCCTTTCAGATACACCATTATGCTGTGGTGTATACGGCGGAGTCCATTGAGACAATATCCCATTGTCCCTAAGATAATCTTGAAACTCTTGACTCAAGTATTCACCACCCTGATCGGATCGAAGTATCTTAATACTTTTGCCAAGTTGTTTCTCTACTTCATTTCTGAATTCTTTGAATTTCTCAAAAGCTTCAGATTTGTGTTTCATCAAGAACACATACTCGAATCGTGAGTGATCATCGATAAAGGTGATGAAGTAGCTATAGCCTCCTTGTGCAAGAGTTGACATTGGTCCACATACATCAGTATGTATTAGACCAAGCAATTCTCCCACTGGATTACCTTTTCCGGAAAAGGGTAATTTGGCCATCTTGCCTTTTAAGCATGATTCGCATGTATCAAATGAACCGGGTTCAAATGATTCCAGAATTCCACATCGGTGTAATTTGGTCATGCGTTTCTTACTTACATGGCCAAGACGACAATGCCACGTATAGGAGTCTATTCGATTATCTATTCGAGCACGTTTGTTGCTAACTTCGATATTGAAAACGTCACCGGATAAATCGAACGTGTAGATACCATTGCACAAAGTTCCGGTCTCATAAAGAACACCATTTAAAGTTATGTAACAACAATTATTACTAAAAGTTTAATGATAACCCTTTTCATTCAAACATGAAATAGATACAATGTTCTTTATTAACGAAGGAACAAAATAACAATTATCCAATTCTAAGACACGTCCAGTAGGGAGCTTTAGCAAATATGTTCCGATGGCAACAGCAGCAATCTTTGCTCCATTTCCAACTCGCAGATTCGTTTCTCCCTTGACGAGTCTTCTTCTATTCCTTAGCCCCTATATGTCATTACATATATGTGAGCTACACCCAGTATCAAGTACCCAGGTATCTGAGGAAATAGAGTGACATTCAATAACGAAGATACCTGAAGAGGATGGGGCATCAGATGCCTTCTTCTTCAAAGACTCAAGATAAACCTTGCAATTTCTTCGCCAGTGACCCTTCTTGCCACAATGATGGCAAGTGCCTTTTGGTGTCTTTTCAGTCTTTTTGGCCTTTTTCTTCTTTCCTTTATTCTGTTCTTTGGCCTTCCTCTTGGAACCTTTCTTCGAGGAACCAACTAACAGTACCGTCTTCTGATTTTGCTTTACAGAAGGTTCTATAGTCTTCAGCAGGTTGAGTAACTCAGGAATGGTAGTCTCCAGCTTGTTCATCCGATAGTTCATCACAAATTGTCCGATAGTTCATCACAAATTGTGAATAACTTTTGGGCAAACAATGCAGAATTAAGTCAATACTTAGTTCATGATCCATTGCAAAACCGAGTGTGCTCAGTCGCTCAATGTACCCCAACATCTTTAACACAAACTGTGAGGCAGAAGTGCCTTCCTGCATCCTAGAGGTGAAGAGGAGTCTGGAGACTTCGAACCTTTCGGATCTCGCCTGCTCTTCAAATAACTCATGAAGATGGAAGATGATGGTATAAGCATCCATATGCTCATGCTGCTTTTGCAGCTCAGGTACCATAGAGGCTAGCATGATGCAACTCGCAAGTTCAGAATCGGTCACATGTTTCTGATAGGCCACTAACTGGTCTGGAGTTGCATCTTCTGGAGGACGGTTGGGAAGTTGATCTTCAAGGACATAAGCAAGCTTCTCTGCCTTGAGGACTATCCTCAGGTTTCGAAGCCAGTCCATGAAGTTTGACCCAGTCAGTTTATTGGTGTCCAAAATGGAACGCAAATTCAGAGAAGACATGATCGAGTGATTATCCTAGAAATACAAATTGAGCTTATGTGAGAAGAATGATAAAGAATGCATCAACATACATTAATTAAATCCTATTTATTTTTCGAATTGAATAACCCTTTTTATCAATTCGGGAGATCGTAGGAACACCTCCAAATAGGTTGATATCCAACCATAGATAAGAACAACCATGGCTGTGGCCATCAAGTTATTCTTAGCTATGAAGGTAGGTAATTATACCGATTACATATCACATATATGTAACTATCACTTTATGCTATCAACTAATTGAATGTTTGCATAAATCATTGGGTTGTTAACTCATTAACAAGTATGCAACAATATACACAGCACCTAACTGCACCTCTCTTTACATCGACCTTGGCTGTGGCACAACAAATCGATGCTCCAAGCTTAAGGCTGACCCATTAATCAAGAAATAGTTTTAATATGGTTGGAGTTCATTCAACCGTTTAGTCAGGCTTGGATGTGTCCAACAACCAAAACTAAGGATTGACCTCTGACTCCAACTATATTAATCATAAACTAATTCCATGGTTTGAACATGTTGAGGTTCAAGCCGGGCATGGATGTGTCCATCAACCCAAACGAGAAACAAAACTCCGATTCTAACCATATTAATGGAAGGTGTTGGCCTTAATATTTTGTAAGGGGTTTTAGGTCTCATCCTTTCTTTTCAAAGCACATTCATGACATATAATTATGTCATGACTAACAATTTCCTTGATAAAGTATGTATGTGACTTAATTTATCAAGTCTCATTAATTGGATTAGGAACCGGATTTCCTAATCCCAATTTCATACTTTATTCAAGGAATTATTTTGGGAAACAATTTCCTAAATTGTCATAATCAATTTTGGAAATAATATGTTTAAGACTTTGATTTCTCTAAATCAAATCTTATTAAATTAAGAGACAGATTCCCTTAATTCAACCACATATTATTTTCATGAAAATCTTATTTAAGAAAACTCTATAGGAAACCATTTTCCTAATTAATTTTGGAGACAACAATATGTAAGAGCATCACCTCTTAAATCAAATAAGGAAATTATCCTAAATTTCCAAGATTTGATCACATATTTTATTTATGGATTAATTAATTACAACAAATTGTTTTCTAAGGGTGGCTCCCTGAGGCTCAGATACCCAAAGAAAAGAAATTTGTCGTAAATCCAATTTGGTCCGCTCCCCGAGGCGTAACCAAATTAAACATGACAATTTTATTCAAAATGGGAAATTAAATTACAACAACTAACTTTAAATTGGACGGCTCTCCGAGGCTCAATCCAAAATAAAGAATTTTGTTAATAATTTAAAACCAATTCGAATTTTAATTGTCAATTAATGATCCATAAATTTGTCTAGACTTTCTTGAAAGAAAGTGCCCAAAATTGCGAGATTTCATAATAGGTTTTCAGAATATTTGTAAGTTTCTGGTACAAAGAAAACTTACATATTTCCAAAATTAGAAAATTTCCAAAATTGGAAAGTTTCCAAAGATGGGAAGTTTTCACAATTATCATAAAATTTCAGAAACTAGGATATTTCAAAAGTTTGCGAAATTTCATGAGGATTTCCAAACTTTGAAATTCCTAAATCTAAAATTTATCATAACTGGAAAGTTTCCATAATTGAAAAATTTTCCAAAATTGAGATCATGACAAAGTTTTATGCAAAACAATTATATGATTATGTCGAACACTAACCGGCTCTGATACCACTGTTGGGACCGGGTGCATGTTGACATGTATACGGGTTCGTAATTTTAAAATTTAATTACGTGCAGCGGAAGGTTTAGCATAAATATTTCTCAAATTATTTTAACCACGTATCTAGCATGCAGCCTTATGTTGTGGAGACATGATCATACATTTAAAATTTTGCAAAAAGTAAACTAATTTACTTAATACCTCGCGTAACTCGTAGAAAGGGACGAGATCCAACCGTAGCGTCCCTTGGAAGCTCCGCCTCTGTTCGCGTCCACGCCGAGTTTTCTTCGGGATGACTTCGCAAAGCCACGAGTTTCGTGCCGACAAGAACTACTAGATTCTCCAAAGGCACGACAAGAATACCAAGAGAGAGATGAAAAACTAACCACCAAACGAAGAACGGAATCAATATTCCGGGAAGGAAGGAGTTGCGCCCGCTTCTTCTTCTTCTTACGGCAGCTGCTTGGTGGCCAAGGGTGGCTGAAGCTCACGGCAAGAAGATCGCTGACGCCTCTGGAAAGAAGCTGATGGCTCACGCCACCTTTGAAGCAGGCTGCTGGCTCACCCCACCTAGAAGCAGGCTACGACACCATTAAGAAACCTGCTCCCTTGAGCCATTAATCCCATGGAGATTAATTGCATGGCATCTGCTCCCTTGAGCAATTAATCGCCTCGAAAGGGATTAATTACGTGCAGCGGAAGGTTCAGCATAAATAATTTCTTAAATTATTTTAACCACGTATCTAGCATGCAACCTTAAGTTGTGGAGACATGATCATAAATTAAAATTTTGCAGAAAAGTAAACTAATTTACTTAGTACCTCGCGTAACTCGAAGAAAGGGAAGAGATCCAACCGTAGCATCCCTTGGAAGCTCCGCCTCTATTCGCGTCCACGCCGAGTTCTCTTCGGGATAACTTCGCAAAGCCACGAGTTTCATGCCGACAAGAACTACTAGATTCTCCAAAGGCACGACAAGAATATCAAGAGAGGGAGATGGAAGACTAACCACCAAGTAACGGAATCAAGATCCGAGAAAGGAAGGAGTTGCGACCCGCATCTTCTTCTTCTTTGGCACCTTCTTGGTGGAGGAGGCTCACGGCAACCCTAGGAGGTGCGCCGGCCCTAGAGGATGAAGAGGGCGCCGGCCCTAGAGGAGGGAGAGGGAGAGAAGGAGAGAGAGAGAGAGCTTGCTTCTTTATCTCTTGATTGGAATTCAAGCCTTGCCTTGGTTCCTTTATATAGTAGCCTCTCCATTGTCAAGTCTCCCCTTTAACGGAATAAATTTTTATAAGAAATTTATCTTATAAATTTTCCTATGAATTATTCTGTTATGTCTTGTTTTATTATAACTAAATTTATAATAAAACAAACACATCTCCCCTTTTATTATGGAATAAATTTTCACAAGAAATTTATTATATAAATTTTTTTTATCATGGAAAAATTAATTCATAATTAATTTTATAAAATAAAATAAACCAATCCAAGGTTTATTTTAATTTTCATGAAAATAAATCTCTTTATATAAATTTCTTTATATGAATTTCTTTATATAAATTTCTTTATATAAATTTATTTATCCATAATTTTATAAAACAAATCGCGCTTGATTTATTTTATAATTCAAACCAAATAAATTGGTTTCCCTCCTTGTTGTGGTCGGCCAAACCAAAGAGGGTGGGGACCCTCTTTGGCCGGCCAAACCAAGCCGCCTCTTCGCGAATTAAACTCATTTAATTCGTTCAATAAGCCTTCAAAAGACTTAGCCATTTTAAGCTTCCGATGCGCCTCTGATTAATTCAGATTCGACTTATTTCTCTTGATCGGAAAATCTAATTTTCAACTCGTTTTAAATCCCTCAGATTACTCGTAGTGCGTGTGACTAAATAGGCTTTCGATTTATGTTGGCCGTCTATAATCAACCAATTATACAACGATCATGAGTGGCACCTAGTAGTACATCATGACCCCCAATTAATTGAAAGAACAACGGTTGACCTCAGAAATAATTCTGAAACTCTTCAGCAGCTATAATGAGTCGTGCCTCATTCCCTTCACCATCTTATACCCACTTGGTTCAGGACACCGTCTTTATGTGTCAGTCCCCACTAGGCTGACTACGTCACACCTAGCTCAAGTAATGTCTTTCTCGTCCAACGGATTCTAATTACTCTCATGTTTCCTAGAGATTCATACTTGGAACATGTTATGCTCTGGCCAGAGGCTTCAAGTAACAATCCGACGATAGGCCTTGTGTAACGCCCCAAAATTCCCATTTTTAGTTCTTAAAGTCCTTAGAATTATTTAAAAATGGTTTAGAAATATTCTTGATATTTTTAGGAATTTTTAGAATATTTTTATGGAATTTTCCGAGTCCGTTTAGTATTTTTAAAAAAGGAATAACGTTAAAGGGCAGCAGGGGGTTCGAACCCACGACCACCAGAAGAGCAAGCGCGCACGGAACCAGCTGGGCTAGGGTATCAAGCACAACAAAAGATGGAGAGAAATAAATTTATAGAGTGGTTACGTTTTTTTCATGAAGATAGTATAAATAGATGATTAAAGAGAGGAAATTAGAATTTTGGGTTTCTCTTCCTCACCCTAGCCGCGCGGCGCACGAAATTTCTTCCCCTCTCTTGTGCGCACGCCAACACCAAGCACCAAGCTCTTCCTCTCCTCTTCCAAGGGGGCGCCGGCCAAGAGGGAACCAAGGAGACAGAGCGTTTCGTCCGTCTCGACGAGAAGAACACGTAGGCGCGGACGGTTCGTAGAGATTTCAAGCTTCTCCCGAGCCCTAGACGTCAATTTTGGTTGTAAGTTCAAGGAAACCAAGGTAAGTACTGCTCACCTGTGGTAAGAGGCGGTTTTTCCGCATGTTTTTCCCGTTAGAAAGTTAAAAATGCGATTTTTCCATTAGATTATGATTTATGCATGTAACCCTAGTTTAATTCATGCTTGTATGAGTTAATTATTTACCCTATATGAGTTTAGGGTCTAAGAAAGCTATAAGAAAAGAAAAGAAGATAAAGATAAGAAAAGAAAAGGCCAAGGCCTTAAGAAATCCCCAAAAGTCAAGACTTAGGGATTTGAGCACACAAGGTGCTCGTTAAAATGCCAAGGCATTTAAAGATAAGAAAGAAAAGAAAGAAAAGCTATTTTATTTTCTAAGGCCAGTACCCGGCGTCCAAGGGCGTCGTTAAAGAAATCCAGGTGTCCAATTCCAAGGTCTTGGCCCTGGTAGACCAAGGTCTGCTCTATTAGGATTGGTGGCTCGCTACCCCAACCTTTTAGGGAATGCACATGAGATGGTACTTACGTCTTAAGTGGATCCAAGTGATTATTATTTTCAAGTATATGCTTTAGCAAAGTTTTCTAAAGTTTAAGAAGTTTTCTAAAAGTTAAAGAAAGATTTAAAGTTGAAGAATTGCTAAAGTTTCAAGATAAGCCAAGAAAAGTGAATTAAGAATTATGAATGCTTGAGTATGCATGTTCTAAGTTATACATGTTTGTTTAGTTTTCTTTTAAGCATAAAAGTATCCCATGTGACTTTCCATTGTTTGAAAAAGCATGTTTGCACTTTCCGAGATTTTGTGAGCTAGATAGTACTTACTAAGCTTTATGCTTACTAGTTGCATTTCCTCTTACTGCAGATAAAGGTAAAGGCAAGCAATTCTGAAGGAAGGCGATGAGGCGGTGTTGAGTGACGTGTGTGTGGTGGCTGACCTTGGAGAGATCCTTGAGACAAGACAATTTAGTTATTTGAATTACAATGTTTAAGTTTATTCAAATTCCAAGTTATTGCTTTATGGAGTTTAGCGAACTTTTAAGCTTTGGATAGTTTTACATGCTCAATTTCGTAGAATAAAGATTCCATGTCATTTCATTTAGCATACATATCCTTATGATTGCATTGGATGAGTAGAAGGGTGAGTAGTTTTGAATATTGATACTTTGTTGGAGATATTGATGCATGTGCCAAGATAGTGCAAGTTTCCCCTTTGAATCAAGTTTTATTGTTAGAAATATGCCTAGAAAAGTTGCATTACATTCCAAAATGCTTTAGTAAGGTGTAGAACATGTATTTTGGGATTATGAATGCATAGGAGTTAAGTTTGGTACAAAACTCTAGTTTAAAGTTCATATAGGTTTTCATAACTTAATTTCTTCCGCAAAAGTTCTAATTTCGAGTTTATGAAGTTGTTTTGATTGGCTAAAATGTTTAGGAAACTAGTATAGAGTATAGAAATGGTGTTGTGTCTTTGTATGGCTTGAAACTATAAGTTTGGTGGACTTTTAGAACAAGGTTTCGAATCTGAAATACAGTTTTTCAGGCGTGCCAGTCGACTGGTTCAGTATCAGTCGACTGCCCTATCGAACAGTAGATTCTGTTCGATGCACCAGTCGACTGCCAAGAGGCCAGTCGACTGGTGCCGCGCCCAGAAACTTTCTGTGGCCAATCCCAGTCGACTGGTTAGGTAGCAGTCGACTGGTACCAGTGCAGAAGAGTTTTAGAGAAAGGAAGTTTCCATTGTAACATGCATGACTATTAAAGTTAGAATATCATCCTTAGATGGATTTGAAGAAAAAAAAAAGAAGTTCCGCATTTCTAGTCGTGCATTAGAGTCAAGAAGTAGAAGAAGTAGCGGGCCGTCTAAGGTAGAGAAGGCGGGTCGTTACACCTTGGGTATACATCTCCTCGCAAGGAGTGGTGAATCCTTTGTAGGCTGTTCAAACATCTTCGGGCACTTCGTCTTATACCCAATCATCCTGGGTCCACACCTCCTTAGAGATGCTTGCTTAAGATGTCAAACTATAAGTCTCCGTGACCAAGATAACTTGAACACCGCAAGTCAAAGGAACATCGCACTTAAGCTGCAGTAAGAACTTCATTGACATATCTACATGTAGAATTCCATATGAAGTTTTACAGCCAGTCACTCCAATGAACTAGTTCCCTTAACTAGCATCCATGTTTATCTCTGGACATCCCAATGTCACCAGCCAGTGAGAATCAGCTGATTAGAGAATAACCCATGCTAGTCTCAACAGAATTGATAGTGTCCGTATTTATCAATTCATCGACTAGGGATAATTTCAATATTTCACAATTGCACATGTAGAGATAATCACTAGTTGTGAATTCATCACAAATTCTCTCATGCTGTGAATTGTATTACGGACATTCAGTAAATGAGTTCAAGATCTCAATCAAATACATGAACATGTATACTCAAATAATGTATATTTATTTATTAAAGTAAATGATTACAATCATAAGGCGATTGCCTTAGGACACTTCTCTCATATTACTAACAAAGGCCACTTCCTTTATCTTTGGCCTATATCCCAAACCGGCCTTGTTATAAACGGTCCTTTGACTGTTGATTATCATGTCTAGGTTGCTAGATCCTACTTGGAATTTCCTAAGGGCCTTGGTGAGGTCATCTACCTTTTTTCTTAGTTCCCTATTTTCATATTCAAGATGTGAAGCATGTGAAGTAATAGAACTAGCATGTAATTCTTCAAGTTTGGTAGATTCTACTCTAAGCATGGCAATCTCTTCTTTTAGATCCTTAATCTTACTTTTAGCCTTAGCTAAATCCATGTTAGTGTTAGAAATGATCTTTACTAAAGTAGAGGAGGGTAAGTGGTATACCTCACTTACCGAAGCTTCTGACTCGGATGATAAAGAGGAGGTGCTCTCATCTTCACTACTTGAGCTTCTTTAATCATCTGATGAGTCTGAGTGATCTTGTGCCATAAGAGCAAAGTGGGAAACTTGCTCTTCTTCCTCCTCTGAGGATGATGGATCATCCCAAGTCACCTTTAGGTTGGTGGCACCCTTCTCCTTTCCCTTTGACTTCTTCTTGTCACCTTTCTTCTACTCCTCCTTCTTGTCATCTCTTCTCTTCAATTGAGAGCACTCGTTCTTCATGTGTCCCTCTTGGTGGCAGTTGTAGCATATAATGTCCTTGGCCTTACCCTTGCCTTTGGACCCTTTCCTAGCATAGGATTTGTTAGAGAAATTTCTGAAAGCTTTACGCATTTTTCTTACCATGAATGCCTCTTGGTCTCTATCCATAGAGGCGCTGGATTCCTCTGAATCTGATGAAGAGGAGTAGACCACCTTCTTCTTCTCCTTCCTCTTCTTCTTCTCCTTTTCTGCAACAAAAGAAATACCCTTCTCTTTGGCCGAGACATTAGCTTGCTCGTGTAGTTCAAATTCACAGAATAAGTCATCTAATTTAACAATTGACAAATCCCTTGATACCTTGTATGCATCAACCATGGATGCCCACAAGGTGGTTCTTGGGAAGGCTTGTAGAACATACCTGACGATATCCCGGTTCTCGATCTTCTCTCCAATCACATGGAGCTCATTGATTACCTCCTTCACCCTTCCATGTAGCTGGCTGACCGTCTCGTTGCTCTTCATGGATAGGGATTGGAGTTGGGCCACGAACAAGTCCTTCTTGGCTCTTTTGGACTCGTTTGACCCCTCGTTCAATTCCACCAACTTGTCCCACAGTTCCTTTGGGCTCTTGAACGGCCCCACCTTGTTCAGTTGCTCCTTTGAGAGCCCGCACTGCAGTGTGGTGGTGGCCTTGGCATTGGATTGCGCCCTCTTCATTATCTCCTCCGACCAGGATCTCATCGGTGTTGGTTCTCCTCTTTCATCGACGGGTGCCTCGAAGCCATCAGCAACACTAATCCAGTTTTCAATATTGTTCATAAGGTAGTATTGCATCCTACCTCTCCAGTAAGCGAAGTCATTCCCATCGAAGAAGGGTGGTCGTGCGGTGGAGTATCCCTCTTGAAACGCCATTATACTTGCTCCGGTTGACGGTTAATTCTTCCGAAATGAACCGGCTCTGATACCAACTGATAGATCGTCTTGGCGTGCAGAGGGGGGGGGGTGAATGGCATATTTTCGATTTTGATCTCTACAATTTTTGTTAGCGCAGCGGAACAATAATATGCAAAAGAAACAGAGTACAATGCTAACAAAAAGAGTTACTTGGTATCCACCCAGATGGGTGACTAATCCAAGGATCCACGCCGCGAGCACCACTTTCACTATGAAAACCTCCTTCAGGTGGAGAAATCTTTACAGTGGTGATCTTCCTCTTTACAGAATGAAGTAGAATGTGAGAGGAAGTAGAAAACACTCTTTAGACGAGCAGCACTTCGACACTGTACGGAACCGTACCGCTCGCGTGCAAAAAGGTGCTCCTTTTATAGGCGAACAGGACAAACTCGCAGTCTGTCCAGCCCTGCACTAGTCGACTGCCCCATGGGCAGTCGACTGGTCTAGCATTAATTGCTAGCCAACGACTAGTTTTCGGGGTATACCAGTCGACTGCCCCAAGGGCAGTCGACTGGTCTGAGGCCGAAAACTCTCTGTGAGTTTTGGTAGTCGACTGGCCCTGGGCCAGTCGACTGCCCTGCCTCTCAGCCCAGTTCCAGCAGCTCTGGACCTTCTCCTTCACGTGTGCCTTCAGGTCTGCTCCCTTGGCTTGCCTCTTGAAGTCCTCTTCCTCTGGCTATCGTCCCTCGGATGCGCACGCAAGCCTTCCCTTGGCTTGCCCCCATGCCACCCTTCACGTGTGCCCTTGAAGTCCACTTCCCAGCTTGACCTTGGAGCTATCCTCCCTCAGCTCTCGTCCCTCGGATATGTCTACCATGTGTGATTCTCCAAGTCCTACAAACTCAATCACACACATTAAACACAACATAACACTCTATCCTTAAACATATTCACACACACACATCAAAACCATGATCTTCCAATCATTTAAGGGTCGATTGCCTCAACATTCTCCACCCACAAGGAGCGACAAGAGCTAGCCGGAGGTCTTCCAGGGACTCATCTACCGACGGATCGGGATCGTCCACCTTACGAACAACCGTGGAGTAGGAGCTTTATCTCTGAATCACGTATATCAATTTGTCTCTCCTAGTTGTTAGTTTTAGTTATTTGTTATTCCGCTTGCACACTAACAACGTGTAGAAAGAGAACCGCGATCGAAGTGGGTGATCGGCTATTTACCCCCTCTAGCCGGCGCATCGGTCCCAACATTGTTGTCGCCAAGATTGTATCAGAGGATAACCTGGCAGATCCTTTTACTAAGGCTCTTTCAGCGAGAGCTTATATATGTTAGGCATGTGGAGGGGATGGGAGTCAGTTGTATGGCAATTTGATGGTAGCATAGTCTTTTAGTATAAGTGGGAAATTGTTAGGATGTATACTAAAAGTCTAGCTTTTGTATGGACATCTATATTTTGGAATAAGAATCACATGGTCATTGATTACATTTTATATTTATTATATGTGTGCATATTGTCCTTTACTCTACATTGTAAATAACATGGTGTGTGGTGCTACACAGAAGATCATGTTATCAGTCCCTTGTAAAGTATAAGTAGTGGCTCACAACCGAGATGGTTTTGGACAAACCATTGGGATGATTGTAGTGTAATTTGGTATTGGTCTATCTTGACCATAAAATTACACTAGTACATTTTGTGTGTATTGAGCATGACTGATTAGAGGTGATTCGATTTATACTGACTATATAATCGAATCAGACCTCAGGTATTATGGTATACATGCTCTTAATCCCAATATAATAACGGGCACATGTACTTAATATCTATTTCTTTGATTTACCAATAGGCGAGATTTATTTGTTAAATCGATAGGCCCGATAAATTGAGAAATAATATTATTTACATGATGTGCCGTTGATTATAGAAGGAAACTATGTCCTAATGCGTTAGGATGATGATGTACCCTTGAGGAGCTCATAAAGTTCATTATGAAAATCCTGCAGGTGGACTTGGTCCGACATGATGATAAGATTGAGTGGTACTACTCCTGGAGTTAGATATTAATTAATTAAATTGTCAGTAATTTAATTAATTAATGGACATGCTTGATCTTAAATATGGGGAGATTTTGTACACATAATATGATGGAGCCCATATTTATTTATGGGATTGGTGCGGTAGTTCAATGATAATCCTTTAGTGGACCGGGTTATCATTAATGGATCAGGCTTTAGATCCATTAGGAGACCAAGACCCAACTCCTCATGGTCCCTATTGTATCCTATATATACCACATTAAGCCATGAAACCTAGACCTAATCAAGAGAACCAAGCCTTGAGTTTTCTCTCTCTCTCTCTCTCTCCTAGGGTTGGTGCCGGCAAGCAAGTGGAGGTAAGGGTGGCTAGGGTTTGGGGTGGAGGAAGAGAACTCTTCTCTTCTTTTATTCCTTCTCTTCTCTTCCCTCTTGGCTGGCGGCAACAAGAAGGCAAGGTGGTTGTGCGGCGCCAGTTGGTGATGGAAGGAGGTGCTCGGTAGCTTCTCTACTTCCTTCTTTGGGCATGCGCAAACCTAAAGCAAAGAGAGGGAAAGCTCTTCTTCCCTAGCCGGCGGCATCAACAAGGAAGAAGAAGCTTGTGGCTGGCGGCAACAATGAGACCTTCTCTTTGTTGGTCGGTGCAAACAAAGAAAGGAGGAGGGAAGTGGTTGGCTAGGGCTTGGTGTTAAGAAGAGAATCCTTTTTCTTCTTCTTCCTCATCTTCTCTTCACCTTTGAGGGCCAACGCACCTTGGCTTTGAAAGCTAGGGTTTGGCGGCAAGGAGAAGGAGATCTTTTCTCCTTTGGCCGAAACAAGAAGGAAGGAAGAGGTGGTCTTTGGTGGCTTCATTTCTTGGAAGATTGACATACGATAAGACATACGATAGAAGATCACGAGGTAAACAAGAGGTATAATTCTTGTTTGGTTCCTTCTTGTTCTTGTTTTCATTCTATGTTGATTATTATCATGAACCTCGAAGATAAACACAAAAACCGATAATCAATTCATCGTCTATTCCACGGTTAATCGATTAGACGAGTTAGATTGCTTGAACAACAAGTTTGTTCAAGCGATCAATTGAGTCAATTAGTACGATGATGAAATGGTTGTCCGGAAAGGTTCTCTCCATCCGGGTTATTTCTAATTAATAGAAAATTTTAATCCGGAGACATGGAGAGCAATCTAACCGAACGTGAAATCGAAACCCAACAGTTGTACCCTTAAATAATGCAAAATAGACAATGATTTTCAACAACCATTGTCGTAAACTCAAAAAAAAATGCTCAAAGACAACAGTTTTCAAAAATCGATCTGGTAACCTCTCTAGGAACACTGAAAAGACAACGGTTTTAATAAAAACCTTTGTTAAAAAGTAAAAAACAATGGTTTTGGCATAAAATCATTGTCTTTTCAATGTTGTTAAAGTCAATATTTCTTGTAGTGTTAGGTATAATTGAGAGGTCATAACTTTATACTCGGGTTGAACCATGGGATGCATAATATATCAAATCGAAGCTCGTTTAGAGATCTTCATTTGTTAACAAGTGTAACCCATAATGGATTAGTCTTAGACCCCAAAAATATCATGTAAAACCTTTTCAAAGTTTCTAAAGAATTTTAGTCATCTTTATTAATTAAGATTATTTTCTATGTTATAGAAACTATGTAATTGTAGTTGCTACAACTTCAAATTACAACTGTTATAGTTCTAGCAGTTACAAAATCACAACTGCTACAACATGTGTAGCAAATACGGTTTCATAACTGCTATAATGCACCCAACTGATTCAGGATTTAGATGGAAGATATAGGCGGGCTAATAATAGAAACAGTACTGAAGGATAATTATGTCATTTTATGTTAAATGTGACGTCTTTTGATAAAAAATTAAAGTGTAACATTTTTTTGATGATCTAAAAAAACAAATGATCGATTTCTTGATTTCTAGTGACTATCAATGAATAAATATTTGATGTTTATTACCTTGGATAAATATTTATATTTAAAATTGATGATTTTGATGTTATTAGTAAATATTATTTTGATTAGTGTTGATACTGTATGATAGGGTTGAATAAGCCCGTGGCGGGCACGTAAGATGGAGAAGCTAAGGGACGGGACACTTCTAATCGAGAAGATGCTCCCGCCTGGGCCCGGGGATCTTCTCTCGAGATCCGCTCAGGACAGTCGGCTAGAAGACCCTCGGGCTCGAGAGGGTGAGCCATAAGAGTAGGACAAAGGATGAAGAGATTGCCCGACGTAACAACGAAAAGCGGTGGCGACCCCCCGTCCCGGGTCTCGGGAAATCCCTGAGGGTGAGGCACCCAGGAAGGGTAGCTGAAAATTCACCCCGGGGGATGGAGTCCGCCTAATAACCAACCTCGGGCATTAGCCTGTCCCTCAAGGTACGGATAAGAACGCTCGTCGGGAAAGGGATGCCCGACCCATGAACCTTGAAACGGGCAGAAGCCGATAACGGCGCAGATTGCTTCAAAGGATATTCCATAACCACCGAAAGAGGAGGAGGACGTGGTTTATAGATCGAAGATATGGCACTAATCGAGGGACACGTCTATCCCTTCGTCGTCGGTATAAAAGATGGTTCAACCCTTTCGGTAAGGGGGGTTACGATCTCTCGTTTTTACATACTGTCTTTCTTTCTCGCTACAGTTATTGTTCGGACTATCTACTAATTTGAGCGTCGGAGTGGACTGCGCCGGACCCCCGCTGGTGTGTCCCCTAATGCTTGTGTTAACTTCGCAGGCCCTCCAAGTTCCTCCTGGGCATAATAACTTCCACGCGGGTCGAGCCACTGTGACTAGTCATCGTCGACGACTCCTTCCGGAACGAATTTGGCGCCGTCTGTGGGAGACTCTAACAAATCACCTGACGGAGCACCGATGGCGGAAGCAGAGGATCTCGCCTATCCATGGGAGGATGAAGGGCCCAAGCAAGAATGACGGGAAGTTGAGAGTGAAGAGGTGCAGATCCATCCTCATGGCGAAGGGGGAAACACGCGCATCGCTCTTGACCTCGCGCCAGCATTACGAAATCACCTCGTTGAATGTCTGCGGAACCATAGAGACGTGTTTGCTTGGGCCGCTGAAGAAATCAAGTGGGTCCCCCCAGCGCTGGCTAGGCATCACCTACATGTGGCGCCGGAGGCCCGTCCCGTGAAGCAAAAGAGGAGGCATTTCTCCCCTGAGCAAGATAAAGCTATTCGGGATGAGGTTCAGAAGCTATTAAAAGCTGGACACATCAGAGAAGTCCGGTTCCCAGCTTGGCTGGCCAACGTGGTCCTTGTTCCCAAGCCTGGGGGCAAATGGCGAGTTTGCATCGACTTCCGAGTCCTAAACAAAGCCTGCCCGAAGGACTGCTACCCCCTGCCCAAGATAGATCGGCTGGTGGACTCAACAGCCGGCTGTGAGTTCATCTCAATGTTAGACGCTTACTAGGGCTATCACCAAGTCCCCCTCACCCCCGAGGACCAAGACAAGGTCAGTTTTGTGACGGTTAATGGCACGTACTACTACAACATCATGCCCTTCGGCTTGCGGAACACGGGCGCCACGTACCAGCGGATGATGGACAAAGTCTTCATGCACCAGATCGGGCGGAACATTGAGGTGTACGTGGACGATATCCTGGTCAAGACGGACAGGGGGGGACATGATATCTGACCTAGAGGAGACGTTCGCCACCCTGAGAGAACACAGGTTGAAACTAAACCCAGCTAAATGTTTGTTTGGGGTAAAAAGTGGCAAGTTCCTGGGGTACATGGTGATGGAGAGGGGGATCGAAGCCAACGCGGAAAAGGTAAAGACCATTCTAGATATGCCACCCCCGCGGAACTTCAGGGAAGTCCAGCGGCTGAATGGTAGGATCATTGCACTATCTCGGTTCATCTCCAAATCCACAGACAAAGCCCTCCCCTTCTTCAAAATTCTAAGAAAAGCTGTAAAATTCGAATGGGATGACCAGTGTGAGAATGCCTTTGAGGAATTGAAGACCTATCTGGCAGATCTCCCGACCCCTGCATAAGCCAGTGGAAGGGGAGACATTATTCGTCTATTTATCAGCAGTCGAGCAAGCGGCAGGATCGGTGCTTGTCCGAGAACAAGACTGGATACAACATCCCATATATTTCTTCGAACACCTACTAAAGGACGCCGAGACACGGTACACCATGATCGAAAAACTGGCCTACGCCTTGGTCCTGATGGCCCGAAGGTTACGACCATACTTCTTAGCGTATCCCATCATGGTCCTCACTAATAGCCCGCTCGCCCGAGTCCTTACTAACCCCGAGGCGTTGGGTAGGCTAATCAAATGGACGACGGAGTTAAGCGAATATGACATTGTGTATCAGCCTCGAACCGCCATCAAAGCACATGCTCTCTCCGACTTCATGCTAGAGACCATCCCGGAGGCAGAGACCAAAGGTATGTGGAAGGTCTATGTGGATGGATCCGCCAATAGCCAGCATAGCGGAGTGGGACTGTTATTGATCTCCCCTAGGGGAGACACGCTGCATCTGTCTATCCGACTTCACTTCAAAGCTACCAACAACGAGGTTGAGTATGAGGCGACCCTGGCAAGATTACAAGCTGCCCGGCACATGGGAGCCCATCGAATCACTGTCTATTCGGACTCGCAGTTGGTGGCTCAGCAAGTAGCGGGTGGTTTCGAAGTCAGATGTGAGAGGTTGCAAAGGTATGTAGCCCTCTATGAACAACTAAAAACCACCTTCTCGGAGGTCATCGTGCAGAAGATCTCCCGGTCGGATAATGTGCGGGCCGACGAGTTAGCCAAGCTGGCCAGTTCCATAACTACCTGGCAGTTGGAGGGGCCTAGTGTGACAGAAACAATGGTGGCCTAAATTGGAGGAGAGGTCAGAATGGACAAACCCACAGATTGGAGGGATCCATACATAGTATTCCTCCGGGACGGATCCCTGCCGAGTGGGGGCCAAGAGAGTCGGCTGTTTCACCGACAGGTGGAGAGATTTACACTGGTCGGGGATCAGCTATACAGGAGAGCCTATGCCTGACCCCTCCTAAAATGCGTCGGGCCGGAGGAGACTGACTATGTAATGCGAGAGGTGCACGAGGGCATCTGTGGAAGACATATTGGAGGAAGGCCCCTGTCCCGCAAGATCCTTTTGGCTAGATAGTTTTGGCCCACCTTATAGGCCGACTCGCTCAACTTTGTGGTCAGGTGTAAGGCTTGTTAGAGACATCAACAAGTGTCTCACCGCCCAACGGAGCCATTGAGAGTCTCTACAGTAGTGTGCCCGTTCAACCAGTGGGGAATGGACATTATGGGGCCCTTCCCCATCGGGCCCCAGCAGAAAATTTTTTTGCTGGTCCTCGTTGAGTACTTTTCTAAATGGGAGGAAGCCGAACCTCTGGCCAACATCACAGAGGGGGCGGTAATGAAGGTTCTATGGAATGATATTGTCTGCAGATATGACATTCCTCATAAGCTGGTGTCGGACAACGACAGACAATTCTCCGGATGTAGATTAAAGGAATGGTGTGAAGGATTGGGCATTCAGCAGGCCTTCGCCTCCGTCGCATACCCACAAAGCAATGGACAAGCGGAGGTAGTCAATCGGGAAATTCTACGAGAGCACAAAGTAAAGCTGGATCATGTCGGAGACAGTTGGGTCAAAGAACTTCTCAGCATCTTGTGGTCCTATCGAACTACCCCAAAGGAAGGAACTGGCGAGAGCCCATTCCAGCTAGTCTACGGAGCGGAGGCTGTCATTCCGGTGGAAGTAGGGGAGGAATCCCCACGACGGCAACATTATCGCAAGGAAGATAACAACCATGAGCGTTTGATTGATCTGGACCTCATATCGGAGGTACGGGACAAAGCTGCAGCAAGGTTGGAGGCCTATCGAAGGAGGATGCAGCTAGCCTACAATCGCAGGGTGATTCCACGCAACTTCGAGGTAGGTGATCAAGTCTGGAAGAGAATCAAACCGGTGGATGATCCTGGGAAGTTAGAGTCGCAGTGGGACGACCCCTACATTGTCATCAAAAAACTTACAAGAGGCAGCTACTATTTGGAAGATCATGAAGGCAGATGACTAGAAAAGCCCTGGCATGTAAAGCATCTTCGCCCCTACTGTACTTCATGAGTTGTCGTGTAAGGCACTTTCTTTGAAGTATGTTTTCACTGCTTCACTGCCTTGCGGTATAATCAATAAAGGATGTGGACGACATGTCATTCTGGAAATGTTAAGTCTCCGTTTCTGAGTAAACCCTACAACCCATCGGTGTGTAGGCTTGGCCTCGGAGCTGTACACGCCCGGCCAAGAGCTGATTAACCCTTACAACCCCTCGGTGTGTAGGCTTGGCCTCGGAGCTATACACGCCCGGCCAAGAGCTGATTAAATCCTACAGCCTCTCGGTGTGTAGGCTTGGCCTCGGAGTTGTACACGCCCGGCAAAGAGCTGATTAAATCCTACAGCCTCTCGGTGTGTAGGCTTGGCCTCGGAGTTGTACACGCCCGGCCAAGAGCTGATTAAATCCTACAGCCTCTCGGTGTGTAGGCTTGGCCTCGGAGTTGTACACGTCCAGCCAAGAGCTAATTAAATCCTACAGGCTCTCGGTGTGTAGGCTTAGCCTCGGAGCTGTACATGCCCGGCCAAGAGCTTATTAAACCCTACAGCTTCACGGTGTGTAGGCTTGGCCTCGGAGCTGTACATGCCCCTCCAAGAGATAATTAACCCCTACAGTCTATCGGTGTGTAGGCTTGGCCTCGGAACTGTACACGCCCCGCCAAGAGCTGATTAAACCATACAGCCTCTCGGTGTGTAGGCATGTCCTCGGTGCTGTACACACCCGTCCAAGAGCTGATTAAATACTACAGCCTCTCGGTGTGTAGTCTGTTGGATCGAGAGATGCGAGAGAGGGGGGGCTGAATGTCGCAAATCGTTCGGATTTAAAAAGAGTAAGTGCGCAGCGGAAATAAGACACAAAAACAATGCTAACACGGTCGTTTTACTTGGTTCGGAGCCTGTGTCGACTCCTACTCCAAGGCCCACGGTCGTTGACCGTTTTCTACGGGCAATTCTATAAGTTCGTAAACCAGTTTACAATTATTGAATACAGAATAAGTGCAGTAAACTTTATATAATAAGAATTATGCTCTTCTTTTACCGACGTCCGGAGTAGATCGAAGATTTCGGGGCAGCGGGACGTCGTCGGCTCGAGTTGGGCAGTATCTGGAGCAAAGCACGAGAGCAGAAGAGCGTGGAAGTGTCCGAAGAATTGATGCTTTGAAGAAGGAGGTCGAGGGCCCTTTATATAGGGCCTAGGGGCGCCCCCCACGTGGCAGCCGATCCGGCTGTAGCTCGGTCGCCGTCTGATCCCATTATCCTCGGGATCCGGTTTGACCGGGGCGCCCGGAGGACTCGGGGCGCCTGGCTTGACCGGTCAAAGGCCTCATCTCTTCGGCTTCGCAGGGATGCGCTTCGACAGCTGGCAGTGGGGGCGCCCGCGACACGCGGGGCGCCCGCGACAAGCGGGGCGAAAACGCGTCGAGGTACTTGGGTTGACCTTGGGGGCGCCCTGGTCGTCCGGGGCGCCCTGCTCAGCTTCTGCCTCACTCCTTCGAGGCTCTCTTAGCTGCAGATACTCAGTCCTTCGATCCTGCATCCAGGGTTAGTCCAAATAACAATTATATTATTATTTTATACAGCCTTAGCTGTCTTGGTTCTGACTTTGGTCTCCAAAATGGAGCCCTAGGTCGAACCGACGCCTAATGTTCCCTCAAGGGGAACGCGTCCTCACCTACTCCTCTCGGGAGAGTTTTACCTGGTGCCAACCGGATCCTCCAGTTGGACTTTTGCCCGGCAGCCCTTCGCCAGGTCTTGGTTTTCGCCTAGCAGCCCTTCGCCAGGACTTGGTTTTCGCCTAGCAGCCCTTCGCCAGGACTTGGTTTTCGCCTAGCAGCCCTTCGCCAGGACTTGGTTTTCGCCCAGCAACCCTTCGCCAGGACTTGGTTTTTGCCCAGCAGCCCTTCGCCAGGACTTGGTTTTTGCCCAGCAGCCCTTCGCCAGGACTTGGTTTTTGCCCAGCAGCCCTTCGCCAGGTCTTGAGTTCCTGACAGCCCATCGTCAGGTGCCTAGCATCCCTTCGCTAGGACTCGGTTTTCGCCCAGCAACCCTTCGCCAAGACTTGGTTTCCTGACAGCCCATCGTCAGGTGCCTAGCATCCCTTTGCTAGGACTTGGTTTTCGCCCAGCAACCCTTCGCCAGGACTTGGTTTCCTGACAGCCCATCGTCAGGTGCCTAGCAGCCCTTCGCTAGGACTTTGTTTCCTGCACTCTCAAGCAGCATTGTTAGACAACAAATAACCCTTAACTTTGAATCCTTTGCCAATATCAAAACAAGGTTCGATCTGGTGCTTCCTGCACCAACAATCTCCCCCTTTTTGATTATGGCAACACAATTCAAAGTTAAGGAAAAAATTACAACAGTTAAGAGCATAATGTAAACAGTGAAGCATAACTGAAGCATAACTGTAGAGTTGAAAAAAAATCTTTATTTTTCATAAAACCCTGAATACTTGTGTTATGAACTACTTAACATACTTAACTTTGACCTTTCCTCCCCCTTTGACATATATCAAAAGCATACATGGGTTAGTAAGGTTTCTAATGGGGAGTTTTGAGTTCTACCAAAAATAAGTTTTTGACAAAGTATTTTTCAAAAAGAGCAAAAGTATTTATATCCATAGACACTTTTGAAAAGCAAGCTTAAACTTTGTTAAAAACCCCTTTTTTTTCCTTTTTTTTTTAAACAAGTTTTGATTACTAAGGAAAATTTTATTTAGAAAAACATGCACTAAAAATAACTTTGAACCACTTAGAAATGCTTAAAATTTTGAAATAGCTTAAAAATAAAATTCCCTTTCTCTCCCCCTTAATGTAAAACTCTTCTCCTTATGTTTTAGACCATTTTCAAGTCTAATATAAAAATATTTTGAGAGAAGTTTTAAGGAGAGCGTTTGTGTATCAGAGCCTATGAGTTTTGAAAGCATAAAAATACTTAGTATAATTCTTGAAAGTATAGCAAAAAGTTTTAAATTGCACCAACAAAACTTTATTTGGAAAAGTATTGAAAAGATATTTTATATTTGTAGGCCAATCTTTTAGAAAATTCACGCACTTAGAACAATATTGCCTTGAAAAATATTTATACTTTTGAAAACATTATAGCAGTACTTTTTGACAGATATTATGTATTTTTGAAGATATAAGTGCTTTTGAATCTTCAAAAGTGCTTTTGAAATAAATATTATGCATTTTTGAAAAATCTAAGTACTTTTGAAATAAGTTAAGATTTGAAACACATAAGTATTTTTTTTTAAAAAAGTATTTAGACTTTGAAAGATATAAGTAATTTTGAAAAGACTTAGACTTTGAAAAGTATAAGTAATTTTTGAAAAGAATTAGACTTTGAAAAGTATAAGTAATTTTTGAAAAGAATTATGCATTTTGAACACAAAATATTTTACTTGACTAGGTTTCTTTTCCAGTCTGACACAATCCTAGGAAACCTTGTTGACTACAAGGACATTTTCCTAAGTGTCCTGGAAAATTTTCTCCAACCCAAGTAAATATTATAAAATTAATTTCATAAGCCACAAGAATTTTGTAAAATAATAGTATTTTGACAGAAAAATTATTTAAGTTTTCAAAAGGATTTTGAACGTGCAGTGCATGAAAACATATAATTCAATAATTCTTTTAATTTAATCTCCCCCTAAACTTGACCCAGTCCTAGGAAGCTTGTTGACTACAAGCGATCTTCCTCTGAGTCTTAAGGTTTGATTTAAATAAAAAAATAATTAATAAATACATTTCAGAACTTCTTCTCTTGACTCAAACTCCCCCTAAATTTGACACATCCTAGGAGTCCTAGTAGATCATGAAGTGGACCTTCCTCTATGTCTTTAGGGTTTATTAAAAACAAAAGAATAATTTTGAATAATCTTCTGAGTATGAAAACTTTCAAGGAGATAAATTTTTGAAAACTCAATTTGGAATAACATAGTTTAAAAAATTTGAAATGATAATAATTTTTCCAAAGCGATAGTAATATATTAAGGTTTTTGAATCAACTTTTGAAAGCCTTATTTTGATATGAAAATAAGTTTTAAAGCATAAGGATTTTGAGAAATTAAAAAAAAACATTAAGAAGAACTCCCCCTGTATCAAACAAGGTTCGACTTTATTTAAGACCTTAGTGTTGACTAGGTTTGACCATGTTAATCATGGTTTGACTATGTTGGAATTATCCTCTGAATTAAAACACAACATAAAAGAAATTTTAATTGAACTTAATTTTCCTGTCTCACCCAATCTAGGATTTTCAAACAGTTAACCTTAAAAGTTCTTTGTGAGACAGGTTTGAAGGTAAAAATTAATTTTGAAAAGGAATTTTCATTTATTTTGAAAAACGTTATTTAATTTTGAAAACAGATTTGATAAGAAAAATAAGTTTAAAAGGCAGAAATTTTGAACACTGATTAAGTGATTTTTGAAACAGAATAAGTTTGAAAAATAGAAATTTTGAAAACAGATTATAATCTATAATTATTTGAAATTTGTGTTAGATTCGAATTTGACAAAAGATAATTTGAATTTGAATTTCAGAAATTGGCTTCCAGGTATTGGCGAGGCACTAGGCCTTCTTTAGCCGTAGCCTTATGGGATCATCCACCCTTTCCTAGACAAAGCCTTTTAATGAAATTTCATTTTCAAATTAAATTAGGTCATTTTCTGGTCTAACTAGCTTGGGTCTTGGATCGGTAGCTTCGGCTGGTTTCACCAGTCTAAAGAGACCAAGTAGACTTGATCTTATTAGAGTTGGTTTTCCCAACGTACTATCATCTCACCTCCTCCCAATACTATGTTTTCAAATTTCAAGTAATTGGTTAAGTCCTTAAGCTAACTAAACCTAAGTCTAAGCATGATGAATTACAGAAATTAAATAAACAATCAATCAATCAAACATGCAATTTAATAAAAAATTATTTAAGTCACTTCAAAATGGTAATAATATTCTAGATTTTCGCAATAAGCAATGTTATGAATTACATTTTCATATGAATTAATCATGTTGTTCATAGTAAATAATGGATTATTAAATACTGTAAATTTACCATTTGATTCCCTTTTGGAGGTCTCCCCCTTGATTTTAGCCATCTTCCCTTTGCTTGATTGTTTCCTCAGTATTTTGTAGTGGTCGCGAGCTAACCGAACAAGTTTCCGAGGATACCTTTCTTTGTCGTCAGATTCTGAGTCTGAGTTGGACTCAGGTTCTAGTTGAGGCCTCTTTTGCAGTTCTCTTGGAGTTTTCCCTGCAATAAAACTTATACCTTTCTCGACCATTATAGTATCTATTTGATTATTCAATTCTAATTTAGAAAAAGATTCAAAATTAGTTACCGTCTTAGTCAGTTCGTCGTCTGATTCTACTGGTTCGATTTCGATTCTGGATTCGAGTTCAGATTCTGATTCGGCTATCTGTGCTTGGACATCAAGTACCTCAATGTCGGAGCTCTCTTCGTGTAGGTTGATTAGTTTCTCCCACATTTCTTTAGCACAGTTGAAGGATCCAACTAGCTTGAGTTGTTCGTTAGTTAGACCGCATTGAAGAATTGCAGTTGCTCTTGCATCAGTCTCAATTTGGTTGAGTGTTGGTTCATCCAGTTTGTCCCATGCAATTGATAGTCCATCTTCTGTAGGGAGGTGGAACCCTGTTTGAATGATCATCCATATGTCCATATGGGTCTTTAGATGGAACTCCATTTGACTTCTCCAAGAATTGAAGTTTTCACCGGAGAAGAGAGGTGGACGAACGCTGTTCCATTCTCGATTGGCCATTTAAAAACCCTTGCACACAACAGAATTAACCGAAATGTACCAAGACTTGGTCTTGGATTAGTAGTGCGGGAGAAAAAAAAATTTGCCCAAAAAAATTACACGAATTTCGAGGCAGAATAATAAAAAATTTGAGACAAAATTTTTGGGAAATGAATATTCTGATTAATGGTGAAAAATAAGAGTTAAAAGATTGCTCGAATTAAAGTGGCACGAATTTCGAGAAATAATATTAAAATAATAATAAAAAAAATTATGACAAATTTTTAAGAATTGTTCGTTTTATTAATTCAGACTTATGGTGAAAAGATGAAAATTCAAAATTGAAAAAGGCAGTAAACCAGTTTACAATTATTGAATACAGAATAAGTGCAGTAAACTTTATATAATAAGAATTATGCTCTTCTTTTACCGACGTCCGGAGTAGATCGAAGATTTCGGGGCAGCGGGACGTCGTCGGCTCGAGTTGGGCAGTATCTGGAGCAAAGCACGAGAGCAGAAGAGCGTGGAAGTGTCCGAAGAATTGATGCTTTGAAGAAGGAGGTCGAGGGCCCTTTATATAGGGCCTAGGGGCGCCCTGGTCGACGGGGGCGCCCCCCACGTGGCAGCCGATCCGGCTGTAGCTCGGTCGCCGTCTGATCCCATTATCTTCGGGATCCGGTTTGACCGGGGCGCCCGGAGGACTCGGGGCGCCCGGCTTGACCGGTCAAAGGCCTCATCTCTTCGGCTTCGCAGGGATGCGCTTCGACAGCTGGCAGTGGGGGCGCCCGCGACACGCGGGGCGCCCGCGACAAGCGGGGCGAAAATGCGTCGAGGTACTTGGGTTGACCTTGGGGGCGCCCTGGTCGTCCGGGGCGCCCTGCTCAGCTTCTGCCTCACTCCTTCGAGGCTCTCTGAGCTGCAGATACTCAGTCCTTCGATCCTGCATCCAGGGTTAGTCCAAATAACAATTATATTATTATTTTATACAGCCTTAGCTGTCTTGGTTCTGACTTTGGTCTCCAAAATGGAGCCCTAGGTCGAACCGACGCCTAATGTTCCCTCAAGGGGAACGCGTCCTCACCTACTCCTCTCGGGAGAGTTTTACCTGGTGCCAACCGGATCCTCCAGTTGGACTTTTGCCCGGCAGCCCTTCGCCAGGTCTTGGTTTTCGCCTAGCAGCCCTTCGCCAGGACTTGGTTTTCGCCCAGCAGCCCTTCGCCAGGACTTGGTTTTCGCCCAGCAACCCTTCGCCAGGACTTGGTTTTTGCCCAGCAGCCCTTCGCCAGGACTTGGTTTTTGCCCAGCAGCCCTTCGCCAGGTCTTGAGTTCCTGACAGCCCATCGTCAGGTGCCTAGCATCCCTTCGCTAGGACTTGGTTTTCGCCCAGCAACCCTTCGCCAGGACTTGGTTTCCTAACAGCCCATCGTCAGGTGCCTAGCATCCCTTTGCTAGGACTTGGTTTTCGCCCAGCAACCCTTTGCCAGGACTTGGTTTCCTGACAGCCCATCGTCAGGTGCCTAGCAGCCCTTCGCTAGGACTTTGTTTCCTGCACTCTCAAGCAGCATTGTTAGACAACAAATAACCCTTAACTTTGAATCCTTTGCCAATATCAAAACAAGGTTCGATCTGGTGCTTCCTGCACCAACATAGTCTTGGCCTCGGAGTTGTACACGCCTGGCCAAGAGCTGATTAACCCCTACAACCCCTCAGTGGGTAGGCTTGGCCTCAGAGCTGTACACGCCCGACCAAGAGCTGATTAAATTCTACAGCCTCTTGGTGTGTAAGCTTGGCCTCGGAGCTGTACACGCCCGACCAAGAGCCGATTAACCCCTACAGCCCCTCGGTGTGTATGCTTGGCCTCGGAGCTGTACACGCTTGGCCAAGAGCTGATTAAATTCTACAGCCTCTCGATGTGTAGGCTTGGCCTCGGAGCTGTACACACCCGGCCAAGAGCTGATTAACCCCTACAACCCCTCGGTGTGTAGGCTTGGCCTCGGAGCTGTACACGCCCGGCCAAGAGCTGATTAAATCCTACAGCCTCTCGTTGTGTAGGCTTGGCCTCGGAGCTGTACACGCCTGGCCAAGAGCTGATTAAACCCTATAGTCTCTCAGTGTGTAGGCTTGGCCTCGGAGCTATACACGCCCGGCCAAGAGCTGATTAAACCCTATAGCCTCTCGGTGTGTAGGCTTGGCCTCAGAGCTGTACACGCCCAGCCAAGAGCTGATTAAATCCTACAGCCTCTCGGTGTGTAGGCTTGGCCTCAGAACTGTACATGCCCGACCAAGATCTGATTAAATCCTACAGCCTCTCGGTGTGTAGGCTTGGCCTTGGAGCTGTATACACCCTTCCAAGAGCTGATTAAATCCTACAGCCTCTCGGTGTGTAGGCTTGGCCTCAGAGCTGTACATACTCGGCCAAGAGCTGATTAAATCCTATAGCCTCTCGGTGTGTAGGCTTGGCCTCGGAGCTGTACACACCCAGCCAAGAGCTGATTAAATCCTACAGCCTCTCGGTGTGTAGGCTTGGCCTCAGAGCTGTACAGACTCGGCCAAGAGCTGATTAAATCCTACAGCCTCTCGGTGTGTAGGCTTGGCCTCGGAGCCGTACACGCCCGGCCAAGAGCTGATTAAATCCTACAGCCTCTCGGTGTGTAGGCTTGGCATCAAAGCTATACATGCCTAGCCAAGATCTGATTAAATCCTACAGCCTCTCGATGTGTAGGCTTGGCCTCGGAGTAGTACACGCCCGACCAAGAGCTAATTAAATCCTACAACCTCTCGGTGTGTAGGCTTGGCCTCGGAGCTGTACACGCTCGGCCAAGAGCTAATTAAATCCTACAGCCTCTTGGTGTGTAGGCAAGAGCTAATTAAATCCTACAGCCTCTTGGTGTGTAGGCTTGGCCTCGGAGCTATACACTCCCGGCCAAGATCTGATTAAATCCTACAGCCTCTCGGTGTGTAGGCTTGGCCTTGGATCTGTACACGCCCGGCCAAGAGCTGATTAAATCCTACAGACTCTCGGTGTTCGGAGTTGTACACTGTACAAACCCTACCAAAAAACAAATAAAAGTCTCATGTCCGCTCCATCTACACAGGATCGAAGCTGAACAGGGAATCACGCTAAAAACAAGGGGTTCAATGATAAATCAAGTAAATATTTGCCCTAAGAGCATAGAATTCAACAAGAGTAAGCTACAGCGGTCAAGGGAGGATTGGAGGAGGACAAGCACATAGTAATGGGCACCATACAAAGCCCGCTCTTTGGGGGAAAGGTTGTCCCAGACACGTTGAATAGTTATTGCGCTCAAATCGGAGCTCAATTTCAATAACTGGTCCTTCTCCAACTGCTTGATGGCACCGTGAAAGCCCTATTTGAGGGTCTTAAATGCTTGTGCAGCCACCAGATTGGCGTACTCCTCCGACTCCAAAAATTTGGCCTTGTATGCCGCCTCCATCTGAGATACTTGAGGTACAAAATCTTTTTGCTGCTGCTGGGCCCTAGTTTCGGCTTCAGTTTTGGCCAACTTTAGTGCCTCCACCTCTAGGAGCAGGTGCGCCTAAACCTCTTGTACTTCGTGGAGCTTTTGAGAAGCAGCAGCAGCCTGTGCGTTAGCTTGGATTACTTGATCCTGGAGATCGGCTGCGTAAGAGCTCGACAGTTCTAAGTCATGTGCTCGCAAAGCCATCACGCGCTCCTGTTCTGCGCCCCGGTCCTCCAGGATCTTCGTAGCGGACTCCAAAAGATTAACTTGGTCGGACAACTCCTCATTGCGGGCCCAGAGTTGCTCTCACTCTTGCGATAGTTTTTGTAAGTCCTCTTCTAGGGCCTGGTTCTTCCCGGACCCCAAGCGTTCCCGGAGTTTGTACCCGTGCAGGGTATCCTCGACCGCTATTAAGGCGGATAGGTAATGATCAGCTTTTTCTCGGAGGACCCGGCAGAACTCTAGTTGCATGAGGCCGGCCTCACGAGCCCGGCCTATTTCTGCCTCAGCATCCACCACCCGCTGTAGGAGATTCTCAGTAATCCTTTTGGAATGCAGTAGACGGCTCGTGGCCGCGCAGTTCGAAGCAACCTGGGGGGTGAATAATGATAGTCAGTAAAATGAGGCTGAGAGGAAGTGAAGAGCACGAGTGAGGTATTTACTACCAGTAAGGATTGATGCAACATGCCCAGGTATTGGGCAGATCCGGCTACCCGCCATGGCAGACCGGGAGCCCCCACAATAGGGGGAGCGGAGGAGCCAGGGATGTCACTGGGGTGGGGAACGTCTTCCTCCGAACTTGAAGTGCTCGGTGATGCCTCTGTGGTGACTCCCTTTATACGAATACACTGGGAACTGTCGATAGCCTTCTTCGTTGCTGAGGGAGCCTTCCGGTGGGAGCGAGGAGGCCCCGTGGGTACCTCCTTGCCGCGAGGAAGGTCGGCCGTAGGGGTTGTGGCACTCGTAACAGGAGGAGACATAGCAATGACGGAGGATGGGGATCCGGCCCCGACGACTGGAAACTGAGAGGCCGCATCCTCAAAGATAGTTGGTGTTGGGGCAATCGACCCTGAGATGATCTGGAGGATCATGATATTTTGATGTGTGAGCAATATGGTCAAGTTAGGGTGTGTGTTGTTCTCACATGTGTACATGAGTGTGCAGGTGTACTGGTACGCATGGACTTGGTTGACGTCTTCAGGTGAAGGATGGCATGGAGATAAGCTGGAGGCTTACGTGCGCATCTGAGGGACTATTGATAGCAGAGATGATGAGCCAAGGGACGCGGACTTCGAGGCGTACGTGAAGGGTGGCATGGAGGCAAGCTGGAGGCTTGCGTGCGCATCCGAGGGACGAGGGCCGAAGATGAAGAGGGCGTGAAGGCAACAGTCAAGGCTGCTGGTGAAGAGTCAACTAGGTTGTGAGGGTCTGAGTATGTGGGCTTGTACTCAGGGGTTAAGCCGGGAGGGTTTGAGTGCGAGAGAGACTTGTACTCGGAGTGAAACCCTAGGCTTAGGTGTATACCAGTCGACTGGCATTTGGGCAGTCGACTGGTGGAGGCAGGAACAGGCTGGCAAGATTTGAACGTTGTACTGTAACGGTCAAATCTGAGTGGGACCAGTCGACTGCCCCAGGGGCAGTCGACTGGTAAGCGGCTGTTTCATATTCGAGCCCTATTTGAAGGGGCTCGTTTCCTCCTTTCTTTCTTGACGAAACTTGCTTAGATAGGGCAAGTTAGTAGTCTTGTATATCAGGAAGCGTCCAAGGTGTTGTGGTGAGGTTTCTCCACCCACAAGGAGCGACGAGTTCTAGCCGGAGGTTATCCGGGGTTTGATCCACTGACGGATTGTTGGATTAGTCACCCGACTGGGGTGGATACCAACTAAAATCGCCGTGTTAGCATTGAGATCGAAACGATCTGCGAAAAAGTGCTATTCACCCCCTCTAGCACACCTAAAATGATCCTTCAGTTGATATCAGAGCGAAGGACCGCTCTTGATCGGACTAACCGCCGAGGGAGCACTCGCTAGAGGAGAAGGGGTCATGGAAGACAAATTGGGTGATGATATCAACTCACCACCATCATACAAGCATGAAAATATTGATTATTGGAGAGATAGAATGAAGATGTGGCTCGGGATGGATTGGGAGTGTAGGATGACCATTGAAGACCCATTCGAAATTCCCAAGGACAAGCACGGCAAAAAGCTTCGCCCTAGATATTGGACAAGTGAACAACAAGAACAAGCTAGGGCCAATGAGAAGGTAATAAATATTTTGGTCAATATGTTGCCTAATCATGTCTTGAGTAATGTAGGGAAATATTCAAATGCATGCGAATTGTGGAATAAGTTGGAAGAACTTCACAAGGATCCCTCACAAGCTCAAGTAGTCGAAATATGTAAAGAAGAAAGTTCAATAGTCCAAGAGGACCAAAATGAAGAATTGTCCATGCCATCAAGTAAGGAGCCATCCACCTCATCAAAAGCAGAAGATGAAGAATTAGTATCAAGGATTGAGGGGGAGGAGAGACCCTCATCCTCACAAGAGCAAGAAACGACTTCCACCTCCACCAAAGCTAAGTCAAAAGAGCATATCGTATGCTTTGGTTGCAACAAAAAGGGGCACTACAAGAATAAGTACCTACTAGGTAAAAAGGAGATAATTCCTAAGCCTAAGTCCATTCAAATTAAATCTAATATGGGTTGTAGGAATGAGGAAAGTCAAAACAAAAGAAAGAAAAATCGGTGTTTCACATGCGGGGAGCTTAGGCATTACCACACAAAATGTCCGAGAAGTAAAAAGCTTAAAAAGATGGAGCATCTTAGGAAATGGGAGAAAGAAGAAAGAAAGAGGAGCACTCATCAAGGAGGAGCGCCAAGGGTAAGGAAGGTACCTTCTAATCCTACTTATGCTTCGAACTTTTCAATAAATGCTCAAAATGTTTGTTTGAATGATAGGATTAATAATAGTTTTGTGCCCATGCGTGTGTTTGGTTTTAAATATCATGATAGAAATAAAAGTAATTTTGTATGCCAAAACACTAACAATTCCATGCTTCATGATAAATCTAGGAACTTTAGGAACAAGGACCAAGGAACAAACTCCAAGAAAGGAAGAAATATGCTTAGCAAAATAGGTAGACCTAGAAATGATCAAATTAGATCTAGTGATCCTAAGGTTAGGAAGTTAGAAAAGGAAAATCAAGTTTTAAGAGCGAAACTTAGTCAATTAGAAAGAAACTTAGGTAGAGCTATTCAAGGGGCCAAGGATGTGAACATAATCTCAAAGGACCAAAATCATAGGAATGGTAGGTCGGATTTAGGATACCATTCTAAGAGGGCAAATACTGATAAAATGTCATATTCAAGGATGCCCTATAACTACAGTAGAGAAAAGGTCAAAAATGGCAAAGAAAAGCCATTGAGAGGAAAAGAAAAGAACTTAACCAAGGAAAAGGTCTATAGGGTTAAGAGAGTGATGGTGGAAAGTCAAGAAGCACCAGAGGAGCACCGGTGTGGTCTTGCCTTTGTAGAAGAATTACCAAGAGAGATAATTAAGGCTAGGTGCTCAAGGGAGAGCTCTGGAAGCTAAAATGAGTTCCATAGTCAATGGATCTCAGGTGATTTCCTTCTAGGAGATTGAGGAGGACTATAGGGTGTGCCAAGAGATTTAAAAGGCTAAGGGTAGTCTTAATCCTAGAAAATTGGCACACTAAAAGGAAAATTATGGAGAAAAAGGTGAAATTGGGGTTTTGATTAAGAAAAATTGATTTTAATACCTAAATACCATATAACTCGATGCTAAGGATTGATTATAAATAAGTATAGGAGAAAGCATCGAGGTGAGGTCCGAATTAGAACTTTTGGGAAAGGGTTTCATGATACATTTTAGAGGAATTCGAAATTTGTACCAATCGTGGGATTTGGGATGACTTTGACCGAAATTATATTTTTCCCAAGTAAATATAGGATCCACAAATATCCTCACAAGATTTCAGAATTTTTGGGAATTTATGGAATTAGTGAGGCATTTCTGAAATTTGGACTGAAAAACTGAAATTCAGAACATCAGACACCAGTCGATGGCAAAACCCACATAATATAATTACGTTATGGCCCAGTCGACTGCCCCAAGGGCCAGTCGACTGGTTCGCGGGTTTTATAAAAGGAAAGGGCGCGACGGGAGAGACAAACCTAGGGTTTTGGCTGATCATTCCCGGTGATTTTCTCTTCCTCTCAACTCCCCTTGTGTCCTAAGTCTGTTTCAAGCCCTAAAATTGGTTCCTAAGGCCTCCCCTAACTCCGATCTATCTCTAGGGTTTGTGGAAAACCTCTTTTCTCAAGCCATTGTCTCAAAACCGGAAAATATGAAGAAAGCAGTCAAGAGGTATGATGATTTAAGGTTCATTTCTCCATTTAGGCTTTGCATTAACACTAATATGATTTTTGTGTATATTTTCTTTGATGTTTTCTCTTTTGGGGGGGTCATTTTGGTATGCATGCATGTGTTTGGTATATTAGGGTTGTGTCTAATGTTGATGCAGTCTGGCCCTGATTGTTGTTTTGGTGTTGACATCGATTTTAGTTTAGGTTGATTATGATGATTATGATTAAGTCCTAGTCGGGGATGAGGCATGGGATGGAAAATCCTAGTCTGGAGGGCTAGGTGTTGAAAAGTCCTGACCTGGAGGGTTAGGTGTTGGAAAGTCCTAGCTTGGAGGGCTAGGTGTTGGAAAAGTCCTAATTCGGAAGGGTTGGGTGAAAAGTCCTAGCTTGGAGGGCTAGGTGAAAAGTCCTAACATGGAGGGTTAGGTGCAAATTCCCATCCTGGAGAATTAGGTGAAAAAGTCCTGGCTTGGAGGGTCAGGTGCCTAGCTTGGAGGGCTAGGTTGGATGATGTTCTAACTCGGAATGGTTGGGTGAAAAGTCCTAGCTTGGAGGGCTAGGTGAAAAGTCCTAGCTTGGAGGGCTAGGTGAAAAGTCCTAACTTGGAGGGTTAGGTGCAAATTCCCAACTTGGAGAGTTAGATGGAAAATCCTTAGCTTGGAGGGTTAAGGTGGATGAAAACTTGGCTTGGAAGGCTGAGTTTGAGTCTCTGGATCGGTCTGGTGATCGATCAGGGATTTTGGCACGCTGCTCCTTCGTGGATCGGTCTAGTGACCGATCCAGCGATGACTGATCGGTCGGGTGACTGATCAGGGAGCACACAGTGAGGTTGGGAACCTACTGTGTTGCTCCTGATCGATCTAGTGACCGATCAGGGAGTATGCGTTTCACCCATTGACTGGCTCCTGATCGATCTGGTGACCGATCAGAGAGCGAGCAGTGAGGTTGAGTTCCCTTGCTGAACTGCTCCTGATCGGTCTGGTGACCGATCAGGATCACTGTGCAGATCGTTCCGGAGAACGATCAAGTGTCGCAGGTTCCTCTCTATGATCGATCAGGACGGAGCCTGATCGGTCTGGTAAGGTTCTGATCGGTCTGGTGATCGATCAGGAGTCTGCCTGATCGGTCCGGTGACCGATCAGAGGGCTTAGCCTGCGAAACTCAGAAATCGCCCAATATAAGGGTGGATCGGTGTGGTGAACGATCCACGACCTGGGATCGGTTTGGTGATCGGTCCAGGAGAATCTCAAAGAAATCGCGATTTCTAATTGAGCGTTGGGGATCGATCAGGACGAAGCCTGATCAATCTGGAACCAGCCTGATCGGTCTGGTGACCGATCAGGAGGCTCTCTGATCGGTCCGGTGACCGATCACTTTAATTCAAATTGCATTGTCAAACGCTCTGATCGCGTCTGAATACAACCGATTCGCTACCACTTTCCTCTGATATTTGATATGCTGTTTGATTTGCTGCTCTAATACTCTGAGTAAGTTTCAGGTGACAGGGGAGGATTCAAACACTCAAGGAGAAGTCAAAGAGAGCTTTCCTTGGAGCAGGTTTGTCCCTTTCTCCACACAGGTTGCAACGGCTGGATGTAGGACTGAAGCTGCTGACTGAAGCTTGGCTGAGGGAGCTCAGGAAGTTCAGTTAGGGTTCAGTGTAGCTAGCGCGTTGGCAGTGAGGCAGCTGTAGGCTACTGGAGATGAGATCATCTGTTGCTTAGCGGAGAAACAAAAGGAACGAGAGTTGTAGTGTTCAGTAACAATTGGGTCTTGTGCTCTTGAGTTCCTGGCGTTCTGTTTTTGCTCCACAACTTGCTTGCTGTGTTCTTGCGATCTTCATCACTTCTGAGCAAGCTATTGAGAAGCAATCATCATACTTGAGCGCTTGAAGGAGAAAACAAGAGGCTTGGAGTCCGACAGTGGGAAGACACGGAGAAGGGTTCTGCGTGAGATCGCCACTGGGTGGAGCTCAGGGAAGCTTGCTGTGTTTTTGTCCTTGCTAAGTGTTTGAGTAAGATCCTTCTTGTTGTTTCTTTGTGCTTAAACTATATCCTTGTTTGAAACACACTGTGGAGAGGTTTCTCCACCGAGAAGGAGGTTGCTGATTTATCCGGTTATAACTGGGGCTTGATCTGCCGACGATCAAGGGATCGCCCACCTTAAGGGCACGCCAAGGAGTAGGGGCAAGTTATCCCCGAACCTTGTAAACCCTCCTTGTTAGCGATCTTGCTAGTTGTATTTGTTTTGCTTTCGTTACATTTTCTACATAATCTGTTTTCTACTCTTTCCGCTGTGCTACTGATAGTTTAAGTGCAGAAATTTGATCACTCTTCTAAGAAGAAGTGGTTGGCTATATTCACCCCCCCCCCTCTCTAGCCATCCGATCCCAACAAGTGGTATCAGAGCTTGGTGCTCTGTTTACGGCTTAACAACCGAGAGTTCTCAACAAGATGGCATTGAGAGAAGGCTTCTCCACCACCCGACCTCCATTCTTTGATGGTGCCGACTTCCAATATTGGAGATCAAAGATGGAATACTATTTGAAGATGGACATCCATACTTGGTTCGCGGTGAAGGAAGGATTCACCCCTCCTAAGGATGACGAAGGCAAAGAACTCGAGTCTTCACGGTGGACTGCCGAACAAACAAGGAAGAGTGAAGCCGACGTGAAGGCGGTTGTCACTCTACAATGTGGCATGAACAAAGACCAACTCATCAAGGTTGGTCCCTTCACAAGTGCAAAAGACTTGTGGAACAAACTCATAGAGCTCCATGAAGGCACCCGAGACTCTAGAATTGCCAAGAGGGACTTGTTCCTCAATCAACTCCAAAATCTCTCCATGAAGGAGAATGAGTCGGTAAGTGAGCTCCATAGCCGGTTCAAGGAAGTCCTTAATGGACTTCATTCAATTGATGAAAAGGTCGAGAATCGCGACCTTGTGAGGTATGTCTTGAAAGCATTTCCAAGGAATGCTTTGTGGTCATCCATGGTGGATGCCTACAAAGTATCCAAGGATTTATCTATTGTAAAATTAGATGATTTATTTTGTGAGATGGAATTGCATGAAATGGCTAACAAAGGCCCCAAGGAGAAGGGGATTGCCTTAATTGCAGGGGATCGAGTCACTAAGAAGAAGAAGGAGAAGAAGAAGGAGAAGGAGGTCTCATCATCTTCATCTTCTTCCGGATCCGAATCCAATTCCGAGGAGGATGGCAGCGGCTCTTCTTCATCCGAAATGGCCAACTTCGTGAGGAGGATGATGCGAAGAGACCGACGTTTCAAAAGGAGAGGTAACACTAGTGAATTCAAGCTTGATAAGAATAATGCATCTTGCTTTGAGTGTGGTAGGAAAGGGCATTTCAAGAATGAATGTCCGAAGCTTAAGAAGGAGGAGAAACCCAAAAGAAAAGAAGAGAAATCCAAGAAGAAGAAGAAAGCTTTGAAGGCTTCTTGGGATGAGTCATCCTCTAGTTCATCCGATGATGAGAAGGAGGAGAAGAGCACAAGGCAAGTGGCACTCATCGCTCTTGGAGAGGAGAGCAGTGATGAATCTTCAAGCTCCGCAAACACGGCTTCATCATCTTCGGATGATGAAGAGGTAACTTCTCCCGAGCTTGAAAAATGCTATAGAGCAATTGCATGTTTAACTAGTATGCTTAAGAAATCCAAAAGTAAGGTTAAAGCATTGCAATTAGAAATTGCTCAATTGAAGGCTTCTAGGGATGATAACATTGATGACTTGCATGTTGAATTACTAGAAGATGAAATTAAATCTTTGAAACATGAGATCGTAGATTTGAAATCCTCTAAGGTTGAGGAAATCAGTGATTTGCATGATAACGTGTTAGTAGAGTAAAACCAATCATTGAAGAGTGAAGTTGAGAAGCTCAAGAATATTCTTGGAAAATTCTCAAATAGCTCTAAGACCCTAGACATGATCCTAAATACCCAAAGAGCGGTTTACAATAGGGCCGGTATTGGTTACCGCCCTAAGGAACCCTCATTTGTATCTCTCATGTCTAGGACTGACATGAGACAATCTAGGACACCCAAGACTCAAAAGAAAGTTGTCAAGGCATGGGTGCCTAAGTCATGTTTAGTTGATGCTTTAGGTCCCAAGGTTTGGGTACCTAAAACTTCTATTTTTCGAATTGTGTAGGTTATGATTGAGGGGGAGCATCTATCAACTTGGTTCGTTGATAGTGGATGCTCCAAACACATGACCGGGGATAGATCATTGTTTACCACATTTCACAAGAAGAGTAGAGGTAATGTATCATTTGGTAACAATGGTAGTCTTAAGGTCATAGGAATAGGAGACATTCAAATATCGAATGTCTTAGAATCTCAAATGTCCTTCTAGTCAAGGGGATGAAGTTTAATCTCCTAAGTGTCAGTCAATTGTGTGACACGGGTTACACAATTGACTTCCAACCAAGTCAATGTCTAGTTAGACAAAATGACACCTTGGACACGGTACTAGTAGGAGCAAGAGTAGACAATATTTATCAAGTTTCATTTAAAAGTGCTACTAATGCTTTTGCTAAGTGTTTCATGTCAAAAGAAGAAGAGTCCACTCTTTGGCACCGGAGGCTAGCACATGTGAACATGAAGAACATCCGGAAGTTGGCCAACAAGGGACTAGTTCGAGGCTTACCGAGCATCAAGTATGGAAAAGATAAACTTTGTGATGCATGTCAAATGGGTAAGCAAACTAAATCTGCACATAAAGGTAAAAGCACTGTAAGTACTTCCAATGCTTTAGATTTACTTCACATGGATCTATTTGATTGTAGTACTATCATATCATTGAATGGAAGTAGATATTGCTTTGTGATTATTGATGATTTTACTAGATACACATGGACATACTTTTGAAATATAAGGACCAAACCTTAGATGTGTTCATTTCTTTTTGTAGAAGGGTAGAAAATGAAAAAATCATCAACCATTAAGACAATTAGAAGTGATCATGGAGGTGAATTTCAAAACCAAAGGTTTTAGAATTTTGTCAAGATAAGGTTATAAGCATGAGTTCTCTACTCCTAGAACACCACAACAAAATGGTGTTGTGGAGAGGAAGAACCGTGCTCTACAAGAGGCTGCAGAAGCATGCTTAATGAGTACTCACTTCCGAGTTACTTATGGGCTGAAGCTGTAAATACAGCTTGCTATGTGCAAATCGAGTCCTCATCCATAGGTTTTTAGAAAAGACTCCCCATGAACTTTGGTTTGGGAAATCACCTACGGTTAAACACCTTAGGGTGTTTGGTTGTAAGGTGTTCATCCTAAACACCAAGGATCACCTTGGAAAGTTCACGGCAAAGGCTGATGAAGGGATACTAGTCGGGTACTCTCTCGTTAGTAAAGCCTACCGAGTCTACAACAAGAAAACTAGATTAGTTGAAGAGTCTTCTGATGTGGTTTTTGAAGAAATTCTGAAATCAATTGACCAATCAGAAAATGTAGAAGGAGTTCAACATGAACTTAGGAGACTTAGTTTGAATGAAACTCCAAGTGTTGTTGATGGTGATGAGTCTGATGACGGTGAACCTAGACAACCCATTGATCAGCCGGATCCTGAGGCTGAACTTGTGTCTAGTGAACCCGGTCAAGAAGCACCACCAACACCAAGGCAAACTAGATTAGCCTCTAGTCATCCCCAAGACCAAATTGTTGGAGACATCCATCAAGGGGTTAGGACTAGATCATTCTTCCGGAATGAGGCTAATGAAGTTGCTCTAATTTTAGAAATTGAACCTAGAAAAATTGATGAAGTATTAAATGATCCCGATTGGATTATCGCAATGCAAGATGAACTAGGTCAATTTGAGAGGAGTCAGGTTTGGGACTTAGTCCCTAGACCTAAGAGGACCACCATTATTGGAACCAAATGGGTCTTCAAGAATAAATTGAACCACAAGGGAGAAATCATTAGAAACAAGGCACGCTTGGTAGCCAAGGTCTACAGTCAAGTTGAAGACCTTGATTATGATGAGACTTATGCTCCCGTGGCACGATTAAAGTCCATCCGATTGATGCTTGCATTTGCAGCACATCGTGGTTTCAAATTATTTCAAATGGACGCCAAATCGGCCTTCCTAAATGGTTTGATTAGGGAAGAGGTCTATGTCGAACAACCTCCGAGGTTTGAGAGTACCGAATATCCAAACCACGTGTTCAAGCTCAAAAAGGCACTTTATGGCCTTAAACAAGCACCCCGGGCTTGGTATGAGCGGTTGTCGACATTCTTGATTGAAAAGGGCTTCGTTAGAGGTCAAATAGACCCTACACTATTTCTACGAAGAGATGGTGACACTATATTTGTAGCCCAAGTATATGTCGATGACATAATTTGTGGCTCCAACAACAAGGGCTATTTAAATGAGTTCATTGGACACATGGAGAGTGAGTTTGAAATGAGTCTAGTGGGAGAGTTGACTTTCTTCCTTGGACTTGAAATCAAGCAAACTCGCGATGGTATCCATGTGCACCAATCAAAGTATACACATGAAATGCTTCAAAAATTCAATATGAGTGATTCGAAAGAGGTAACCACTCTCATGGCTACAAACACAAGATTAGACAATGATGAGAGTGGTAAACCCGTTGATCTAACTCAATATCGAAGCATGATAGGCAGTTTGCTATACCTCACAGCCAGTCGACCGGATATCCTATTTGATGTGGGTATGTGCGCTAGGTATCAAGTATGTGCCAAGGAATCTCATCTAATTGTTGTTAAGCGAATTTTGAGATATCTTAAGGGCACAATTGGTGTAGGTCTTTGATATCCCCGTACCGAATCTTTTGATTTGATGGGCTATACGGATTCCGACTACGCTGGATGTAAGTTGGAGCGGAAAAGCACTAGTGGGGGTTGCCAATTCTTAGGTTCGTCCTTAGTAAGTTGGTCGAGTCGGAAGCAACATTGTGTTGCTCTTTCCACTACCGAGGCAGAATATATCGCCATGGGAGAGAGTATATCGCAATTGTTGTGGATGATTCATACCTTAGAGGACTATGGATTGAGTTACAAGGGTGTGCAAGTGTTATGTGATAACATTAGCACAATTAACTTAACCAAGAATCCAGTCCATCATTCTAGGACAAAACATATTGAAGTAAGACACCACTTCATTAGGGATCATGTAGCTAGGGGGAACATCATACTCACTCATGTAGAGTCAAAGTCAAACCTAGCTGACATTTTCACTAAACCACTTCCCGAAAATGAATTTAGTTTCCTAAGATGGGAATTGGGAATGTGTCGCACTTCATGATTTTCGAATTGCATTCAAAACTCATGGTTATTTCGAAATTGTTGGGAACAATTGGGTAACTTTGGGAACATCTCACACAAACTATAAGGTTTAACAAAACGTTTTTGTTTGCTAGATATCGGGTGAGATGTTAGGATCAACTCAATTTCACAAAATGTCATCGCATCCCTTGAGGAATTAAGTTGACGAGATAATAATTACGGTGGTGACCAAGTTTGGGGAAAACCAATGCATAACATATGTGTATTTGGTCCTATGATCATACTTGGACATTCCAATCAAGGCAACTTGATTGGAAACTTGGATTTGGAATCAAAACTTGGTTGAATTTTCTTGATTGATTATTGACTGAGTTTGACTCCATTTAGATGAGTCAAAGTGTTTGTTGAACCCATAAGGACTTTTGATTCTTGTTCAGGGATCAATTTTAGTCATGAGATCTTGTCCAAGTTCGACAGAGACCATCAAATATCGTTTGGAAATTTCAGAAATTCTGAAACTGAACATTTCAGTTCGTATCAGGTACCCTAATCGGTCACCGGACCGATCAGGTGTAGGGCTGACCGGTCCCTAGACCGATCTGGCCCCCTTTCTGTGGTGATCGGTCCACAGACCGATCAAGGAGCTCAGAGGTCTTTCTCCGGACCCTACTGTTCGTATCCTGATCGGCCACCCGACCGATCAGGAGCGCGTCTGATCGGTCATCCGCCTGATCAGGCCCATGCCAGTCCGATCAGGCTGTATCCTGATCGGTCTGGACACGATTAAATCGAACGGTGATCCGTTCAAACGCATTAAATTCTGGTTGGTGGACCGATCCACCAACCGATTAACTTCGCGAAATACCTTCAACTCACGAACCCTAGCGCTGAAAAACCCCTTGCGCGACCCTGTGTGTGCGAGAAGGCTCTCCTCGTGTTCTTCTTCCTCGCGTGAGCGTGAGTCCTGTGCACGTTCCTCTCTCGCAGAAACACTCTGCGACCATTGCGACCATCTCTTGCGCCGAGAGCACGTTTCCTGCGCACGGTTTCTTCCTCTCAACTTCCAAAAACAACAACGATGGCACCAAAGTAAGTTTTTGCTTTGGTTTTTCATTTAAATCAGTCTATAATGCTTGTTTATGAAGCTAATCTTGTTTTTGCTCTTGTTCTTGCTGTGGTGTCTTGACCTTTTTTTGCCTTTGTCGTGACCCTCTTTCTCACCTTATGATCAAAATTTCCTTTTGTTTTGATGATTGGGTGTCATCTTATATGATCAAACCTTAAACCAAGTGTGTCTTTTGATCATTGTGTCTGGGTTGCATTCTCTGATTGGGTTCTATCCTATATGATCAATTCTTGTTTTGTATGATCGATCTTATCAAATATTTTGAATTCTGTGTCATGATCAATTCAAAACTCCTTAGAAAATCGTTTAAGGGAAAGGAGGTCGTGGAGGAAAGTTCGAGGGGAAAGACTCCCTCGTCATCTACACCTTCTCAAAGGCCTTCATCTCTTCCACATACTCGATTTCAGAGTATCAGTCTTGCTTTCAAATTCCAATGGCACAATTTTAAACTCATGCCGTGTCGGACTATAGACCCAACCTTTATCTATGAACACTGTCCAACAATCCAACAACGAATTGAGTTTTATAATCTTCAATCCATCTTGCACTTTGAAGGACCGATCAACCTGGACTTGGTTTCTGAATTCTATAATAATATGGTCAGTGGAGAGGGCACTGGGTGGAGCACGGGATGGCAAACCCGTGTTGCCGGTATCAATCTTGATTTTAATCGATCTATTTTGACTAATTTTCTCGGCTGTCGCAGATCAAACAATGATTTCTTTCTCTACCCTTTTCCTCCTAATCCCCTTCCAGTTCCCTTCGATGGGTTGACTCCTGATTCCATCTACGAGTACTTCCTAGGCCATCCCAGACCAAGGGAGTCTGGTAAGTGTACCCGTGACTTTCCTACATTTCCTGCTCTTCATCTTTCCCCTGTCGACTATGTGTTGTTTAAAATCATCACCAATTGTCTCCTCCCCACTACCTCGAAACATCTTGATGAGATTCACCCGTTCCACTGCTTGATGCTTTATGAGATGCATCAACAGTTAGACTTTGACCCAGTAGCATCGGTCTACTCCTCTATCATCGTACACAGTATGACGACATCCCAGTCAGTCTATATGCCATTCGGTCACATCATCACTGCCTAGCTGGAGTCCGTTGGCATCGACGTTACACAGGGCCGCATTGTGCCCATGATTCGACAGGACTGCCGTTTGGATCGTCGCATGCTTGCTCAGTCCGGCGTTGTTCTCGGGACTCAGGGGCTGAGGTGGAAAGTTCGCAGACGAACGGAGGAGTTACCGAGGGAAGCTCATGACCAGGGGACGCCAGATATTACTGCAGATTATGATGAGTGGGCTCCTGACCTAAGTTGGCAGGTTGCGGAGATAGAGCGAAAGATAGAACGCGAGCTACACATCTCCGAGCTTTAGCGACAGGAGGTCAGCTCCGAGTTCCAGTCTTTTGATCGCCGTTTTGATGCCCTAGCATCTGATGTCTCTGAGATGAGCGCGTTCCAGGACAGATGGTATGAAGAATGGTATCATCATACGTTTCGTGATGGTGCGTCCCCCAGTGGCCCTTCACCCGGGGATATCATATATATTGATGATTCTGATGACGATGTCGTATGACTTTTGGGCTGTATGCTCTGTGACTTGATTGTTGTGGCCTTGTGTCACACGCATCTTGCTACTTGTCTGGATGTTTTATGCTTTGACTTGTCTGGCTTTGCTTCACATGCTTATCTGATATTAGTATATTTATTGTTGATGCCATGAGTTTTATCTCCATGTTTTCTCAATTGCCATGTTCATGCTTACAATGCCATGTCTACTTGATACTTATGAATATTATGGCATGCCTTGCGAGTTTATACTTCAGACTCATATGATGCATGTGATTGCTATGTCTTGTTATACCTTTTCACATGTGTTCGTATGGTTATACATCAATCTATCACATCTTTGTTGAGTTGGGATACCTCTAGGGTTGAGAGGGAATTGGTTTTAATCTTAACAGTCCCTCTTGCCCCTTTTCGGTGTTCGACAAAGGGGGAGAGTGTGGATTGGTTAACTTTAGAAGGATCATGTTGTAGGGGGAGGATCTGGATTTCCCTATGATTCTAAATTTGGAAAACTTGATTAAGAATCCCTAAACTTAAAATCGGGTTGTCAAACAACAAAAAAGGGGAGATTGTTGATGCAGTCTGGCCCTAATTGTTGTTTTGGTGTTGACAACGATTTTAGTTTAGGTTGATGATTATGGTGATTATGATTAAGTCCTGATCGGGGATTAGGCATGATATGGAAGATTCTAGCCTGGAGGGCTAGGTGTTGGAAAAATCCTAACCTGGAGGGTTAGGTGTGAAAAATCCTAGCATGGAGGGCTAGGTGTTGGAAAAGTCCTAATTCGGAAGGGTTGGGTGAAAAGTCCTAGCTTGGAGGGCTAGGTGAAAAGTCCTAACTTGGAGGGTTAGGTGCAAATTCCCATCCTGGAGAATTAGGTGAAAAAGTCCTGGCTTGGAGGGTCAGGTGCCTAGCTTGGAGGGCTAGGTTTGATGAGGTTCTAACTCGGAAGGGTTGGGTGAAAAGTCCTAGCTTGGAGGGCTAGGTGAAAAGTCCTAGCTTGGAGGGCTAGGTGAAAAGTCCTAACTTGGAGGGTTAGGTGCAAATTCCCAACTTGGAGAGTTAGATGGAAAATCCTTAGCTTGGAGGGCTAAGGTGGATGGAAACTTAGCTTGGAGGGCTATGTTTGAGTCCCTGGATCGGTCTGGTGATCGATCAGGGATTCTGGCACGCTGCTCCTTCGTGGATCGGTTTGGTGACCGATCCAGTGATGACTGATCGGTCGGGTGACTGATCAGGGAGCACACAGTCAGGTTGGGAACCTACTGTGCTGCTCCTGATCAATCTGGTGACCGATCAGGGAGTATGCGTTTCACCCATTAACTGACTCTTGATCGGTCTGGTGACCGATCAGGAAGCGAGCAGTGAGGTTGAGTTCCCTTGCTGAACTGCTCCTGATCGGTCTGATGACCGATCAGGATCACTGTGCAGATCGTTCTGGTGAACGATCCAGCTTCGCGGGCTTCTCACTAAGATCGATCAGGACGGTTCCTGATCGGCCTGGTGATGACCTGATCGGATTGCTAACCGATCAGGTGACACCCTGATCGGTCAGTTGACCGATCAGAAGACTTAGCCTGCGAAACTCAGAAATCGCCAAATATAAGGGTGGATCGGTCCGGTGAACGATCCACGACCTGGGATCGGTCTGGTGATTGGTCCAGGAGAATCTCAAAGAAATCACGATTTCTGATTAAGCGTTGGGGATCGATCAGGACGAAGCCTGATCAGTCTGGAACCAGCCTGATCGGTCTGGTGACCGATCAGGAGGCTCTCTGATCGGTCAGGTGACCGATCACTTTAATTCAAATTGCACTGTCAGACGCTCTAATCGCGTCTGAACATCTGATATTTGCTGCCACTTTCCTCTGATATTTGATTTACTGCGTGATTTGCTGCTCTAACAGTCTGATTAAGTTGCAGGTGACAGGGGAGGATTCAAACACTCAAGGAGAAGTCAAAGAGGGCTTTCCTTGGAGCAGGTTTGTCCCTTTCTCAACTCAGGTTGCAACGGCTGGAGCTGCAGGACTGAAGCCGCTGACTGAAGCTTGGCTGAGGGAGCTCAGGAAGTTCAGTAAGGGTTCAGTGTAGCTGGCGCGTTCGCAGTGAGGCAGCTGGAGGCTGCTGGAGATGAGGTCACTTGTTGCTTAGTGGAGAAACAAAAGGAACGAGAGAGCTTCGGTGGAGTAGAGTTCGATAGTTCTTCAGCTTGTGCTCTTGAGTTCCAGTGCTTTGAGTTCTCCACGTTAAGCTTGCTGTGTTCTTGAAGTTTCCGTCATTCTGAGCAAGCAATAGAGAAGCAATCATCCATTACTTGAGCGCTTGAAGGAGAGAACAAGAAGCTTGGAGTCCGACAGTGGGAAGACACGAAGAAGGGTTCTTGCGTGAGATCGCCACTGGGTGGAGCTCAAGGAATCTTGCTGTGTTTTTGTCCTTGCTAAGTGTTTGAGTAAGATCCTTCTTGTTGTTTCTTTGTGCTTAAACTATATCCTTGTTTGAAACACACTATGGAGAGGTTTCTCCACCGAGAAGGAGGTTGCTGAATTATCCGGTGTTAACCGGGGCTTGATCTGCCGACGATCAAGGGATCGCCCACCTTAAGGGCACGCCAAGGAGTAGGGGCAAGTTATCCTCGAACCTTGTAAAATCTCCTTGTTAGCGATCTTGCTAATCTTGCTAGTTAGTTTTCGGTTTTAGTTTCTGCACATCCTGTTTTCCATACTTCCGCTGTGCTACTAACAACTTCGAGTACAGAAATTGCTAACTCTTCAAAGGAAAAGTGATTGGCTATATTCACCCCCCCCCCTCTCTAGCCATCTCGTCACCAACAGATAGTACGTTAGGGAAGCCTATCTAAGGAGTCTGATAGGGTAAGACTTACCCTATTTGGTCATAGCTCGGTGGAACTAGCCAAAGCTACCTCGCCACATCCTCGACTAGTTAGATCAAGGTTTTTCAAATAGTAACTTGAAAATGCAATTTCATTAAAAGGGGTTTTCTAGGAAAGGGTCATTGTTCCGATAACCAAGAAGGCCCCTGTGCCTTGCCAAGACCTGGAAGTCGATTATTAAAATTTATTTTCAATTTACTACTTGTTAAACTAGAATCTAACTCAAGGTTCAATCAAATCATAGCTTTTAATTTAAATTCAAAGATAAAATTTACCGCACCTCACAAAACAAATAAAGGTTCCCTATTTTGTCACTTAGAAATAGGTGAGATGCTTAGGAGATAAAAAGGTTAGTCCAACCCAACTAACTCCTTACATGTAATGAATTTTACCTTTAAATTTATGAATCAAATTTAAAATTTCTACCTTATTTCAAAATCTAAAATGCTTAAACTTAATAATTTTTCAAAAATTTAAATTTATTTTTTTAAATTTGAACTTAATAATTTTTTTAAATTTAAACTTAATTTTTTAAAATTCAAATTTAATTTTTTAGATTTAAACTTAACTTAATTTTTTGAATTCAACTTTTTCAAAATTAAAACTTAACTTAATTCAAAATTTAAACTTTAATAATTAATTTCAAAATTCAATATTTTTTAAAATTTAAAGTTAACAAAATCTTTTAGAATTCAAACTTTAATAATTTTTTTCAGAATTCAAAATTTAATTTCAAAATTTAACTTTCTCAAAATCTAAACTTAACATAAAATTTAATTTCAAAACCTAACTTAATTTTTCAAAATTCAAATTTAATTCAATCTTAACATAATTTTTCAAAATTCAAACTTAACTTTTTAATTAAATTTTAAAATTTTCAAAAATCAATTTAACTTTTCAAACTAAGATTTAATTTTTTAAATCATTGTATTTAAACTTATTCATTAAATACTTTAGTTTTCTTTTTGTTCACTTACCTGAAAATTATTTAATTTTTGTAAACATCTCTATACAAAGAAATTCTTTTGGACAATCAATTTATTTTTTTTTTGGAAAAATAAGTCTTGCAAAAGTCACCTTGGGATTCACTTAGATTTTTTTTAATTTCGTTTTCACTTAAAAAAATATCTACAATCCGAGCTTTGATATTTATATATATATTTTTCTGAACTTGAATACTTTTCAAAATTTCTCTTGTATTTATATCTCTTGTGGTATTTTCAAAAATCATTTTAACATAAAATTTTCCCTTTATAGTTCTTTATATTTTTTATATTTTCAAAAGGAGAGAGAAAAAGAAGATTTTGTTTTTCAAATCATTAAATCAAAGTAATTTTCAAAAGTTTTTCTAAACTTAGTAATTTTTTTTAAATATTTTGAAATTCATTTTGTTTGAATCAAACACTAAGACTTAGAGGAATATCAACTTATAATTAACAAGCCTCTAAGAACTGTGTCAGGTTTAGGGGAAATTCAAATTAAAAGAAGTATTAGAAATTTCAAAAAAATTATATTTTCAAATAACACTATCTTTTCAAAAAAACACTTTGAAAATACAATATTCTCATTTTTCAAATCATTATTTTTTGAAAATCTTTTCGTCTTTTGAATGTCTCTGAAAACCATTGAAAAATTACTTGAGTTTGGAAAAATCTCCAAGACACATAGGAAAGTTTTCCTTATTGTTAACAAGGATTCCTAGGAATGTGTCAGATTCAGGAGGAATCCAAACCAAGAAATTTATTATTTTTTGAAAAGTAAATACATATTAAAAATACTTTATTTTGATTAAAAAATCTCTAAGATACATATAAAATTTTCTTGTAGTTAACAAGGTTCCTAGGATTGTGTCAGATTTAGAAAAATTCAAATCAATAAAGTACTCAGATTCTCTAAGTACTTAGAATTTCATTAAATATTTTCTGAAAAAGGATACTTACTTTTTTAAAAAAAAAAAAAGAGGGACCCCTCAAAATATTTTTTTATTTTATTTTGAAAATATTTTCAAAGTTTCCTTCAAAAATTATCTTCTAAAAAAAAGAAATATGCAAACTTTCAAGATAATAAGGAGAGAATCATAATTTGAGGGGAGCATGTTACTTAAGTGTAAATATTTTCAAAAATACTCTTCTTAGAAAACTCATTCAAAAGTCATTCTACTTAGGATTTTTTTAACAATAATCTATTTACAAAGAAAATTTATCATTTACTTAAGAAATGTTATTCTTCTTTATCTTGAGGATTAAAAATAAGTGGCTAAAAGTTCTGAAATTAGACTTATTAACCCATGCTTAGACTTAAATCATGCTTATAATCAAAACTAGGTGGCTAAAAGTTCTGAACTTAGACGTATTGATTAAATGCCTTAAACTTTTTTTTGCTTATCATGTTTCGACTCAGTAGGAATATCTGGTTCAAATCTTGTTCTTTAGCATTAATTATTGCTGAATTATTTCATAATTTGTTACTTACTGTCTATCATTTGCTTTCTTAAAAATTAACACTTGATTTTTTTTAATAATTTTTTTCTTTTCAAAATTTTCTTATGGTTTTGCAAAACATATAGGCTCTGATACTCAATATTTTCTTTCTTTCTCCTTAATCAAATTTTCTTTTTCAAAAAGGGGGAGAGTAGAAAAAAAGTAAATATTCTTTCAAATATCTGTTGCAAATATTTTTATATGGCAAAAGGGGGAGAGAGAAAAAATAGAAGGAAATTTTTTTCTTCAATTTTTTTTTCAAATTAAAGAATGCATAATGGCTTCATGGTTTTTCAAAAGTTAACTTATTTTTAAAAAGCCTTTTTCAAATTGAAGAATGCATAATGGCTTCACGGGAAGAGTTTCATATTAAGGGAGAACTTCATGCATTTTCAAAACTTCTAGTCGAAGTATTTTTCAAAAGTTTTGGAACATGTTTAAAATTTATGTTTGAAAACTATTTTTGAAAAATTATGAAATCCTTTGCTTAAAGTTATTTTAGAAAAACTCAAAAATCTCTCTTAGAAATTTTGTTCGACCATGTATGTTTTTGATATATATCAAAGGGGGAGGAATAGGTCAAAGTTAAGTGTTTTGTACCATAATTATTCAGGGAAAATATGAGAAATAAAGAGGAAACTTTATTCTGCTAAAAACTGCATTGGTTTTAAAATTTATTCTGTTCAAAACTATAATACTTCCTTGGTTTTAAACTTTCTATCTTAACTGCTATAATTTTTACTTAACATTGAATTGTGTTACCATAAATCAAAAGGGGGAAGATTTTTGGTGCCGGAAGCACCATATTAAACCTGTGGGATCGGTGTCGGTCGATAGGAACTTTTTCGCGGAACGTTATCTTTCATTCTTGCTACCAGAGTGTTAGTACGCAGCGGAATATAAAATAAACACAAACAGAACAAGAATAACTCGCGGGATTTACTTGGTTCCCAACCCCCCAGGGTCAGTACGTTCAAGGCATAAGTACTCAGTGTGAGTCCACTAGTGGTCTCCTTTCCGGAATTTCCAAAAGTGGAGAAACCCGTCTTATAGTTTAAATACAATCAAAGAAATGATAAATAAATACAACTTTGTAATGTGCAAACCAAATGAAAAGTCTCGGCCAAATCTGGAAGTCCGAAGCGCCATGCACTTCTTCTTAGAGCCTCCTTGGTCGCAAAGCTTCGCCATAGCACTTTTGCTTCGCATAGAATGATTAGATAGATTGAAAACTTGGTGTTCTAAAGTGAGGGGGTGAACCCCTTTTTATACTATGTTCTTGGGCGCCTGACAGGGTCTAGGGCGCCTGGCACGTCATTCAAAACTAGCGTGTGCTTATTCGCAGCTTTGGCTAAACCTTATCTCTGGTTTTGGGCGCCTGGGACTGCTGAGGCGCCTGATGGCTCACGGGCGCCTGAGAAGCTGACGTGGCAACCCTGCTAGCTCAGCATCTCCATCCGCTGGAAAACCCTATCTGGGGTGCCTGATACCTATCAGGCACCTGGGTTCTCGGGCGCCTGAACCCTTTCAGGCGCCCGGGATGCCTTTTCCTAGGTTTTTGTATTTTGCTCTCCTATCTTGCTTCCAACTCCAAGTACCTACAAGACAACAAAACACACAACAAAAACAAATAATCTTAAGCCTTAATTGGTTCAGACTTTGGATTTCACCTGAAATCCTAGGTCGAACCGACGCCTACTGTTCCCTTTACCGGGGAATGCGTCCTCACCTTCTCCACCCTGGATAAGTTACCTTTTTCCAACCGAGACCTCTAGTTGGACTTTTGCTTAGCCTCCGAGAACCCGAATCTCGAGACGTCCAACCTTAACCTGTCTCTACTTCTATCCGCGATCCCCGCTTGGCTAAGTCTTTCGCTTGGTCCCCAAGACCAAGACTTCGTGCTCGGTCTCTAAGACTCCTGGATCTCGAGACGTCCGATCCTTGACCCATCTCTACTTCTGTCCATAGTCCTCGCTTGGCAAAAACTCCGTTGCCTGATCCCCGACCAGGACTTTGTACTCAACCCTGCAGGTCAAGACTTCTTGCGCAGCTTCACTCACCAGGACTTCGCCCACCTAGCTTCACTTACTAGGACTCAACTTCACTCACCAGGATTTCTTTCACCTAGCTTCACTCACTAGGGCATAGCTTCACTCACCAGGATTTCTTCCACCTAGCTTCACTCATTAGGGCCCAGCTTCACTCACCAAGATTTCTTCCACCTAGCTTTACTCACTAAGATTTCTTTGCTAATCATCTTAATACTGACTAGACTTCTTCTAACCTTCAGGTAAGTATAATCCCAAACCTCAAGTCTAGTTTGGTTTAATCCCTTGGTGAAACTGACCATTCCTGAGTTCTATTCATTCTACCAAACATCAAATCCTATTTGGCTTATCCCTTTGTCAAACTGATCAAGCCTGGGTTTACCCTATCAAACATCAGGTTCTGTTTGGTTTAACCCTTGATCACTTTGACTATACCTTAGTATATTGTCACTGCCAAACATCAGGTCCTGTTTGGCTAACTCTTTGTCAAACTGATCAAGCTTAGGTTTACCCTACCAAACATCATGTCCTATTTGGATTAACCCTTGATCACTTTGACTAGACCTTAATATATTGTCAAACATCGAAACACTAGAGGTTGACTGTTCATGACTGATGCTCTTTGCACCAACAGAACCTTGTTTTGATATTGGTAAAGGGTTCAAAGTTTAGCATTATTGGTGATCTAATGTGTTTCATTAAGTATGCAAGAAAGTCTTAGTTTACCTAGGTACGAAGTCTTGACCTACAAGGTTGAGCATGAAATCCTGGTCGAGGATTGGACACGAAGTCCTGGCCAATGGTTGGGCACCGAAGACCTGACCGAGGGTTGGACACGAAGACCTAGTTTGAGAAATTGGACATAAAGTCTTGGTCAAGGGCTAGGCGCTGAAGACCTGACCTAGGGTTGGGCATGAAGACCTGGTTCGAGGAATTGGGAACGAAGACCTAGTTCGAGGAATTGGGCACAAAGACCTGATCCGGAAGATCGAAAAGAAGACTTAGCCAAGCGAGGACTATAGACAGAAGTAGAGACGGGTTAAGAAATGGATGTCTTGAGATCCGGAAGCTTCGGAGGCCGAGAAAAAGTCCAACTGGAGGAGCCAATTGGCAAAAGGTAACTTCTCCATAGTGGAGTAGGTGAGGACGCATTCCTCGAAAGAGGGAACAATAGGCGTCGGTTCAACCTAGAGTTCATTTGAAATCCAAAGTTAGAACTAGACAGCTCTAGCTGTCATTCATGCATGCATTTACTTTATTATATTGTGTTCTTGGACAAACCTTGGTTGCAGGCTAAAGGAACCAGTTGCTGCGATCAGGGGCGCCTGAGAGGACTCAGGCACCCCAAATAGATTTTCTCAGCAGGTGGCGAAGCTGAGTTGGTGGTCGTTGGTTGGATGCGCCACGTCAACTCCCAGGTGTCTCATTGCTCCCAGGCACCCCAGTGCTCCTAGGTGCCCAAGAACAGGATAAAGGTTGGCCGAGTCTACGTATAAGGTTGCGGCTAATCTGGTGACGTGGAGGGTGCCCCTATAGCCACTCAGGCGCCCGAGTCAAGTATAAAAGCGGGTTCACCCCCTTGCTTCCATATATCAACTCAATCTCTCAAAATTTCAATGATAAAGCTTTGTGCACGAGTTCTCTGCACTCAGGAAGTTCAAGATCGACGAAATGCCGCTTCTGCAACAAAATTCTTTCTTTAAGTGTCGTTGGTATAATTTTATTTTTATATACTTAATCATCATTATTGTACTTCATTTACGACTTATAGTATTGCCCAACAAAAATGGTTAAGGACCATGGGCCTTGGAGTAGGAGTTATCACATACTCCGAACCAAGTAAAAAATAAGGTGTTAGCCGTGTTTGACTTGTTTACTTCCGTTGCATTTAATATGATTTATCCGAAAAATCGCTGTCAATATTCACCGCCCCCCTCTATCAATCACATCGATCCCACATGATAACAACTCTTTTTTGCTCGACCACACACCAATCAATTGACAACTTCAAATCATTTAACTCAATTAATTATGAAGCTTTCTGTTCGTAATGAAATCACTTCCAATTGATTGGCCCAAATGATTGACAAGGCTAAATCAATTAGGTCAATTGATTTAGTAGACTTCTGTTTCCTTGCGAAATTACTACCAATCGATTATCTTAAGCCTAATTGATTGCTTTAATCGATTTAGGACCCTACTGTGCTGCTGACATAGTCTCTTAATCGATTGACCCAATCGATCGCTTTGGGCTAATCGATTATACTAATCGATTGCCCAACCATAAACTCTGAATCTGAGTTTAAGGTTTACCAATCAATTGTTGCCTCTCACCAATCGATTGGTAACCTTAAATTCAACCTATTTAAGGTTGAACTCACGTCCTGCCTTATTTTCGTTTGATTTCAACTTACCAAGACTTTTTCTGCTCAATATCCATTCATCCATGACCTATTGAGACTTCTCGTTACCTAGCATCCGGTTAATCTTGACCTATCAAGGCTTTTTCACCAAGTGTCTAGTCATCCTTTAACCCACTTGGACTTTTCCCTTGTCAACCTTCCCGTTGGACTACCGATCATCAAGTATCTAGTCAACCTTTGCCCCACTTAGACTTTCTCTTGTCAACCTCCCCGTTGGACTTCTAATTACTAAGTGTCCGGTCAAATTTTGACCCACTTAGATTTTCAATCACCAAGTGCTCTGTCAAACTTTGACCCACTTGGGGTTTCGTCTTGCCAACCTTCCCGTTGAACTTTCGATCATCAAGTGTCTTGTTAACCTTTGACTCACTTAGACTTTATTCCTTTTAACCTTCCCGTTGGACTTCCGACATCATCAAGTATTAGTCAACCTTAACCTACTTGACTTCTCTCTCACATATTGATCAAATATCAAAACCCAAACTCGAGTAAACTCAAGCTTAGTCAACTTGGACAACCTTGGCCTGAGGTAGACTACACCAGCACTTCACAATTATCATTCTCCACAAATAGTATTTTCTTTCATGCAGCCTTTTTACACTTCAATTGCCTATGCCCAATCTCTCCGCATCTAAAACACCTTGTTTTACTACTGCTATAACTTCCTCTATTAATTTGTTGACACCCTTGTTATTAATCCAAGAAATCACACAACAAGGTCCTCCACTCGTAGTGTTCGCTGAGAAAAATCAACTATTATATATGTTATGTATGTTTTCCCACCCATAGCCCTCTCTAGTGTGTAACCGACACATAAATGGGGTCAAACATATTCACAGTATCCTAAATTCAATATTTCAAACCCCCAATATATTGCATCACCAACTGGTCTTTAATTTCTTATATTTCGTTCCTGATGATTAACTGAAAAGATTTGTGTATATTCATCTATGGATCAAGTGCCTTGCTTCAAGTTTTGCAACCTTTGATATATTAATTGCTAGAAATTGTATGGTAAAAAGTTTTCTCGCATGTGCTTCTTCATCTTCTCTTAAGTGGTAATTTTTATCTTACCTAATCTGTTTCGAGTCAATTTTAGTTGTTGCTATCATGTCATCGCTCTCCCACGCAATCTGGTTGAAACCAAGGGCACATGCTTGTCTTTTGGTGCCTCTTTCAAATCTAAAATTTCATCTACAGAGGCTAGCCAGTCCAAAAACTCCTTAGGTTGTAGGTTGCCATCTAAAAGTTCAGTTCTCATACTTGTCTCCCAATGCTTGTGATCCCCCTCTACTACTTCTCGGCGTCACCTGCGGGGAATCTCTTCTTCATAAGCGTCCTCCTTCTCACCGTCACCCGCCTCTACATCCGAGTTTGCCTAGTGTTGGCGTTGGACCATATTTCCTCTATTTAGATTTCCCAACATTGTTGTCTTCCTCTCTATTAGTTGATCCATAATTAGGTCAAACTGTCTATCAACCATCTCTCGAAATTATTGCTCCATATCACGTTCAAAAGTGTTATCAATGTGTTGTTGTCTTCTTAATGGCATGATTCCACAAGATCTGTTTAGTTCTAATACTAACTATGCAGTAGATAACTATCAATTTTGTTGATTCATGTAAAAATATCGGGAGTAATTTTCTAAACCCTATTAATTCCGCATAATACTAGGAGATAGACAACCAAACTCGACGTTTAGGAAGAAATTGATGGATCGGATTGAGAAGAGAGAGGGGGTGAATCTCTTTTCTTTTGAAAACTTTCTTTTTTGTTTTATAAAACTCGAGTGGCAACGGAAATAAAAACGAGCTCACAAGTCAAGAGACACTTTATTTTTTACATGATTCGGAGTCTTCGTCAACTCTTACTCCAAGGTCCACAATCCTTGATCACTTTATTAGGCAATTCATTAAATCTCTTTATTCAAAAACCTTTTAAAGAAAGCAAATGCATACAATGATAAGGAGTTAGTAACAACCTATTATCCCCTGTAGAATGAATATAAGCGCACAAAGTAAAAGCTTACAACCACACCACTTTGTAGATCTTTGTGTAGGTTGTTGGAAAGCTTTCTAATGGAGTAGCAGCGCACTTATATTTGTCGTAAGAGCAGGAGAGCAATTAAGTGAATAGCATAATAGATACATGGCTCGGACCTTGAGACCATCTTATATGAGCAACGTTCAATTGATTACTGAAAACACCACTCAGTCGACTGATCCGATCCATCAACTAATCATCCTATCAGTCGACAGAACCTACTCCTTTCCTTGTTGTCGTTGATTCAATATGCTCGACTGGCACTATAATTAATTCGATCAGTTGACTGATCCCGATGATTAGTCGATGGAACCTTTTTTTCTTTTTGAGCTCCTTGCTTACCAAGTATGAATCGGTCGACTAGTCCTGATGATCAGTCGACGAATCCCTCAAAAATGCTTTTGCGCAGGCTGGATCAGTTGACTGATCCATTCTATCAGCTGATTGAACATTGGTCAACTTAGTTTGACTAATCTACATCAAAGAGTTAGTACAGTAAATAGTATATATACAAATTAACTCTGCAGAACATAGTTAGCACAATAATTATGATGCATGAGTAAAGGCAATATGACCTATCTTGATTTCAACTTAGAAATCTCCGTAGTTTCTCTAGTTGGATCAGTGCCTAAAGCTTATCCCTTCGGAACAAGACCTCACTACACTCTCTTGAAGAACTTACCGCTTACCCCTTTGGGACAAGACCTCACTACACTCTCTTGAGGAACTTACCTTTACTTACCTGCCAAATATCTGGTCCTCCAAACCTATTTGGACTTTCTTTGCTCAGTGTCTGATCGCCTGATCCACTAAGACTTTCCTGCAATACTAAATCAGCACAACAATAATAATAGTATTGCAAAGTAGAGTTAAACATATACTTAGGTTTACTAAAATTCGCTTGTTCGGTTGACCGCGCGCAGTCGACCGAAAACCCTTCAGTCAACTTGCTTGTAGTTCGCTCCTTCAAGACTTCTTATTAACTAGAATTGCCTCTCCCTAGGGCGTAACTTTACTCACTAGGACTTTCCATTGCCTGGCTTCACTCACTGGAGCCTAGATTCACTCACTAGGACTTTCACCACCTAGCTTCACTCACTAGGGCATAGCTTCACTCACTAGGACTTTCCACTACCTGGCTTCACTCACAGGGCATAACTTCACTCACTAGGACTTTCATCACTTAGCTTTACTCACTAGAGTCTAGTTTTACTCACTAGGACTTTACTTAGAGTTCACTCCCCCAAGACCTAAGATTACCTCCCCCTAGGGTTTTTCTCTTGCCATCAAGTCAACTTAATCTACTTAGACTTGCAAGTCACTCGGCAAACTACTCACCCGACTAGGTCAACCTTGACCAAGCTCCATTAAACATATAATCAAACAAATATCAAAACCCTAGAAATCGATTGTAACAACGGAAATGATACCGTCATAAATTCTTATTGATCAAAAACAATTAAAATATTGTTTAAATAGATTTAAACTCTAACCCCTACAAAAGACAAAAACACTCCTAAATCTTAACTCAATGAAATTAATAAAAAAGACTAAACTTGATCCACATTAATCTATATAATTTTTATGACTAAGAAGTATATGAGTTAGAATATTTTTGTAGTCTTGTAAAATCATGTTTAAATGCCATTGCCATGATAACACTCATAATTTTGGTGTTTGTATCAATAATAAATGTGGACTTACGGAGGTTAATATTAATTCAAAGTTGATTGGGCAATTTACCAAAAGGCGCACTCAAAAATTGGTATTTACCAAAAGGCGTCCCATGGTTTCATTTTCACCAAAAGGCGTACTAATTTTAGTGAACTTCCTCTTATACCCCTCCTGCTATGCACTGCCTTTCTCTTTCTCTCTCAATAACAAATTTCGAGACACCAGCACGTGATGTTTCATACTTTTATTTTAAAATAATATATTTGGAATCAACGCTAAAAAAACATAATGTCTATAGAAATTGAAAAAATATAAATAAATAATTTTTATCCTAATGTGCACGCATGCAAATAGAAATTCCTAATGTAAGGTCTACAGTAATTGAAAAAAAAACATAAGGTCTATAGTAATTAAATCATCTAACTTATTTAAAAATATAAATAAATAATTTTTATAATTAATTAATAGAAATTAATATATTAAATAATATTTAATAAATTCGTTAATGTAAAAAAAATTGAAAAGAAAAATGAAAAGAAAGAGTGTGGGCCTGAAATCTGTTGATTTCAGCCCCACGCTGGGCCTGAAATAAATTATTTCAGGCCCAGCGTGGGCCTGATGTAAATTATTTCAGGCCCACGCTGGACCTGAAATAAAAATATTTCAGGCCCAGCGTGGGCCTGAAATTTTTTATTTCAGGCCCACGTTGGGCCTGAAATCTTTTGATTCAGGCCCGACGTGGAATCAATTTTTTTCTATTTTAAAAATATATTAATATATAAAAAATGTATCAAAACACTTAATTTCAGATTCAAACACAGGGCCTGAAGTCATCCTAAGAGGGTCTGAAGTCAAATAACTTCAGATCCTATAAATAATTAATTTAATAAATAACAATTAAATATAAAAAAATATTTTTAAAATTAAAAAATTTTCAGTGCCCTGGGGCCTGAAGTCATCAGACTTCAGGCCCTCCATCATTAATATAAAAAAAATTTTATAAAAATGTTTAATATATAATTACATATTATATATGAGTAGTTTAGGTATATCAGTGAGTTTAGGTGCCGAAACATCTAATATGAGTGGTCTAGGAGATGAGATTTTGGGTACCGAAACATCTAATCTTGTTGTATCACCAATGATATAGAGTTTTCAGAATTCCAAATATAGTAGGTCTATCAGTGAGTTTTGCTCAAAACTCACTGATATACCTAAACCACTCCTATAGCATTGGTGATACAGCAAGATTAGATGTATCGGCACCCAAAATCTCATCTCCTAACTCAACCCTGTCTACTGATATAGAGTTTTCAGAATTTCAAATATGGTAGGTCCATCAGTGAGTTTTGCTCAAAACTCACTGATATACTTAAACCACTCCTATAGCATTGGTGATACAGCAAGATTAGAGGTTTCGGCACCCAAAATCTCATCTCCTAGCTCAACCCTGTCTACTGATATAGGGTTTTCAGAATTCCAAATATGGTAGGTCCATCAGTGAGTTTTGCTCAAAACTCACTGATATACCTAAACCACTCCTATAGCATTGGTGATACAGCAAGATTAGATGTTTGGGCACCCAAAATCTCATCTCCTAGCTCAACCCTATCTACTGATATAGAGTTTTCAGAATTCCAAATATGGTAGGTCCATCAGTGAGTTTTGCTCAAAACTCACTGATATACCTAAACCACTCCTATAGCATTGGTGAAATAGCAAGATTAGAGGTTTCGACACCCAAAATCTCATCTCCTAGCTCAACCCTGTCTACTGATATAGAGTTTTCAGAATTCCAAATATGGTATGTCCATCAGTGAGTTTTGCTCAAAACTCACTGATATACCTAAACGACTCCTATAGCATTGGTGAAACAGCAAGATTAGAGGTTTCAGCATCCAAAATCTCATCTCCTAGCTCAACTCTGTCTACTGATATAGGGTTTTCAGAATTCCAAATATGGTAGGTCCATCAGTGAGTTTTGCTCAAAACTCACCGATATACCTAAACCACTCCTATAGCATTTGTGATACAGCAAGATTAGATGTTTGGCCATCCAAAATCTCATCTCCTAGCTCAACCCTGTCTACTGATATAGAGTTTTCAGAATTCCAAATATGGTAGGTCTATCAGTGAGTTTTGGTCAAAACTCACTGATATACCTAAACCACTTCTATAGCATTAGTGATACAGCAAGATTAGAGGTTTCGGCCCCCAAAATCTCATCTCCTAGCTCAACCCTGTCTACTGATATAGAGTTTTCAGAATTCCAAATATGGTAGGTCCATCAGTGAGTTTTGCTCAAAACTCACTGATATACCTAAACCACTCCTATAGCATTGGTGATACAACAAGATTAGATGTTTCGGCACCCAAAATCTCATCTCCTAGACCACTCCTATTAGATGTTTCGGCACCTAAACTCACTGATATACCTAAACTACTCCTATATAATATGTAATTATATATTAATCATTTTTATAGAAAATTTTTTTATATCAATGATTGAGGGCCTGAAGTCTGATGACTTCAGGCCCCAGGGCACTAAAATTTTTTTAATTTTAAAAATATTTTTTTATATTTAATTGTTATTTATTAAATTAATTATTTATAGGATCTGAAGTTATTTGACTTCAGACCCTCTTGGGATGACTTCAGGCCCTGTATTTGAATCTAAAATTAAGTGTTTTGATACGTTTTTTTATATATTAATATATTTTTAAAATAGAAAAAAAATTGAGTCCACGTCGGGCCTGAATCAAAAGATTTCAGGCCCACGCTGGGTCTGAAATATTTTTATTTCAGGTCCAGCGTGGGCCTGAAATAATTTATTTCAGGCCCACGCTCTTTCTTTTCATTTTTTTTTCAATTTTTTTTTATATTAATGAATTTATTAAATATTATTTAATATATTAATTTCTATTAATTAATTAAAAATTATTTATTTATATTTTTAAATAAGTTAGATGATTTAATTATTGTATACCTTACGTTTTTTTTCAATTACTGTAGACCTTACATTAGAAATTTTTATTTGCATGCGTGCATATTAGGATAAAAATTATTTATTTATATTTTTTCTATTACTGTAGACCTTATGTTTTTTTAGCGCCGATTCCAAATATATTATTTTAAAATAAAAGTATGAAACATCACGTGCTGCGTCTCGGAATTTGTTATTGAGAGAGAAAGAGAAAGGCAGTGCATAGCAGGAGGGGTATAAGAGGAAGTTCACTAAAATTAGTGCGCCCTTTGGTGAAAATGAAACCATGGGACGCCTTTTGGTAAATACTAATTTTTGGATGCGCCTTTTGGTAAATTGCCGAAGTTGATTTCATAGATATGAATCACTCATACTCGTGATCATAGTCACAATAAGGACATTATATAAGTTGCAGTTTCTTAATTTACCTTTTTATAGTTAGTCATAGGGCTAGTAGTATGAGGTTGTTGGGAAGACTGATTCTATCTTTTTGTTACAATAAAAATATTATTCCACAAACTTTCATTACAATGGACAAATACATTACACTAGTTCATGGGATTGTTTGTAAAACAAAAGTTAAAAATCATGTCGATGAAAATGTCGTCAAGCCTAAAGATGATGTCGGTGACACTTCTAATAATGTTTTTCAAGAGGATAGATGGGCCTATATATATGATTGCACCCTATAAATATAACAAATGAATTAGATAAATCTTTTGATTAGGTTGTAGAGCGAATCGACGAATAAATGTTTGGCAAAGGATTAAAGTTTCTTATTATTTAGTTATTCTCATCTTATCAACCAACCTGTTGATAATGACAATAACTTTCTAAATATTAATGTCGGATAGAATAGTAATTATTTTATTGATTATTAAATCTATTGATTCATGCATACCTAAGGTAATCTTAAATTGTTGATTTGAGAAGGATATCAGGAAATAAAAGAATAAATGATAATATTATTAAACAAAAAAACTTCACCCTAAACATCAACTAACATGATGTTTGTATAGACCCAAAATTCTAACTTATAAAGAAAAAAAAGAAATCATAATCGAAAGATTTTTTTTAACAAACTCATAATATTAAAATCCCTAAGCAGGCTCAAAATTTAAAAAATACAAAAATAAAAATTATCTAAATATCAAAAATATCTTAAATATAAAAAATTCAAAAAAAACTAAAAATAATATGAAACATATTCAAAATCTAAAAATAAAAAATAAAAATTATCAAAAATATCTTAAATATAAAAAACTTAAAAAATATTACAAATAATATCAAAGATATTCGATCCTCCTGTATTAATGATGAGTTCAATGGAAAAATTAATAAGGAAAAAGATGATGAATCTATGATGATAGTTTAACCGACAAAGATGAGTGAACCTGAACAAATATTAGACTTTATAGTACAAAAGTATTTAGAGTTATGATAGGCTCAGTGAAAAAATTCAATGAAAATTTTAAGGAATAACGTGGCACTTTATATGCACATGTTTGATTATTATTCGGACACCATCAGTAGCATCTGACTACCACTCTGAATCAAATTATAGCATGGGTGACACGATGAACCCATCAGGGATCACTGTATGTAAAATGTCACGTCATTTCTTGATATTTTTCTTGAGATTTTTCACTAAGCATATCATTTTTTGAGTATTTAAGTCCCAATTTATGTTATTTATTTTTTTTAAAAAAATCTTTTTTTTCTACATTACCTACAAAATTTATTTCAAGGAAATTGTCAAACTAACATTAACCTAGGAAGAGAAATGATGTAAACAAATCTAGATTTGTTGTTATGGTTAATCTTATGATGTGATTATGTTATTTATGTATTAGTTGTAATTATTAAAATACATTAATATATTAAAAATTTCTAAAATATTTTTTGTAAGTTTACTATATATTTAATTTAATTTTTTTAATTTTTATATATTGCTATTATATGATAGAGAAAATAATTTAAAATTTATGATAATAATTATAATTTATATCATACAATTTCATCACAAATTTCAACCATATAAGTGATATAGTTGCTTTGGATTTTTCTATTACAATGGTAAAAGCAATTGTACAATTAATAGTGTCATTATAGATTAATTAAGGTGATATTTTAAAATGACATTTTTAAATTAGCATAGATATTTTATAATGACATTATATAAATATCAGGAATGTCATAAGGCCTAAAATAACATCAAATTTCAATGCATTTTTCAGTAATATCGTCGTAACTTTATTGTCACTAAAAATATACTATAAGAATATTTATGTGTATCCTTAAGAAGCATATTCTAGTAGAGTGTGACATCTTTTCAGTTGACATTTGCAATGTACTTTCATAATTAGTTTAATCTTTCACTAATAACATTTATGGTAACATCAACATAATCAACACTAACGGTCAATGTTTTTGTATTAACGCACTTGATCAAAATCAGTCTACCGGCAATTAGATCATTGATTTACCATAGTTCATATGAACCTAGTGCATCGACCAAAATCAAAACACCTCAATCAATATTGATGCCAATGGATCAACCACACCCAAGTGAAGACCACAACATCTTAATCCTCATCATGAACGAACAACAAATTGATCAAAGGAGGAGTAATTATCGAGACATAATACAAAGAAGAGAAGAAAAGAGTCTTCGCTATGACCGACTATCCTTAAAATGGTTCAACCATCCACCATAAATCAATCAACACCAAAACTAACTGCGGGTCCTTAAAACAAGCCAATGAAGGAGTGAATCCTACCTATTGATGTAAAGATCACTCTTCAGATAGGTCAGCCATCTTTCGTCTAATTCAACCATCGACCTAAAGTCGAATTAGATCATATCTAACTATATCCCTTACGGGTGCTCACCAGTGGCGTAGCCACCTTAGCATCAGGGGGTGCGGTCGCACCCCCTGACACATTGGTATATATATATATATATATATATATATATATGCACTTTAATGGATAAATTTATCATCGTTCATCATCCAAAAATCAAAAATTAAAATTGATTATATATTTGGAATCCTCAAGACCTAAACTATCCATTAATATAACTTTTATAAGGAAATATCTTGATTTAGAATGATAAATATTGAATTTTAAAATGAAATATATGATAATAAATGAATGAACTAATTCATAGAACATGAAGTGAAAACACTAAATTAAAATTGGATTGGATTCGAAATAAATCTGACAGGTATGTGCGAAGATAAGGATTACATGTTGGGGTAATCGACCGCTCTATGATCTGGAGGATCATGGTGTTTTGATATGTGTGGACAATATGGTTAAGTTAGGACTTATTGTTGGACTAACATGTGTACAGGAGTGTGCAGGTGTACAGGTACACATGGACTTGGTTGATGACTTCGGGTGAAGGATGGCGTGCGCGCGCATCCGAGGAACCGCTGGATAGTAGGGATGATGAGCCGAGGGACGCGGACTTCGAGGCGTACGTGAAAGGTGGCATGAAGGCAAGCTGGAGGCTTGCATGCACATCCGAGGGACAAGGGTCGAAGATGAAGAGGGTGTGAAGGTAACAGTCGAGGCTGCTGGTGAAGAGTCAACTGAGTTGTGAGGGTATGAGTATGAGTGTTTGTACTCAGGGGCTAAGCCGGGAAGGATTCTAGTGCGAGTCAAATGTACTCAGGAGTGTAACCCTAGGCTTAGGACACGGACCAGTCGACTGCCCTGGGGGCAGCCGACTTGTGTCGGCTGGAACAGGCTGGCAGATTCGAACATTGTACGGCAACGGTCGAATCTGACTGGGACCACTCGACTGCCCCTGTCGACTGGTAGCGTCTGTTTCAGATTCGAGCCCTATTTAAAGAGGCTCATTTCAGACTACTATCTTTTGACGAAACTCGCTTGGGTAAAGTGAGTTAGTAGTGTTTTGTACTCAGATAGCGTCCGAAGTGTTGTGGTGAGTTTTTTTCACCCACAAGGAGCGACAGAGTTAGCCGGAGGTTATCCGGGGATTGATCCACCGACGGATTCTTGGATTAGTCACCCGTCCGGGATGAATACTAAGTAAATCTTCCGTGTTAGTATTGGTTAGTATTTGTTTAATTGTTTATATTGTATATTCCGATGTGCAACTAACCGTGTAAAAAGAAAGGGGTTCGAAAATTGCTATTCACCCCCCTCTAGCAAACATATTCGATCTATCATTACATTGGTTCAATCCGTGATTAATTTGAAGTTGATTTGTTCAAATTATAGTCGAACTAAGTTTATGTAAGTATCCCGGATAATTTTGATGTTGATCAACCAAATTAAGTTAGACTCTGTGCATATTTGATGATTTGTATCTAAGGATTATATTGGTTCAAATCAGAATCGATTTGAAGTTGATTTGATCCAATTATGATCGAACCAAAGTCATGTAAGTACCCGGATAGTTTTGGTGTCGATCAATTGAGTTAAGTTAAGTCCTGTGTATATTTGATGTCTCATGCCTAAGTTTTGATGTTAATCAATTTATACTAATGTTTGAAATTTTTGAAAATCGTCTCTTAGTCGAAAATTGTCCTTTCTGATTGATAATTCTAGCTACGTCACTAGTGCTCACCATAGCCAAGTTGAACTAGAGGTGTCAAATGGGTTGTATCATAAAACACATCTTTGTGAGATTTTACTATTTGAGTAAAATTATCTGATATAATAATTTTAATCAAAATTGCTATATGTAGGCATCAATAATTCTTCGAGTGGATAGGGAAGGATAAAATTTGAATAACAGATGTAAAAAATTTCATTTGATTAACATTATACATATCAATTTGAGTTATAAAATTTACAATTTCATTCTTAGAAATTATATTAAAGTCGTAATTTCCGTCCTTGTCTGTAACACTTTGTATATCATGTGAGATTAGATTGTTTTATTAAGATAAACAACATGAATTTTGGTAGGAAATTTTCATGGGGTTGAATTGGTCGCTTCAAATTTGATGTTATCTAGTTTATTATTTTTTTATGGTTCGAGCTACGGAGTATTTGTAGGAATTTTTCTTTCGAATGAGCTTTTGGGTCGTTCGCCATGAACCCCTCTCGATTTACCTGATGATTGATGAAAATTTTTCATGAGACCGAACCAGTTGTCACAAGTTCAATATTATCTGGTTCATCTTTTTTTTTATATACATTTTAACATTCAAACTTTTTATAAAAAAATATTTATTTATTTTTCAAGATCACAAACTAATATTGAGCGTGATAGTCATTATCCACGGGCTAACAAGATCGATCTTGGAGAAAATAAGAAGAGAAATTGTTGTCCTCTAGATTTTTTTTTCAAAAAAATTATTCAATAATAAAGGATAATCATTCAAACAGCTAACATATACTTATAATAGATAAAATAGTCAAAAATATTTTAAATATCAAAAAATAAAAATTATTAAAAATAATAAAATAGATATTTAAAGCCTCTAAAAAAATTTAAATGGTATTTTTCGATCTAAAATTTTGCAATTACAGATTCCATCTAGACCAAAAAAGATAGAACCGTCATCTTAACGGCCCTCTAATCTCGACCCCATAGATTTTCAGAGAGAGACAAATCACGATTATCACTGATATGGTGAGGCACCTGGGGTCGAGGGAATTAATACCAACAGATCAAGATTTTATCCTCGTGCACAATTAGCAACTCTCGAACTTGTAACCTTACCAAATCAGTCAAACACCTTACCATCCCATCTAATAATAAATAGAGATGTATGAGAGTTACCAATGACAAAAAAAAATTGCCTGATTTACGAATCAAAAATTATTGGATCGATCCTACCTCACAAATTGGAGTTGAGACACGTATAGGACAATTTGACTTTTGACCCCTCTAAAAACATAATTTTCATTGCGTCATATTTCCACTCACACACTACTTTAAACAAAAGATATGTGCAAAATCTAACCTTTGTCGAGACAAAGTAATAAAGCAAGAATCTTGAATTTTTCAAATTTATTTATTTATTTCCTTTTCATTTCTTTATTAAAAAAAAAGGTCTTAGATCTTGAATACTATTCACCAGGATTTTACAAGCTCTAACTCTATCTTTCACTCACTCCCACCGGGAAGCATGTAAAAAGAGTAGGCGCGCACAAGAATCCAATGTTGACACAAAGTGAGAGTCAGTTTCCTTCAAATCTTGCAAGTGGACTTGGCTTTGCCCAACCGCAAAATCTCTCATTGTCGCCAAACATTTCACTACCGTTCGAGATGAGGAACCCGACCCTACCGCCACCGATTCCTTCAATCAATCAGTGCCATCTAAAGCTGGCTACCAAAGTGACTAATTCCTACTGTCTGCCATTTCATTGACCACCACCAATTACTCTTTGAGAGCTGCAATAAGTAGCAGTATCATTGCTCATGATGATCACATATCAGGCTCAACTCATTGCTAGGTTTCAAAATTGATCAGAGGTTGAGAGTACATGAGATGATGATCAAACCGGTTCCGAAAATATGACTTTGTCGGATGCACTTGTGTTGGAATTTATTTCTCCGTTTAGTAGACTTACATGTTAAGATTATAACGCACGAAATTGTTATTACAAATAAGTCCAATGAAGTAATCTAATCGATGTTTTAATGGAGGATTGAATTAAAAGATATGAATTTTGTATGAATGGGTCCCCGAAGGGTTAACGTAAGAATGGAACTTCTTTCATCCTATCGGGAAGAAGAATATGGTTGTTCTCATCTCTCTCCTTCGGAAGATCATCCTACTATTAAGGTAATTTATCGTTCATCGTTCGTTTCATTTTGTTGAATTGCTACATATCAATGACAAGATCTAGTTTTAGAATTGTTAGTCTTTGCGGATTCATGTACCTACGGAGTACAATTTATTTGTTAGAAAATGTATTTCAACTTGATCACTAATATATATAGCCTAGGGCCTACTAATCTCTTTGGTTTATGATCTAACCAGTTCATAAGGCTATTCCCCACTTCATTGAATCCTTTCAAATGTCACAATCAATTTAGGTGAACTGAATTTAAACGAGAGAGACAACCCTAAAGTGAAAACCCTAAAGTATTCATGATGATTGATCCTAGCTCCATTATTTGGTGTCACTCTCTATGAATCATTAGCATGTTCTCTCTCTCTCTCTCTCTCTCTCTCTCTCTCTCTCTCTCTCTCTCTCTCTCTCTCTACACAATTAAGGTACATAAACACTAAAATATTTTTCATTTGAATATCTTGAATTTTAAAAAGTGTTTTGATGACTTTGAGATGAATTAATTGCCTATTAAGGTTGTATTTTTGCATAAGTATCATGCTAGGGAATGAGCTTGTGTGTGACGATAAATTTGAGCACGAAAAAGGAGACGAAATGTTGCACGACAAACTCATACTTGGCTTTGCTATCTAGCGCGAAATGGCTCCATTTGTAAGGTCTTTTCAGTTGACTCCATGGGCAATATGTGCGTGTGGTGTTCGATAATAATAGATATTTGTCGGTGTATTCTTTCATAAGATGATGAAGTGTTTGTGAAGTGCTAGCTAACATATTGATTTTAGATTATTCAAATGGCTTATTTTAAATGATAACAAATAGGGTGAAGAGGGGTCAAATGGCCTACAAGATTTGAAGGCACTAAAATGGAGCCTTGTAGCTTTGATGGCACTAATTATTTTAATTTTTGTGTTTTTTATAGAATAAATATGTTTGTATTTGATAGTAAATATAAATTTAAACTATCAATTCCTACAAAATGATAACTCCACATTATTAGAGATCACTATTCATTCTTTATTTCAAAAATACTTATTTTGATCTAATCCATTCTTACTCGATTTAACTATCCAAGCTAAATACATATTTGAATATGAATTTGGTCATCCTACAAGCAGTTGTAGGGTCAGGCTATCAATCGAGCTAGATGATCAATGTGTTAGTTGGGTTGAACAGATTGAGTTAAATAAATTGATGAATCAATTTGATGGATAAAACCGGATAGGCTAAATGCATCAACTAACATGGGCAACCTATATAGACCAATTGAGCTAATTGAGTCGACTGATAGGGTTGGACTAGCCGAGCAAACTGCAAGAATCTATTGAAAAAGTGAAAGTGACCAAATTGGAGGGGTTAAATTAATACAAGAATTAATATAAATTATCCTTTATCATTTTTTTTGGATGATTTTATTTTCAAGTTTCTAATGATTTTGTAGTATTCATAGGTGCTTTTGCATATTTAAACTTTGCAAATTATAATAATTTGAAAATTGTAATCTTATTAAAAAAAATATATTAAAAATTACATATGTGAGTTTGATTTACTATCCTATTATCACCTTATAAATTGGATCAATGTACTCTCCTAATCATCATTATCACGTTAAACTACAACACTAGTTATCCACAAATGCCATAATGGAATTGGGGTCAATTTACTTCCACCTATTGTTAAGTTCAACTTCCAACTCTCTTAGTTCCCGAGTGGCTCGACACTCAAATGATCTATACTCCTTCGGCCCTAACAATGTTACTCTTATGTTTCACCATTCGCGGCTCTAACTACTGTTACTGTCATGTTCAACTGTTTGTCTCACGTGTCTCTAAACTTGGATCACCGACAGCATATTGCTCACCAACAAGAATCCTAACCAGCTTTGGAGAAGCTAATCCGCGGCACCCTCCTTCACTTAGCCCTGCTCAAGAGAAGTTTTGGATTGACTAGAATGTCGGCAGGCTCAAACTTATTCAGATTTGCGAGTACTGTTCCTTTTAGAATACTTTACTGGGAAAAGGAAAAAGTGTCTAAATAGATCAAGTTGCATAAATGATTTGAAACTTCGATTGAAAAAATGGACCCAGCTAAACAGCAACTTGTCAAATTTGTAAATCATGTCGATCCATAATCAGAGAATTATGATGATGAACAAGAAGCTCTCTCAGAGGTTCCTTTCATGGATCCAACAGCATCAGACACCAAAAGCTTGATCCACTGTACATCTGGATAACAGTACAAGGGTGTTGCACATGAAATGTAGCCTACAACTTTCACCACACCGACACTGGCGAAATATTGCCAATGTGTTTTGCTTCCTCTGGTAACTTGTGATTCACAGGGTTGTGATATAAAGCTGCATGTCGAAGGCCTTGTGTATCAAAGGAATTGATGAAAATGGATACGAATTTATCAAAAGTTAACGGTTTCTACAGAATAACATAAAAATAGAAGTTTATTACTAGGATCAAATTGAGGTATCAAGAGTGATCACTAATAACCAATCACTGTAGTATCTAAGTTGATCATCGCCGTGGGACGAAGATGTCAGGCCAATAATGACACTTGAGAAGAACAGTGTTGGTAGTTGAGAGACACGAAACTCACTTTGTCAGCTAATCAACCATCACCAAAAGATACTTCTCTGATTTGAGCATTTGTTATAATCACTTTCTTGTAATTCTTTTAAAATCTCCAACTTTTCAAACAAAATGACCAGAAAACTTTAGTGAAAAATGGTGGTCCAAGGGAAGGCAGTAGAGACAGATCATACTACTATCAGAAGCTTCAGGCTCATCCACTCTAGCAATTATTGGTCAATGGAGACCTGAAGGCCTGCAGACTTGAGAACAGTAAATGCATCAAATGCGACAGCCTTTTCAGATGACAGCAACTAATCCCACGATGTCACGGATAATGCAACCCAGAGATCATTGGATGTCCCACATATGTACATGCGATGCGTCTGGATTTCTTCCATGTTGGATGTAGGAACACCACTAGCATACTGACTGTCTTGTATGCGATCATTCATGGAGAAGATTATTTCTCTTAAGATAGGTTCGTGCCCATTTAGAAGATTCCCCATGCTCGATACTTTTCTCCATGATTGAGTGGCAGTGGGGGGAGGAAACAAACTTGCTACAGCATCTCTTTCATCCATCATTATCAGCTGCTTGGTTTTGAACTCCTAAAACAAGGCAAAAAACAGTCCAAAAATTATATAATCACTCAAAAACAACTCTCTTGCAAAAGAACTTGCTAGGAACTGTAAAGAAGAATTTCATAGTTATGCCTATAGCTATTGACTTCTTTGTTGACAAGAATCTAAAAAAAGGTGCATTTATCTTAGCCTTTTATCATCTTCGTGAAGTTGACAGGTTTCACTTACCCTCCATACTCTACTCACCTCTGGAAAATAGCCTACAGACATTAAAAAATATCATTTTTTCCTCCTAGACTTTTGAGATTCTTCTCAATTTGCTTGCCATGCAAGGTTTTGTTAGACCCTGACCATCTAATGGTCAAGCCATGTGACCACCACATGGCAGCGATATGGAGATCAGTAGTGTGAGGAAAAGAAAAAAAAAATAGAATAACTAAAAATATATCTGTTGGATCATGGTCAAAGTGTCAAACTGTGCCAACTTTCATGTGGTTTCCACATGGGTGCCACACATCGTAGGCAGTTTAGGTATTAGAGGCAAACCAAAAGGGAAAAGAAAATTAAGGGAAAAAACATTGCTAGTTATAACTTTAGGTATTTTATTATCAAATGCAAATACAACTTGCATATTTATAATCTATAGGCATAACTAATTCTAAGGTTTAGCCATTAGACTAGGCATGTCTCAGATGAGGTTTTCTGTTTTTATGTAACTCCCTCTCAACTTGGAGAATGCATATCTATTTTGCCAAATTTGCTATACAGAAGCATAAATGGAGTAACAATAAGAGTTTTACTAAAATTGTCTATTCTTAAACATAACTGCATCGTGGATGAGGTGAATTGACCTCAATGTGTATAGTGCGTTCATGAAAACAAGAGTTTGTTTGGAATGTGGGTTGCTTGATTCTTGCAATATATTGGCTCAGTACTAACATACCAATGGCGTTATATTGGACACTAAATGATCCTCTTTGTTGCACTTGAGATCAAACTTGAGTGACTTCTTAAGGGTACTTTGTAAGCTACATTTAAGTACTTTATTTTAGATTGTAATTTGTCTTTTTAAGCCTAAATATCTAATACCTTAGTCACCCTACAAGCAGCATGTGCTGGAGGTTGCACCTTATAAACTGTATTAAGACAATCATCAAATAGAAAAAAACATTTTTAACATTCATTTGATAAACCTGTCAATTGCCAACTCTTGATTACACAAACTGAATTGAAACGAGTCACATAGGAGAAAGTCTTAAAATAGTCCACAACATTGGTCTGTGCATCCTTTGGATTACAATGGCGAATTTGGCATTTAAGGAGATACTTAAATATAAACATTCATTGACAAACACAGGTTCCACAATCTAAGCAGGAGAAGCAAATTCTCATTTTCATCATGATTGAACGATAAAAATCTGTTCATCCATAGCATGTTTCCATTAGGATCCCTAAGTTTGAGAATCTTGATAGATGACAATGACATGGCAAACTTGAAAAACAAACATGAGCTTAAATTCTTGAAGGAAACAAAGCTGCCAGTAGGTTGCATGGTGGAAGCATGCATGGCTTTTCTGAGAAAAAAATAGGTAAGTAAATTTTAGAGGAAGGTGGATTGGAGATTGGAGGATCTATGGTTAGAGATCTGGAGGCTAAGAATTTGATGAAATAACCTTTCTATGCCAATGATACACCTCTAATGTGGACTTTTTATGGTAGAGATGAATGAAGTTGATTATCGAAGTGGTATAATTTTAAAAGGTGATGATGAAGAGCCAAAGAAATATAATTGTCTATAAGTGTACATTAGTAGACATACTAGATCATAAAACTTGAAGCCCCTTTGAGCTCAAGAGTATCCAAGAAGATGTCATGAATAGATCTAGTGCTATGTTTGTCATGTCCAGGTCCAAGAATATAAACAAGCAAAGACCCTTGATACTAAAGGAAATTTATTTAGGAGACAGACATGAGAGAACAGTTTTATCAAGCATAGAAGAAGAGACATGATTAATGAGATAACATGAGATTAAAACATCTCCACAATATTGGGTATGTAATATCAAGTAGGTGGCAACTTTTGCATTCAGTGATACCATTTTATCGGAAGATATATGCACACAGTTTGGCGGATGATGAGTTATGAAGCATAACATGGTTAATTACAAGTATACAAGGGCATTAATAGTGCCTACATTGTTGCTAGAAATGAAAACTGTCTTTATTTTGCAACAAAATAAATACACCAAGGACCTCTGAATGAGTTCACAATACATATCACAACGAACAAGGCCAAAGGGAGAAGTATTCTTATGAGTACTAGAGGAAAAGGATATACAGAGTGCTAAACCAAGCTCACATGCTTCACATTAGAACTTTTAGTGAAGGTGGATGACTATAAAATCTTTTATTTTAGACATACAAATGACCAAGACGAGAATGCACTAGCATGGGATGTTGGTGATGGTACCAACGTTGGAATAGAGTTGGTTAGTCGAGTGAATCATTAACAATAGAGAAAGGTGAGTGGAAACATAAGTACAGAACAATTCACAATTACATCATATGCAAAGGTGCACCTCAATCATGTAGTTGGGAAGTCTTGGATTTACCATGGAAATTTTATTAAGAGTGGAGATAGTTGTAACAAAATTGAATGAACTAGATAAGTTCTAGAGTAATGCTTGAAATTGTTCATATTTGGCAAAACTCAGTCACTATTGTGGGTGTATGTCTAGAGTTAGAAAATAATGAAGCTGTGTTTGATTGTGTAGCAACTTGTGTTGTAGGTGGTCTAACTTATTCTTGCAGCGATCTGAATCATCTGATGATGGTTCGGTAATTATAGTGGACACAAGTTGGATATGAGCTTATCCAATTCCACACCCACAACCTCCCAAACCTTGTCTAATAGCATGAGTTCTACTGCCTTATATGAAGATGAGAAAGTTCTGGGTGGAGGGTATGAAGTACTCAAGCATAAACTTTTGATAGAAATGGTATTTGTAGAATCTGAAAGTAATTGAGTGGATGACTGGAACTTGAAATTCTTCGTGTTATTGCTTCAGAATGTTAGATTCGAGGAGAAATGGTGATGTATAACCAGTTCATCCTACTTGCTTCAGAGAACAGCAAAGTTTCTATATTCAATAACTATATTTCTATATTGAATGGATATCTTGTTTTAAATTTATTTATTTTTTATATCTGGTTATGCATGAGACATTTTGCCAAGGAGACATTTCTTTAATAGTTGTTTTAATTGTTATATTCAGGCCTTATTATCTTTACGCAATTGCTCAACGTTATATGGTAAACCTGACAAATAAGGGATGAGGGGAGAGAAAGTTAAAGGGATGTTGGCAGTCACACGCAATAGAGTTAAATAACCTAACATATGGTTGGATGCGTGTGATCAGGAAAGCGAGATGGTGGTGCAAGATGGAAGGGGCATTATCTAATACTATGTTAAGATTAGGTATTGTATTATCTTATCCGATAGAGTTCAAGTCGTGTATTTAAAGCCTATAAACATAGGAAAGTCAATCTAAGATTTTCACCCAAGACTAGGTATGTCATGCACTGTTTTCTCTCTAAATATCTAACGTGTCTCTTGCACCTATCCACCATATGATCCACGCGACTATCGGTAAATTGTAATTTGATTAACAAAATCTAATTTGGGTGTAAATTATATGAAATCTGGTAATTCTGAAGTCTAGGAAAAAGATGCTAAAACATGTAACACATAGGTACAAGATGAGATTATTCCTAAAGTAAAAGCAGGAGGTTAAGAAGATACATTAGCCATATTGACTTAATCCTAAGACAAGGGAACTTAGTGAGATGGTACATGTACTGATGTACCATCTAATATTTGGTCTCTCTCAAATATTCTCATCATATTCACACCACATGATAGTTAGACACCGACATTTCAAATCCACATCTTTGACCGAGTATAAATTATTTAGACATAATCGCATTAGACACTTAGATTTGCACCTATTAGAGTCTCAGTAACATAATGTATGATGATCTATTATCATGTTGAAAAATGAATCAAGAACTCACAACTCCCCAAACTTCTACTAATTACATGAACTGGATCTTTCAAGAAGAGGAAAACCCAGACCAACTAATTATGGTAAATTAAAACCCAAAACAATGGGAACAACGCCCAAAGCTCTTAGCATTTAAGCTAATTGACACCTTTAAGAAGGGAAGCACTCCACCCAAATGATGAAAGCAACACAACCAAAAACTTAGGAAACAACTCTCCAGGCAGGTTTCAAACCCAAGATCTACATATATTGTTTAGAAAATATCAAAATGATTGTTTTAGATCAATATTATGAAAATTTTAAGGGGGAAACAATTAAACATGATCTAGACAATTGAAACAATGGATAAAATGTGTTCCAACCAAACTGAGTAGGAAACATGTTATTTTATCATGAAAAATAAAGGTAAGCATAAAATGTGTTCCAACTAAGTAGAAAGTATGTAATTTTATTAGGAAAGATAAAGTACCTGATCATAGCATATGCTCTTTAAACTTGTACCCATTTTAGGTAGGTAAAATGTAAAATAGTCATTGAACACTGCTTCTGAAAGTCGTGGAGCATCTAGCAACTTACGATGGACTGAAGCTGCAAGGATTAGCAGCTTCTCCATGTGCTCAAATTCAAGACAAAGCTGTCTCAAGTTGCCAATCAATTCATCCTTCTCAAGAAGATGATTTGCTGTAAAAGAGAAGACTCAGAATTGGAAGTTGCATGTGTTCCATTTTGCTAATTCTAAAAGTAGTGTAGTTAGAATGGATAACGACCACTACAGTCAAGCAGATGATGAATGGAATTCACCTAATCAAGCTACAAGTCATTGGTAACAATGGAGATGTTGAATAATAGTTTCTGAGCCACAATAAGGAGTTCAAATAGGCCATTCAAACCATTGCATTGTAAAAGGACAACTACTGCAGATGTGAACTACTCACATAGGCAGCAAAAAGTTGTCATTAGATTTTCAGGATATCAGATCATTTTTATCAAATTTACAAGATATTGAAGACAGACATTAGCAATGAAAGATAATTAATATTTGAACTTAAATTAGGGAACAAATTGCAAGTAATATAAAGTTCACAAGTTGGAAGATAAGTTTTCCCTTGAGTCAATATCACATACCTTGAAAATATTTCAAAATTGATGCTATTGTAAGATACATCTGATCAACTTTTGTTTTCATATGTTTGAAATCACCATATAAAGTCTGGTTCAGAATGTCAGTTGATGCTCTAAAGGCTGTGCAAACCATTTGCTCAAGCAGCTGATGTGGTTTCAAAGTTTCGAGGTAATGGAGTATCTGTACAAAGCATCAAAATTCTTGAATTATATTAAACTCACTTAACACACTAAAGCATACAGATCATAAGGCGGAAAAAATGCACCCACAATCACAATCATAAAAACACGCTTGTGCAACCATACCTAAACATTTGTTAAACTCAGTTCTACTGGAGCAATTTCATAATCTGGATATCTACTCTATAAATTGACAAAAATATCTACCTTTTATTTTCGAAAGTAAAAGATCACCCACATACCAACAACAAATACTATGTAGTTGGAACTTTGAGCATAGAGAAGCATGTAGAATATAAGTCATTTAGGGCAAGTACCAGTAGTTAGAAGTGTGACAAAAGCTTCTGATAACATCAACATGAAGGTTGACAATTCTAGTATATTACAACCTTCAATGTTAACTAAGCTACAAATTGATACCATCTATTAGATAGTTTATTCTGATAACATTATTTAGGACAAGTATCAGTAGTTCGAAGTGCGGCCAAAGCTTCTGATAACATCAATATGAAGGTTAACAACTCTAGTATATTATAAGCTTCAAATGTTAACCAAGCTACAAATTGATACCAACTATAAGATAGTTCATTCAGACTTCAAGTATGCCAATTATGAACATTTATCTAAGCCTATGACGAGTATGCCTATGACAACCTAGTCATGGCCAGTCCCAAGCCCGGATAAAGGAGGAGGGTTGCGTTAGGTTGCCAGCCAACGTAAAATAAAACTATGACAAATACTCACTGAATGAATCCATTAAAATATTATGATAATGCTAGGATGTTCCCCGTAGCTGACCCCACCTAGTGGAATAAGACTTGGTTGTTATTGTTGTTGTATCTAAAATTTTAAGCTATTTAGACATGACCTGCATATTCTTGAGAAGGTGCATAACATATGCAGTTCTGCAAACACATGTACCCCACAAACAATGGCTATAATCTACATTCAATGCATAAATGAGTAACTCAACAATATATTACATGAAACTCAACAATCTCATTTTAGATATTCGATCAGAAGAGCCTAATGGCAGAAAGTTAAAAAGAAAACAAACACCAATCTGCCTCCCTAGTAAGATTCTTTTCATGAAGGTGCAAATAAAAACAAAACTTTAGCAAGTACTTGAAATTCAATAGAATAAGTACCTTTTCTCCTTCTCGAATTGGATCAAGAAGCGGCTTCTGCTCAGAAACAGGCAAAGGTGGGGAAGCATTCCAAATCTGCCGCCATAAATTCCCATGTTCAGACATACGTTGTGAAAGCTTCCCTTGTGGAGGCCAGTGATTTAGTTCACCTGCACGTGCTTCCATTTCATTAACCTCCCAATCACCAGGTGAATGCCACCGGATAAAATCTTCAAACACTGCATCTGGGTTTGCAGCCTTGAATGCTGACATATCTAATCAAGCAACATGAAACATTAAAATTGATACATGAATTTCTAATTTATACATACTTTCTCTAGGAAGATAAAGTGAGTTAGATAAGAATAGTAGGGAGAGTCGAACAAAAGGAACACCAGAAGGTTTGACTGATTTACGCTTAATATATTTTACCCTGCAGAAAGCTATACAGAGAGAAATGATTATGAAGCTGACTCAAAAAGGGTGAAAAGAATACATAGCTTCATTGCTACTGTTCCAAAAAAGAGCCTACCACATTGGATATTAAATTAGAAAAAAAACAACTTATCATCAATGCAATCAATTATCAAATATCAATGAACTATACATTTACTTCATTCCAAACTGAAAAGAACAAACATACAAAGGAACTGAAAATAAATAAAAGAAACTAATTTAGAAATGTAAACTTGAATATCAATAATTAGAAGAAAATTGCTGAACCAAAGAAAAGCTACAGAAATCTTACCAGATGAGAGGATATCTCTTTCCAATTGACCAGAGAACCTCTGTACACAAGAAATTACACAAAAATTTGCATGCATCAAATGGTGAAGATGTTGATTATTTACAGGATAAATAGGAAACATAAAAAATCTAAAATAATTTTACGAAATAAAATGATTCAAATATGTTCTAATTAGAACAACTTGGCATAAGTAGAATTCAAAGAAATAAAAATAATATGCCTTTATACCAGAACAGAGATATTTAAACTAAATCAACTCTTGCTTCAGGATGACCTCTCCATATTTAAAGGAAATTAGATTGAGGGTATTTTCCTATGCAGAAACTCTGCAAATTT
>JAGFNQ010001057.1:92319-150329 GCA_024364735.1 Boesenbergia rotunda
CATCGTAGGCAGTTTAGGTATTAGAGGCAAACCAAAAGGGAAAGAAAATTAAGGGGAAAAAAACATTGCTAGTTATAACTTTAGGTATTTTATTATCAAATGCAAATACAACTTGCATATTTATAATCTATAGGCAAAACTAATTCTAAGGTTTAGCCATTAGACTAGGCATGTCTCAGATGAGGTTTTCTGTTTTTATCTTACTCCCTCTCAACTTGGAGAATGCATATCTATTTTGCCAAATTTGCTATACCAGAAGCATAAATGGAGTAACAATAAGAGTTTTACTAAAATTGTCTATTCTTAAACATACCGCATCGTGGATGAGGTGAATTGACCTCAATGTGTTTAGTGCATTCATGAAAACAAGAGTTTGTTTGGAATGTGGGTTGCTTGATTCTTGCAATATATTGGCTCAGTACTAACATACCAATGGCGTTATATTGGACACTAAATGATCCTCTTTGTTGCACTTGAGATCAAACTTGAGTGACTTCTTAAGGGTACTTTGTAAGCTACATTTAAGTACTTTATTTTAGATTGTAATTTGTCTTTTAAGCCTACATATCTAATACCGTAGTCACCCTACAAGCAACATGTGCTGGAGGTTGCACCTTATAAACTGTATTAAGACAATCATCAAATAGAAAAAAACATTTTTAAGCATTCATCTGACAAACCTGTCAATTGCCAACTCTTGATTACACAAACTGAATTGAAACGAGTCACATAGGAGAAAGTCTTAAAATAGTCCACAACATTGGTCTGTGCATCCTTTGGATTACAATGGTGAATTTGGCATTTAAGGAGACACTTAAATATAAACATTCATTGACAAACCACAGCTTCTACAATCTAAGCAGGAGAAGCAAATTCTCATTTTTATCATGATTGAACAATAAAAATCTGTTCATCCATAGCATGTTTCCATTAGGATCCCTAAGTTTGAGAATCTTGATAGATGACAATGACATGGCAAACTTGAAAAACAAACATGAGCTTAAATTCTTGAAGGAAACAAAGCTGCCAGTAGGTTGCATGGTGGAAGCATGCATGGCCTTTCTGAGAAAAAATAGGTAAGTAAATTTTAGAGGAAGGTGGATTGGAGATTGGAGGATCTATGGTTAGAGATCTGGAGGCTAAGAATTTGATGAAATAACCTTTCTATGCCAATGATACACCTCTAATGTGAACTTTTTATGGTAGAGATGAATGAGGTTGATTATAGAAGTGGTATAATTTTAAAAGGTGATGATGAAGAGCCAAAGAAATATAATAGTCTATAAGTGTACATTAGTAGACATACTAGATCATAAAACTTGAAGCCCCTTTGAGCTCAAGAGTATCCAAGAAGATGTCATGAATAGATCTAGAGCTATGTTTGTCATGTCCAGGTCCAAGAATATAAACAAGCAAAGACCCTTGATACTACAGGAAATTTGTTTAGGAGACAGACATGAGAGAACAGTTTTATCAAGCATAGAAGAAGAGACGTGATTAATGAGATAACATGAGATTAAAACATCTCCACAATATTGGGTATGTAATATCAAGTAGGTGGCAACTTTTGGATTCAGTGATTCCATTTTATCAGAAGATATATGCACACAGTTTGGTGGATGATGAGTTGTGAAGCATAACATGGTTAATTACAAGTATACAAGGGCATTAATAGTGCCTACATTGTTACTAGAAATGAAAACTGTCTTTATTTTGCAACAAAATAAATACACCAAGGACCTCTGAATGAGTTCACAATACATATCACAATGAACAAGGCCAAAGGGAGAAGTATTCTAATGAGTACTAGAGGAAAAGGATATACATAGTGCTAAACCAAGCTCACATGCTTCACATTAGAACTTTTAGTGAAGGTGGATGACTATAAACTCTTTTATTTTAGACATACAAATGGCCAAGACGATAATGCACTAGCATGGGATTATGTTGGTGATGGTACCAACATTGGAATAGAGTTGGTTAGTAGAGTGAATCATTAACAATAGAGAAAGGTGAGTGGAAACATAAGTACAGAACAATTCACAATTACATCATATGTAAAGGTGCACCTCAATCATGTAGTTGGGAAGTCTTGGGTTTACCATGGAAATTTTATAAGAGTGGAGATAGTTGTAACAAAATTGAATGAACTAGATAAGTTCTAGAGTAATGCTTGAAATTGTTCATATTTGGCAAAACTCAGTCACTATTGTGGGTGTATGTCTAGAGTTAGAAGATAATGAAGCTGTGTTTGCTTGTAGCAACTTGTGTTGTAGGTGGTCTAACTTATTCTTGCAGTGATCTGAATCATCTGATGCTGGTTCGGTAATTATAGTGGACACAAGGTGGATATTAGCTTATCCAATTCCACACCCACAACCTCCCAAACCTTGTCTAATAGCATGAGTTCTACTGCCTTATATGAAGATGAGAAAGTTCTGGGTGGAGGGTATGAAGTACTCAAGCATAAACTTTTGATAGAAATGGTATTTGTAGAATCTGAAAGTAATTGAGTGGATGACTGGAACTTGAAATTCTTCGTGTTATTGCTTCAGAATGTTAGATTCGAGGAGAAATGGTGATGTATAACCAGTTCATCCTACTTGCTTCAGAGAACAGCAAAGTTTCTATATTCAATAACTATATTTCTATATTGAATGGATATCTTGTTTTAAATTTATTTATTTTTTATATCTGGTTATGCATGAGACATTTTGCCAAGGAGACATTTCTTTAATAGTTGTTTTAATTGTTATATTCAGGCCTTATTATCTTTACGCAATTGCTCAACGTTATATGGTAAACCTGACAAATAAGGGATGAGGGGAGAGAAAGTTAAAGGGATGTTGGCAGTCACACGCAATAGAGTTAAATAACCTAACATATGGTTGGATGCGTGTGATCAGGAAAGCGAGATGGTGGTGCAAGATGGAAGGGGCATTATCTAATACTATGTTAAGATTAGGTATTGTATTATCTTATCCGATAGAGTTCAAGTCGTGTATTTAAAGCCTATAAACATAGGAAAGTCAATCTAAGATTTTCACCCAAGACTAGGTATGTCATGCACTGTTTTCTCTCTAAATATCTAACGTGTCTCTTGCACCTATCCACCATATGATCCACGTGACTATCGGTAAATTGTAATTTGATTAACAAAATCTAATTTGGGTGTAAATTATAAGAAATCTGGTAATTCTGAAGTCTAGGAAAAAGATGCTAAAACATGTAACACATAGGTACAAGATGAGATTATTCCTAAAGTAAAAGCAGGAGGTTAAGAAGATACATTAGCCATATTGACTTAATCCTAAGACAAGGGAACTTAGTGAGATGGTACATGTACTGATGTACCATCTAATATTTGGTCTCTCTCAAATATTCTCATCATATTCACACCACATGATAGTTAGACACCGACATTTCAAATCCACATCTTTGACCAAGTATAAATTATTTAGACATAATCGCATTAGACACTTAGATTTGCACCTATTAGAGTCTCAGTAACATAATGTATGATGATCTATTATCATGTTGAAAAATGGATCAAGAACTCACAACTCCCCAAACTTCTACTAATTACATGAACTGGATCTTTCAAGAAGAGGAAAACCCAGACCAACTAATTATGGTAAATTAAAACCCAAAACAATGGAACAACACCCAAAGCTCTTAGCATTTAAGCTAATTGACACCTTTAAGAAGGGAAGCACTCCACCCAAATGATGAAAGCAACACAACCAAAAACTTAGGAAACAACTCTCCAGGCAGGTTTCAAACCCAAGATCTACATATATTGTTTAGAAAATATCAAAATGATTGTTTTAGATCAATATTATGAAAATTTTAAGGGGAAAACAATTAAACATGATCTAGACAATTGAAACAATGGATAAAATGTGTTCCAACCAAACTGAGTAGGAAACATGTTATTTTATCATGAAAAATAAAGGTAAGCATAAAATGTGTTCCAACTAAGTAGAAAGTATGTAATTTTATTAGGAAAGATAAAGTACCTGATCATAGCATATGCTCTTTAAACTTGTACCCATTTTAGGTAGGTAAAATGTAAAATAGTCATTGAACACTGCTTCTGAAAGTCGTGGAGCATCTAGCAACTTACGATGGACTGAAGCTGCAAGGATTAGCAGCTTCTCCATGTGCTCAAATTCAAGACAAAGCTGTCTCAAGTTGCCAATCAATTCATCCTTCTCAAGAAGATGATTTGCTGTAAAAGAGAAGACTCAGAATTGGAAGTTGCATGTGTTCCATTTTGCTAATTCTAAAAGTAGTGTAGTTAGAATGGATAACGACCACTACAGTCAAGCAGATGATGAATGGAATTCACCTAATCAAGCTACAAGTCATTGGTAACAATGGAGATGTTGAATAATAGTTTCTGAGCCACAATAAAGGAGTTCAAATAGGCCATTCAAACCATTGCATTGTAAAAGGACAACTACTGCAGATGTGAACTACTCACATAGGCAGCAAAAAGTTGTCATTAGATTTTCAGGATATCAGATCATTTTTATCAAATTTACAAGATATTGAAGACAGACATTAGCAATGAAAGATAATTAATATTTGAACTTAAATTAGGGAACAAATTGCAAGTAATATAAAGTTCACAAGTTGGAAGATAAGTTTTCCCCTTGAGTCAATATCACATACCTTGAAAATATTTCAAAATTGATGCTATTGTAAGATACATCTGATCAACTTTTGTTTTCATATGTTTGAAATCACCATATAAAGTCTGGTTCAGAATGTCAGTTGATGCTCTAAAGGCTGTGCAAACCATTTGCTCAAGCAGCTGATGTGGTTTCAAAGTTTCGAGGTAATGGAGTATCTGTACAAAGCATCAAAATTCTTGAATTATATTAAACTCACTTAACACACTAAAAGCATACAGATCATAAGGCGGAAAAAATGCACCCACAATCACAATCATAAAAACACGCTTGTGCAACACATACCTAAACATTTGTTAAACTCAGTTCTACTGGAGCAATTTCATAATCTGGATATCTACTCTATAAATTGACAAAAATATCTACCTTTTATTTTCGAAAGTAAAAGATCACCCACATACCTACAACAAATACTATGTAGTTGGAACTTTGAGCATGAGAGAAGCATGTAGAATATAAGTCATTTAGGGCAAGTACCAGTAGTTAGAAGTGTGACAAAAGCTTCTGATAACATCAACATGAAGGTTGACAATTCTAGTATATTACAACCTTCAAATGTTAACTAAGCTACAAATTGATACCATCTATTAGATAGTTTATTCTGATAACATTATTTAGGACAAGTATCAGTAGTTCGAAGTGCGGCCAAAGCTTCTGATAACATCAATATGAAGGTTAACAACTCTAGTATATTATAAGCTTCAAATGTTAACCAAGCTACAAATTGATACCAACTATAAGATAGTTCATTCAGACTTCAAGTATGCCAATTATGAACATTTATCTAAGCCTATGACGAGTATGCTGTGACAACCTAGTCATGGCCAGTCCCAAGCCCGGATAAAGGAGGAGGGTTGCGTTAGGTTGCCAGCCAACGTAAAATAAAACTATGACAAATACTCACTGAATGAATCCATTAAAATATTATGCTAATGCTAGGATGTTCCCCGTAGCTGACCCCACCTAGTGGAATAAGACTTGGTTGTTATTGTTGTTGTATCTAAAATTTTAAGCTATTTAGACATGACCTGCATATTCTTGAGAAGGTGCATAACATATGCAGTTCTGCAAACACATGTACCCCACAAACAATGGCTATAATCTACATTCAATGCATAAATGAGTAACTCAACAATATATTACATGAAACTCAACAATCTCATTTTAGATATTCGATCAGAAGAGCCTAATGGCAGAAAGTTAAAAAGAAAACAAACGCCAATCTGCCTCCCTAGTAAGATTCTTTTCATGAAGGTGCAAATAAAAACAAAACTTTAGCAAGTACTTGAAATTCAATAGAATAAGTACCTTTTCTCCTTCTCGAATTGGATCAAGAAGCGGCTTCTGCTCAGAAACAGGCAAAGGTGGGGAAGCATTCCAAATCTGCTGCCATAAATTCCCATGTTCAGACATACGTTGTGAAAGCTTCCCTTGTGGAGGCCAGTGATTTAGTTCACCTGCACGTGCTTCCATTTCATTAACCTCCCAATCACCAGGTGAATGCCACCGGATAAAATCTTCAAACACTGCATCTGGGTTTGCAGCCTTGAATGCTGACATATCTAATCAAGCAACATGAAACATTAAAATTGATATATGAATTTCTAATTTATACATACTTTCTCTAGGAAGATAAAGTGAGTTAGATAAGAATAGTAGGGAGAGTCGAACAAAAGGAACACCAGAAGGTTTGACTGATTTACGCTTAATATATTTTACCCTGCAGAAAGCTATACAGAGAGAAATGATTATGAAGCTGACTCAAAAAGGGTGAAAAGAATACATAGCTTCATTGCTACTGTTCCAAAAAAGAGCCTACCACATTGGATATTAAATTAGAATAAAAACAACTTATCATCAATGCAATCAATTATCAAATATCAATGAACTATACATTTACTTCATTCCAAACTGAAAAGAACAAACATACAAAGGAACTGAAAATAAATAAAAGAAACTAATTTAGAAATGTAAACTTGAATATCAATAATTAGAAGAAAATTGCTGAACCAAAGAAAAGCTACAGAAATCTTACCAGATGAGAGGATATCTCTTTCCAATTGACCAGAGAACCTCTGTACACAAGAAATTCACAAAAATTTGCATGCATCAAATGGTGAAGATGTTGATTATTTACAGGATAAATAGGAAACATAAAAAATCTAAAATAATTTTACGAAATAAAATGATTCAAATATGTTCTAATTAGAACAACTTGGCATAAGTAGAATTCAAAGAAATAAAAATAATATGCCTTTATACCAGAACAGAGATATTTAAACTAAATCAACTCTTGCTTCAGGATGACCTCTCCATATTTAAAGGAAATTAGATTGAGGGTATTTTCCTATGCAGAAACTCTGCAAATTTTTGATGGTTATTATTTTGAAATCAAAATACCAGCCCATCATGCATGGCATCCTTTCATATGGCTGGAGGATAGAATTTCAATTAAGTCATGCAGAGAAGGATCATGGATAGAATTCCAATTAAGTGGTCAAATCAATGGTGATAGGAAAAGATGAAAGTAAGTGAAATCATCTAGATATGCAATATTTAAGTCAGTTATGAATGTTGAGATAGCCAAACTAGTATCAATTACTCCATATAAATTGATTACCATATATTCTTTAGTTAGCAACAATAAAACAAGATAAAATTTATTTAAATATCCATATAACCGACTCTACCTAATGGGATAAGACTTGGTTGTTGTTGTTATTGTATATTCTTTGCTTTACCACACTAAAAGAGGTTTTCAGACAGAAGAATAAATAACTCTTGGAACAATGATTAACTTCTAAGTACAATGTTAATCTCGATTTTGGTGCTAGTCTACTCCTAGCCTAGAAAGATACTCCATTATTGCTGAATTGACACAAAATATGGGTGAATCCAGACCGAGCTGAGCGAACCAACATTTTGCATGAATTCTTATTGGCATAATCCTGATTCTTCAATCAACCACGCTCTCAACTCTATTTAAAATACAGTTCCCCCTGATTGCTTCCATTAAATTATAACTTTTTTTTTACCTCCACACTTTAATAATGTTGTTTACCCTATAAAACTATATTCTGGCAAACTTATAATATTTTTCAAGCCTAACTCAATTTTCCACAAGTCTCAGATCTCAAAGATTTCGAAATTAATCTCGTTGAAGTTGCATATAAATCACACTAGCTTTTCAATTTGCAATTGCTTCCAACAAACTTTGCTTATTTTTTCATGTAGCATAATGATGTAGCTGGCATCTTCAATTTCCTAAGAGTTTAATCTAAATAAACATTTGAAAATTCTCCCATCATGAAGTAATGTAACTACTTCGAAAAGATAGAATTTAAACTTGAAATGTGAAATCACATCAATACTTAGTAATGAGTACCATTAACTTGATAGCATGGTTTTAAAATGTGACCTACATGGCTGCTGCATAGGCATTTGCAGCAATGGATCACATCCCATATATCCAATGCTATATGTGGTTGGATCTGAAATATGAGACCACACTGCCTATGCATACGCAATTTGTGCAGCCATATATGCAGCCATTATGAGGACATACAAAGAAATATTAATAACAAATAAAAAAAATGAAATTGTGGGCATCTGGTGATTGAGAAATACTTTGTCAGGTAAGCTTTTGGTGTGAACTTATGGGTGTTACTTTGAACATTTGCTTCAATTATATGCATGTTACATATATATGATATATTCTACATTGCTGATTATTATAGTATCATAGATTCTATTAATTTTATATGGTTACATATACTTTGTATATGGCCTACAATAGCAATAACAGCAATCAAGTCTTATCGTACTAAATGGGCTCGGCACTTTGTAAATGGCCTACATGGGATAATAATTAGGAAGTAAAGAGTTTTTAAGGTATCAAAAGTAATTTGACTTATTTTGAGCAAATTAGAGATTCGTGTCTTTCCATATTTATTTAATATTCTGATAAAGTTGGGCACTGAATATATGGGCAACAGATATGAGCGGCACCAACTCAAGCTTTGAAATGATAAGGGTGTATCTAGGAGTAAACAATAATAATGTTCTAAGTTATAACTATATTTGTTTATTTTGTTGTGTTAATAGGTTCTTGTTTCTAAATTAGATGGCATCTAGTTGGAATATCAACTCTGCAATGGCCATCAAGGTCAGGGTAGAGGAATCATCTAAGGCACAGATGGTGGACCAGCAAGTTTTGCATAATAAATAAGAACTTTACATACTCACAGAGAGAGAGAGAGAGAGAGAGGAGGGGGGGGGGGGGGGGGGGGGGGGGGGGGGGGGGGGGTGTTAAAGTTAGAGATGGAAACCAAACTTACAAAAGCATCACCTAAAGCTTGAACAGCATGGAGCCTTTCTTCATGCATATCTTCTGTCATAATTGGTGCGTCCTAAAATTGAGGACATGGAAAGGACATATAATGCATCAGAAATAAAACTTTGATATGTAGAAATGCACAAAAGGACCAATATGAAAAGATAACCTGTGTGTATGGAGCATGCATCTTTTGGCAAGAGCGCAACAGCATCATTGAACCTACAATACCAGCTGATCCCTTGCATAGTTGATTTGTTGTTTGCTTATGAGGATATTCTTCTGTGTTAGTAAGCTTTTCAGAAGAACTTGAGGAAGATAATTCTGAATCTTGATGCAGAAAAATTCTCGAATGACTGTAAAACAAAGTTCTAAGTAATTTAAATATGTGGATAATGAACCATAAACAGGTTGTCTAGACCATAACATGAGAATTTTAGAATAGTATCTAAACTCAATAGAGGTAAAGATGGGCTAATTGGACCCATTTGTAAATATAGAAGATGTAGTTAGAGAGGGCTACCTAAGAATTTAATGAGGAATATTCTCCCTAATCTCAATATGGTATGAGAGTGAGTTTCCTATCTAGGAATAACCTTACCAATCTCATCTCTGTCGATTGGCTGACATCCCTAGGCATGCAACATTCCATGCACGAACATCCCCTCATCTTGATGTCACATCTCTCGACCTTCAAGTGGCTTCGCCATGACTAATTAGCACAACGTCATTCAATCACACTGATAGCAATGGAGCCATCGCCGCTTCATCACCCGTAACTCATCATTAAGGACTTAGATCCCAAGCATCATTAGAATTGTAAGGTTGTCATCGATTAACCATAACCTAACGTTAACCTAGATTAGATAATCCCTCTAAAACAATCTTAGAAATGGAATATGAAGCTAAAAAAGAAATAAAATTTAAGTTAAAAAAAATCAATTGAGATATATCAAAAATATGATGTGAAAGACACTTGCGAGTACCTTTTTGAGATATATCAAAAGCAACGGTGAAGTCCAAATCAGATGCCAAAACAGGAACTAGGAATGGTGTCAGTGAAGTAATAGACTCTCTAGGAGCAGCAGCAGTAAGTTCAACTCTTGGCCTCCGACTATAAGTTCTTACTAGTGTTGGAATCTCTATAGAGGAAGACTATGAAACAAAAAGTGGAGTTGGAACAAGAAGTTTTGGGGTAAAGTAGGAAGAACATGTATATCAGACTCAAAAGTAGGCAATGTGTAGAAAAGAACAGAGTATAATCAAAGGTCATATCTGTAGAAATAAAGGTGCATTGCAACTCAGAAAGGTAGCCTAATGGCCCGTCTCTCTGCAAAAGTAACGAAGAAAGAAGCATTTGACTTTCTAAAAGACAACTTGTCTACCTAGGGATGAGAGACAAACAAAACATGTGTATACCCAAAGACAAAAGGTGGAAGTAAATAAAGAAAATTACAATGGAAAAGAATAGTGAAGGAGATTGACGATTAAGAATAGAAGAATTCATGATTTATAAGGTAACACGCAGTGAGATGGCATCATCCTAGACTTAAATGGAACTCCTACACGCAGTGAGATGGCTCAATTAAATATCTACTTTCCTCTCATAATACCGTTTTGTTGAAGTATACGACAAAGAAGATTAATAAATGATACCTTAGCTAGAACTAAAGGATTAAAAATTTAAAGAAAATTACTCAGCATTTTCAGTTCTCAAAGTTTTAATAGCCATTCCAAATTGAATCCTTATCTCAGCATAATAGAAACAAAAAATATAGAAGAGTTAACAACATTCTTTTGATAAAAAAAAACTTGTCATTCTAGAATAGTCATCAATGATTGAAGATATTGAGGTATTTGAAAACCAAGCTTTGAACAGACATGGCTTGTAGCCTAAATAGCAGTGTACTATGTAATAAGGTGCAAAGCACATGCTAAGAGACAATGGTTCCTAATTAACAAGATTCAAGTTCAAGATCATAAAGATGGATAGGCTAGGGACCATCTTCTTTAGGTCTCAAATGATTATAAAGATGGTTCCTAATCCTCTAGATCCTCGCCCTATACTAGATAGGTAGTTCGTCAATTCTTAATGGAAATAAAGTAGCAAAATTTATTGAAAAATTTAGAAAACTAGTGAATTTGCTTGCCTATTGCAAATATAATAAAAATAAAGGTAATTAAACAACCAAAAAAAGTAACAAAAGATGGTGTATGTGTGACCTAGATAAATGCCCTTCCTAAAGTCACTCATCTGCCATGTTAGCATGGAAAACATAAGATGGTAATGTAAGGTCGAAGAAAATAGAAATGTTACTAGACTTGTGCTCAGAAGCTCTTAAATCTAGAATCTAGGTGCTCTCCATGAACAAGGCTGCAAGAGACTGAGCTAATACATTTTGAGTAGTTCGCAACTGAAGAAAAGATTTACAGTCCTCAATTGATATACCAACAGTGTGTTTGGTATTGAAAGGCTTACTACCAAGAAGGTCAACATGAGCATTTTGCTTAGTCATATCATGATCAGAGACTGAAGAGATGCATAGTGATTTTTTTTCTCATTTTTGGAATAAGTATACAATCTGAAAGCAATGGACCGAAGCACAGATGGAAGGATCAAATCACAAATCACAAAAGTGATATGAAAATTGCAGATTTCATCGGCGCTGTAAAATTGATGTCTGGAAATCTGCTATCAAAGAGGCAGTTTGAAGGGGCATCTGGAAGAAGAACGTAGGTGAAGGCTGAAAAAGAAACCAATCTGGTAGATCTGCACTTCAGCAGTATGGTGAACCCAGATCCAGAGAAATCAACTAGAAGCAAACCTGTCAGCAGAAAAATAGGAACTAAAATCTGATCAGAAAGTGGATAAGCAGTGGAGAAACTGGAAAAGTCTAAGAAGTATACTGTATTCTGGAAGAAGTCGAATCAAAGAAAGAATTTGGAAAACTGGAAAGCCTAGGTGAAGCTGTTCTGGAAGGACAGGAAGAAATATGTTCTGAAAAAATCAGATCAATTCTGAATGGGCCAAAAACATAAAACCATGAGCAGTGTCGCTGACAGCAGGTCCTCTTCCCTATTGTGAGCATCCGGATTCAACAGAGACCGGAAAACCAGCACATGTTGATACTGGAAGAATTTGCAAGTTCTTTATTTTTCTAAGAAATGGTATTTCTTGTTTCCAGAGAATCCAGAAGAAGACCTCACTACATGGGAGCAAGCATGCAGAGGAACACCATAGCCATGCTGCTAGGAGTGGATGTGACAGAACACAAGGATCTCTACAACAAAGCTTTTAAGGCAATGCAAGAAAAGGTTATTTGTGGTCAGGGACACCAAAAGAGGAGGAAGAGTGGAAGACAGCAGATCAGACATGAGAAGTTAAGGTTGTGTTTGATACGCTTATTTTTCATTTTCATTTCTATAGAAAATGCGGTTTTCTGGAAAACGTATTTGGGTTGCATTTTCCAGCCTTGTTTTCCAGAAAAAGATATAGCGTTTTTTGAAAAACTAGAGAATGAAATAAAGTCATTTTTCAAAAAATGAGAAAATGTGATTTTCTGGAAAATGAAAATAGAAGATGGAGCAAACCAAACGCCCCCTAAGATTCTCTCGTGGGAACTGGGAAGGAAGAGGTACACAAGGCTTTAATACCACGGTAATTTTCAGGGTAATTGTTATTCTCCTAGATATTTTCTTCTACCTTGATATAGATTGGCATTATTCATTTGCATTTATAACCTTCAGATTGGTATATTACAATTAAGCACTATTCTATTAACAATTTGCTCCTCAACAATTTCTAAAACAAACTATCATGGAAAGAAATGGCATTTTCCCTCTGCCACAAACAGAGCCCTCTCCTAGCTACAAAACCATCTAAATGCTCCCTCCCTTCTGAGTATAAAAATTATGGTCCTAATACTGAGAGGATATTGTTCCTATTTAATAATTTTACAACTCCGAAGTCTGGACTCAAAAAAGAAGGGATCCAATCATAATGAACAATATTGGTTGGTTTATAAGGTATTAAAGATTCAGTATATCCAGTCCTATTTTCTGATACAAACAAAAGAATACCATGAGGTAGCCAAGTAATTTTCAATAAGAAGAAAGTGCACATAAAGAATTGGAATGTACACGTTGGAAATAAATTTTATGAAAATTTTGATACTAATTAAAATCATGGTTTAAAATCTCGAGCTGAGCCGAAATTTCGGTCTTGGAATCAGTATCGTATCATGCCGTGCCGATATAATTTCAATATTTTTTAAATATAAAATATATTAACTAAAAATAAAAAAATTAATCTAAATATTTAAAAATTAAATAAAATAAAATAATTTATATATATATATATATATTAATGAGATAATTTTATTAGGCTTTAATTAAGCCTATTTAAATTATCTCAATCATAGCTAAGAGTTGATTAATAATAATTTTAATTAAAGTCTAAGTTAAAAATCACCTCTGTTCCACTACCTTTGTTCCACGACGACGCACACGTGGCCCATGCGACACGTCCGTACTTGTCACCGAGCCCGGGCGACACACCGGAGTCATCGCCGAGCCCGGACAACACGTTGCGGCGCACCAACACCGGAGGCTTGCTTGTGTCGAAGTCGATCCGCAGGTGGAACTAGATGTTTCGCCTATATCGGGCAAAACGGTTCGAGATTTTTAATCCATGGTTAAAATTCAAATCATTGTTACAACCGATGAATATGGATCGTGGAGCAAAGTGGGTTTGCATAATACACTTATTTTTCTAATTTCACATAAGTTCTGTTCTTTTCTTGGTTAGAAATTATTTGAAGATTATCAACTTGCATCTAAATGCTAAATGCTCAAGAAATGGTTTATGACAACCAATGTAAAAGCAAGATAATAATAATTGCATCTTACCTGTCATTTTCTTCTTTGGCCGATTCAAATGGATAAGTTGTAGCATTTACCTGTATTTCGAGTTGTACTATTATCCACTCTTAACTAACAAAGAATAAAAACCCCGAAAAATAGTGGGTACACCTTTTCATCATTAGTATGGTTCACATTTGCAGTGCTCTTGAAGTCATGGCTTGAGTTCTTCTTCTCAATGCATATTGCAAGCTTGAAAAATATGAAGCACAAAAATTGAAATTAGACCATTTTATTAATCAAAAGTTAATCAATATGACTCGTTTATATATTCAATACCAATCAAAATAGGAAAGAATACCACTTTTTACAAAATACAATAATCCCAATACACATCAAATCAAAAGAACTCTTACCAAACTAAAATATAATCATTGATCTCCTACCAAATTAAAAGATATCAAACTTTTTTACACCAAAAATGAATAATTATCAAATCTTAACTCAAAATTATAACTAAAAAATTAATTATTTTCCTTGTTTGCATAACAATTTCAAATAGTGTTGTTCAATTCCAATCAACACTTCAGCCCATTGACCAACACACAAAAACACTCAAGACGTAAGACTTCCTCACTCTACGCACGACAAGGACAATGATCGAAATGACCACATAAAAGATAAAACACATGCAATGAAAAATGTACGATGAAACCATGGCTAGGTTGCTAAGGCATCATTCGTGAACGTCATTCACAACACGGTATCACTTGTGGATGTCACTTGGTGACACGACGAACAACTTCAACTTTTACCTGATTCAGCATTTAATTTAGTGATATAACAACTCTGATTCAGTGATGGAACAACTCTGAATTGCCACAACTTCATTGCAGCGATATCCATCCGACACATGTATGACACCATCTCAAGCTTGTTGGGAACCGAAACCTTAGCTTGGCTCAAGAATCCAAAACCTTGGTTTGCATTATCCCCCACTAAGGAGAACTTGAAACTTGTCGGGGTCCATGGGCAGGGTTTATTGTACGCAGTCATACCGTACATTGAAAGAGGTTGTTTCCAAAACTCGAACTCGTGAGTCGTGACCTCCAGGTCACACGGCAACAACTCAACCGCCAAGGATCCCCTTCTGGATAGTCTACAATAATCATTACTTAATATAAATTCTCTCCTAGTATTGGCAAGTGTCTCTCATATCAACTTAGTAAAAATCTTAATGGGATGTTAAGTGGTAAATAAAGAAACTAACTCATTAGGCAAACATTGGATCATTTAATAGTTATATCAATATTTCCACCTTGATCATGTGTTAGCATGTTGCCGATGTGTGATGGTGACGCTTAACACCACTCTCTACCACATAATGGGAGACCGCAAGGGCTCATGTTCATTGGATGAGTTCAACCACACTCATTGATTAGCATTTAGTAGATTGTAGTGAGATAGTTTTTTGTTGTGAGATGATGTATTTCCTTTCTTGCAGTTGGTAGTTATTATTTTATTATTCATTGCATGGTATATTTTGTTGTTTATGTTTATAATAAACTATAGTATTGCTTGGCTTACTCAATTTTCCCTGATGACTTTCTTCCTTTGCCGCTCTAGGGCCACAAGGGGAAGCATTTTTGGTTCAAGTGAATTGAGGTCTGATTATTGCTAGGTGGAGACTTTGAGGAAACTTCACAAAGTCTTTCGAGGATTTCAGGCTTTTCAATTTTATGCTATCTATTATTTGTTGTCTTGGCAATTGAAATTCTTTTATATATTCTGATCATTTATCATTCATTTTTCATAAGAAGTGTAAAACTGTGTTTAATTTTGCAAGTTGGATTTTTTATGGCTTCTCATTGTGAAAAGTTTTAAAAACAATGTCATGTCTATAGCTGTGGAGACTCGCATGGGATATGACAGTGGGAGAAATGGTCTGTTCCCCAGTTGTCTTGTGAAGTTGCTGAGGAATGTAGATCGGAATGCAGATCGGATATATGTGGCAAGCAGAAAATTCCATGTCAAGTTTCCAATTTCATCTAGATTTATGTGTTATCTCCTGTGTTGCTAATGGCCGTGTGTTCGAATGGAAGAAGAAAGAAAATTGACCATAGTGGTGAAAATGAACACTGAACACCAATGTCATGCCAATAAGGATTCCCCTTCTATCTCTAGTGACATAATTCGTTAAAAAGTGATGTAACAATAACATCACAATTTTTCAATCTCCAGTAGATATATTTGCCATTGTGTAGAAGCAATGGTCGAGTACATAAGAGGTAGGATTATGCCTTGTAATATGTGGATCCATATATAATTATTCTAAGAACCACCAAAATATTTCACTAATAAAGCCAGGTTATGAATCTCCAAATTGATAACCTTTAAACCTACTTCTTCACACACTAGACCATGTAAATTTGTTCCTAAAGCCATTTCCCTGTGTTGAGCCCGAACCCACCACAAGGAAGTTTAGATACATCTCTCAAGCTTGTTAATTACCAATACCACCTGCCATGGAAAGAAAATCTGTGTACAGCTTGAGCTTTTTGTTCCCATCTTCAATACTAGTGGTTTCTGATAGATAAGGCGATTATTGATATTTAGCAGCAATAATTCTACAAAAGCACAAACTCTAAGTTTGTTAATTGTGTTATTTAGCATAATTAAAAGTTGTAGAACTCAATTTAGAGTTATGGAAGCGGTAGACAGATTTTACTCTTTTTACTGTCCTTTGTATGCTTAGGAGACACTTCCTCATTGGCATGCTTCATGCCATGCCACATAGCATCATACATGTAAAGGACAACTAATAATTAAGTGCATGAGGATAACAGAGGAATGACCATCAAAACTTATGAACCTTCAAATAGCTTATTGGAGGTTACCTAAAGTTGACTGCGTGCTTTCTTTTCTCCTTTTGAGAATGCATCAAAAAATATATATATCTTAAGCATGCTAAAAGATTAATCATTGATATAATAGGTAGAGCAAAGTGATGGAAAATGTATTTTTGAGGTGATAAAAGATATGAAGTATGCAAATCATTATATGCATTCAAAATTATGCGGCAGGAAGATGGAAGTGTATAATTATCAGTCATGTTAATTGTCAAACATAGGAGCCTTACCATTTGCAATTTCTGATGGATAAGACAAGTAGACAAGTCAATGGTGGAACCCTTGAGCATATTTGGCAAAGGTTGTGCCTCATCCCAGCACCAGCAAACTTCACGAACAAATTCAATCCAGAGGGATGCTACAGCTAGATTAACAACAAAGTCATTGTTCAGATTAATGTAAATTTTATAAATATATGATTTAATTCAGAATTAGAATGGAAGTCGAAGATTAATAAAATTTCTTAGTGCAACAAAGTTCACAAATAAAATCACAAATTTTATATTCTAAGAAGAGGCAGATGAGATTAACTATAGATACAAACCTCGTATATTACAACCACCGAACCAAAGTGAATGTAGGCAAAACTGAGTAAACAAGGACTCTAAAGGTGCGCCTTTGATTGCATGGCAGTGTTTATTTTCACATTCCGGAGTCGAGCTTCCACCTGGAGGTTGCACAGTAAACCCAATTTATACAATGAAATAAAGAAATAATAATAAAAATCATTTGAATCTTGTTCACAATAATTAAAGCATGTTAGAGAAAACCTCAATCATCATTTTTTGGAAACAATTAGTGTTGTTATCTTCTCAACTATGTGATAATTCCTTTAGAGAAGGTGCAACTATTAGCACACAAGTCTACATGTTAATCCCATATTTAGAACCCAAATAGATGTAATACCTAGTCTTTTAAAATAAATTGCAATTTCTTAAATTAGGGAACCCTTTTGAAATATCACCAATTAAAATCCCAAAATCATTTATTTCTCTTCTCACCTCACTAGTTCATGCCTCTTCATGGACAACAGCCCCTGTCGTGCAACTCAGCCACTTTGCCATTCCTAAGATCCAACCTCCTCTATCTCTCTTGTGCTAATGCTGCTCCAATCTCCTCATGAGACTTGGTCAACACTGACAATGTCATCACTACTCAAGCCAAATGCCACTAACCTTTTTATAGACATTGTCTCCTCCACAAGACCGGATCGAAGCTAATCACCTCCTTCACACAACTTTGCATCCACAGACAAACGGCTAACAAAGCATACCATTATTACTCTAGAGGACCATCTACAAGGATGTGTACTGGACTTTGGTGGTAGTTGGGCAGGTCATTTACACCTTGTGAAGTTCGCTTCTAATAACAATTATCACTCATCAATCCAAACCTTTTGAGGTACTTTATAGGAAAGCTTATTGATCCTCAATGCTATGAGATAAAGATGCATGGTTACTATAGAGGATCAAGCACAGATGTAGAGAGCCGAGTCTTTAGCTGGAGACCATGTTTTCATTCACACATCCCCTAACAAGGGTGTGCGGATATTTGGCCTTAAGAGGAAATTAACTCCCAAGTCTTTTGGGTCTTTCAAATCTTAGAGCAAGTTGGTCTAGTAGCCTACACACTTGCTTTGTCTTCTCTGGATGGGATTCATCAGGTCCTTCATGTGTCCATGCAATGAAAGTATGTGTCAAACCCAATTAGCAGTTCCGTTTCATCCTTGATTCAAGTGATGAGGAGCCTCTAGTTCACATTCTAGACCGTAAGGAGCATCATTGACATAACAAGAAATTATGGCCCATGAAGGTTGGCGGCAACACCATTCATATCAGAAGCTGCCTAAGAGCGGGAGGAAAAAAATTCAAGCCATGTACTCATACCTTTTTGCTTCAGTTAATTAGCTAAATTTATGAAATAAAATTTATGTAAGAAAATATGCCATCAATAACCTCTTTTTAAAAATTAAAGGCCAAAATGCAATTTCCCTAGGAGATTTTTTTTGTAATATCACAATTAAAATCCTAACCCGGGACCATGCATTGATCGGAGCTTCGTGCACCAAACTGTTCTCTGTCACAATTAAAATCCTTAAGCTATTTTTCTCTTCCCCCTCCCTGATTGATTGCTTCTTCATAAGATAGCAACTACCATGTGTCCCAAGATGGCAGCTAATATGTAATTCATGGTAATTTGTTGCAGGACGAGAACATCAAGAAGGGAAATATCAGTATAAGAGTCTTGTCACAAACAAATAAGATAGCATAGATGACAGCTTAATTATCTATGAGATACCATCATGAAAAATTTCTTTCAGAACACGATCAACAACTGTAGGGGGAGGTATAGTTGAAGACTTTGAACTACCAGATGCTGGATTTTCGGCTGTCTAGCATAAAAGAGAATTAAAAAGTGAGGAAGAATAATCTGTGTATTAAATATACCACTGCAACAAGCATGGGACAATGTAATAAACATAAAAAATAACCTGAAACAAAGTCTTCCAAAAATTGTGCCTCGTATGATTTCTCTAATGCACTTACTAGAAGACGTAATTGCGATGCAAATCCAACAAACTTCCCTGGAGAATCATGTATCCTAGAAGAAGTTTCAAATAATGAATTAATTGACAACAAAATATGTGGATGATCAATCACTTTGCCCTAAAAAGAGAAATATCAAATAATAAGTTAATTGGCGATAAAACAAGAAAGAATAAATGTGGATGATCAATCATGTCGCCATCCAATTTCACAATGGAGGAAACTAAATTATGGAAATGAATAAAAGGTGTAAAGGAACAAAAAGAAAATTCTTATAAGTATTACATATGATGATGTTTAAACTGAAATCTTTGAGAAGTTTATAACCCAAGAAAATACAAAACAACAAACTGAACTCTTTCCATTGCTCTTTTAGTAAATGATAGCAGAGAAAGGAGAAGAAAATAAATAACCTTGGAAGATGGCAAATTTGGGATAAAAGATTAATCAGTGCATTAAAAAGATTATATTATTCCAGAACGAAAAATTAAACACCCCAAGCAGAGAGAAAGTATTGTCCCAAATAGGTTTAAGTAATAATGAATAACTTCATGTTTGATGCTTTGTATTTATTGTAATCATCATCATGCAGTGTGCCCTGATTAATTAGGGGCCAATTATATGAATCTTACCCTTGGATTAAGCTCTATGCAAGGTTATAGCATTAACAATATTGAAATCAATTTAATATACTAATGATAAATTTTGGTACAAGGGTAGTATTTGAAATCTTGTAATGTACAGCTCATTACGATTTAGATTTATCAGGTCCAACAATGCATCAATAGGCGCACTATACAATTCCGATGGTTTCTCAATGAAATGGAAATGCAAGCTCTGTGATCTATTCCAAGCAAAATACTGCTCGTGTCAAGAAGCAAACAGCCAACTCCGCCTAGTGGGATAAGGATTGGTGTTGGTGGTTGTTGTTGTATCAAGAAGCAAACTACTTCATACCGGGCAGTATGTACTTCCAATGGCTTATCAATCATGTATTGGCCATATAACTTATCAGGCAACATATACTGATTTAAAGTTGCTTGTATACACCCTCAACCTCTATTCTTCACTATTCCCCCAATTTCTTTTGTAGTCTTGAAAAATATTAATCATGTATGCATGCTATGAAGCTAGAGAAATTAAATCAAGAAACATGCAAACAATGTGTTCATGTATTCAACAGTGGAAGCTGAAAAAATTGTAGACAAATTTTTATTCAACTTAATCAAATAATTATTATACAACCCTATTTATAGGCAATACCACATCTAGGTGGCAAATTTTTTTAGCGCCCCCCGTCAACCCGTCACAGGGCCAATACAGAGGAGGTAACAGTAACTAGCACATAAGGGAGGGCAGACATCTGGCTTCTCTAGGATTTGACCCCAGACCTCATGTGGTAACGTCTCATGCGCTAGCCATCAGTCCATCCCAAACCTCATGGTGGAAATACCACATCTAGAAAATAAAGAAAGACAACTTATCAAATCTACTTAAAACAATAAGGACTAAACTGGGAATATATATATATTGAAAGAATCCAAAAATAGCTGCCTATATCCTCAAGGACTTGCTAGGAGATCAATTAGCTAATTAACAGTTCTATATACGAAAGCAAAAATATTCTCATGCTAATAGACACCTAAGGTCATCAAATTACTACAATGCAACAATAAGTTTTGACGAATTAATTGAGAACCAACATAGCAATAATCGTTTTTTGCAGAATGAAACAATCTTAGAGAAGGGATGAAAAGTAATTCAAATTTATTTCAGCAACATTCAGTGTGTGCCAAAGTGTGACGAGTGTCAACAATGCACGGTGCCAAAATTGTACCACTCTAATCAATAATTGATACTTCAAGATTGAACAATATTTTAAATCTTACTGAGTAAATAGAGGGTAACAATAATTATTTTCTCAATTTTTGAAAGATAACTGACATACAGGGTGTAGTGTCCATTACCTGATTAATCAAAATTTAACAATATAATTGAATGAATGGATAAAATGAGATTGAACTCAATTATTATGATGCTACTAGAATCAAATAAGTGTGCATTCTAATCTCAGATAGAATACTTCAAATTCAACCAGCATAGGAATGAGCCAGTACAGTTTGATGTATCTCAGAAAAATTGCTGAATTGAACATGCAAACCAAAAGGGTTAATGTTAAACCACTACAGTAATTGTTTGAAACAGAACCACAAAGAAGTCTTACATGTTCGGGGAAATGACAGGATATAGAAGCCACTTTTCTGCATCAAATGAGGATGCACTTTCTAGTTCTGCCATCTCAAGAGAACTCTCAAATGTCCTACTTGACCAAGTTGCGACCAGCTCAAATGCTGAAACGAACGGGAGGTAGTAAGTCATATCATCAAGTGATAAAACTGGGATAAGTGCCACTGTCTCAGAAAAACTGACTAATGCACTGAACCATTAAACCTCGGATTGAAACTGCAAAAAAATGAATAAAATAGATTCATAACCAACTTCTTTGGGTATGAATCAATTACCAATACAATATGTGCTAGGCAACAGAAATGCATCTTAATATGAACCATTTTAACATCAAAGAAATCATTAATTGAAGTTGCAACATAAACAAAATTTCTTGGACCAAGTTTGCAGAACCACAATGTTCAATGTTAATATTCAAAACTAATTACAAGGCAAAACAATATCCGCATGTGACTTAGGTATATGCTTTTTGCATCAGCAACTTTCATTACCCACAACCCAATAGCTAACTTCACCAAAAGTCGAAATAAGTAGTCTAATGCGTGTGTATAATATATATGTGTGTGTGTGTATTACCCTATTATCATTTTGCAATTAATTGCCTAAACATGAAATGATTACAAATAAATCCTAATCCATTAACAATTAGGTACTCAACATTTTGCCTCGTGCTAGCTCAAAAGTATTATAAAATCACTTGTTACAAAATTATAAGACCTGTTAAAATCGTAGTTGGCAATCTGCTAATTAATCATAGGAATCAACAGACTGATGATCTCCTTAAATTGAATTTTCATCTTCTCCCAAATAAAATCACATGCAACCTCTATATGTTTTGTGTTGTCCTCTCATGGAATACTAAATCGAAAGCAATGTGCATACAAGCTTGATTATCGGAATATAGGTTCACACTGAGGAGCATTACCCAATTTGGTCGACAAATGCTCAAGCAAGATAAACTCATATGTAGATAGAAACACAACTGTTTTTACTCTAGATTTAGCAACTACAGTTTTATTCTTTTCCTCTTCCAAGATACTAGATTGCCTTCCAAACGAACACATAATAATCTTGTGAATGATGTAGAACTCCTATCTTAGAAAGAGTTTGCCTAATATGCCTATACAAGTGTTGGTGGTTGTCTTAAATACCAACCCTACAAGTAGGAGTTGCCTAGCTCATGGAAGCTTCAGGGACCAATCGAGAGACTTGTTCTCATCTTGTGAAGCCACACTGGTGTGTCGCCTAGCCCTCATCCCACCACCTTAAGAAAGCTTATCATTTGTTGCCATTGTCTCAAACTCCACAAATGCCTCAAATAAACCTCATGCATTGTCTTCATCCATGCAGAAACCTTTTGCAATAGTTGTCGTCCTCACATAAAGTTTTGTATCATCACAATAGGTTTCATCATCTCAGACATGGAGCCTCAAGAAATTAAGTAAATTCTAGTTTGATTCATGAAAATCTTTTATTTTCCATTTCATTTTCTATAAACTTTAAAATTGAAAAGAAAATTAAAAACAAATATTTATCATTAACTTTCTAACACCACCAAATTAATCATTTTTTTTTACTATCAACTAGTCTTATGAGGTATTAGCTCCATATGCAATACCTGGTAGCTTTACTATAGTCACTAACAAGATATTTTTTTCTTTTTGTTTCCTTTCCTTTTTTTCTTCTTTTGTTGCATTACTAACCAATATAGAAACCTTTTACCTCTTATATGTTCCTTCTTTTCTGCAAAATAAAATCCAACATGTATAGCAAATACCTTTTTCTAGGCTAACTTTAATGAAGATAATAATAAAAAACATGTTAATCATCATTAACTAAAAGTATACCTATGTAAGAATAGACTTTGTATATGGACATACAACACAAGAATGCTAATTCCAAGTTTTAAGTGTTAGCACCTAATCATAAGAATCTCAGGATGTCAAGCTGCCTATGCTGAAGTTAAATCACTGGAATTGTAAAATAATTTTATTTACAAATTTGAAATTATGAAATATGCTGTCTCGGCTAAGGTGAATGTAATTAAGATGTACCTGTTACTGGATCCTCTGCGGAATACCATTCTGTCCAAGGGCAGTCATCATCCCATTGGGTTTTAATGTGTTTCAGAATATCAGTGTCTCCGGTTGATTGTTTATCTTCGGGATCAATACTATCAACCTCATCATCAGACTCATATGGAGGAGTATTATATGTGAGCTTCATTGCAAACTGAACATTCAAAAATCTTGCCAGAAAATCCACAGGATATAAGGCCTCCAAAAGCAATTAGAATATGCAAGAACCAAGAGAAGTTTAGCAGGTATGGATAAGTTATTACATAGCATATTTATGTGATCTCATATGATGAAATAGTTTGATAATCAAATAGGTAGGATTATTGACCACAAGAAATGGTAAAACAACAGCAAAAAGCAACAAAAAGGTTCTTTCTAAGAAAACAATGTGCTATGTTAACTATGATAGATCTAATAATAGTCCACTAACATAGTTAAACTTGAATCCTTGCTAAGTATCGAATATAAAAATTTTAAAAGGATTTGTGGCGATGCGATCAGCAACAGCTATATCATACTAGTCATTTTTTTCCTCCTTTAGTTTAGCCAAAGGGAACAATTGCAAAAAAGAAATAGAAATGAGAAAAGTACAGAAATGGCTTGCAACAAAAGACCATGAAATGTAGCAGACATCAATAGAGTAGGTTCCAGCAAAAAGACATCTTCCATCAAAAGGTAAGAGAAAAAAAATTCACAAAAGAATTCCAAATTCAATCATGTAGTAAACAAATAGTTAAGCATACCACAGCTAATTAGAGGGTCTGCTTTTTCTTAAGAAAGAACAATGGCAAAATATAGTAACCACTGAGGGATGTAAGCTCACTTTTTTCTGAGAAAATTCTTTTTGTCACTTTGTTTTGCCAAAGTTTACCTCCACTACAACTCATTGTCTTCATTACCCACTCATATGGTATTGAATTTAGCTGTTTTTTAAATGACAAGGAGATTCCTAAACTATCATACTACAAAAATGGGCAAAATAATATTTTGAATTTCATCTCCTTCCTGCTCTTTCCTCTTCCACTTCATGAACTTGAACTCCTCTCGTGTCTTCTTCCTCTTCCTTATGGTGAGCTTCTCTTGCATCTTTCTTCCTTTTCATCTCCATGTAACTACTTGCATCTTTTCTTCTCTTCCACTCCCTGAACTCCACTTTCATCTTCTCCTTGACCTCCATGAACTCCCCATTTTCTCCTCTTCCTCTCTAGGAGCTCCTCTTCCATCTTTTTCTTTTTTGTTTCAAAGGACACCTCTAACTCTGCCCATGGTGAATATCTCAGCATGGTTAGTCCCAAACCCAAATAAAGGAGGAGGGTTGCATTAAGTTGCGGCCAACACTAAACCATAGGCGAATGTTATGTATGGATCCATCAAACTTCCATGGACACCTCTTCTGTCTTCCTCTTCCTCCCATCTTATCCTATGAGAGCTTAGATAGCCCTTCATCCACTTCAAGTTCTTGAAGTTTGTTGATATACTCAATCCTCAGATCGGCAACCTCATTTAAGGCCTTTGCCCTATGAGGAACACAATACCAAAGTATCATTTATCAACAACTCCCAGAGTTGAGAAATGAAGGCTCAATGGAATCATAAGCTTCATGAGCAAAACTCTCCCATCATCAGTGGTGCCACATTGGTGTTTGCAGTGTTGGTCACATCATTGCAGGTCCTAAAGTCGGTAGAAATTTCCAAGTAAATAGATGAACAGGGAAAAGACTACAACTTCATAGGGGTATTTTATTTATGTGAATAAAAGAGGAAACAGATGATTGTCTCATGTGGCGAGGGATCAGTGTGCCAAGTGATGTGAAAATCAATTAAGGAGTCAATGTGAGATTGCATTATCGATGACACAGATGGGTGACCCACACTTGCCTGGATAGTAATCTTTCAGAATCTTAATAAGAAGCAATAAAAGACAAATTAGAATTGCGGTGACTCACAAATTTTGAGACAAATAACTCATAAAGGCCCTCCAAATGCATGAGCCTTATTGGGACCTGACTGCCAATCCTATCAGAATCAAACCTTCTGGTGAATATAAGGCCTAAATTTTGGATTCCAATATATGCTCTTCGAGAAGGATCATGCACCGGAACAAATGCAGGCCAATTGCTGCATATGAAAACTATAAATTATTAGTAAGACTTGCTTGGTCTTTCCACGGACCAAATGAACATACAAAAAGATCAACCTTCCATATCAGTATGTCTTACCAAAGTTACTTTAAGGTATAGCTGATTCACAGAATTTACAGTGGAATGATTGGATTGCATGTCACTTATAAATTATATGCTACCGCAGCTATGTCAAATTAAACTAATGGACTAGTTATTTGGATATGCACAACAATTTTGTCATTGGATTATGGACTAGTTATTTACCCACAGTACATAAATTTATCACAATTCGTAATGTTTTTTAAGAAACACTAAATCACTAACAGCATAGTTGTCATAAAATGTCTTGTAGAAACAGCAGGAAACATATATAAGATATCTGATGAAAGATATAAGATAAAATGTCCATGTTAATCTTTTGCCAAAAAAACAAGTGCACTATCTGTGCAATACCTTGCATCTCACATCCTACTTCACTTCTTCCTACAACTATTGTATTTCTGTTATCCAACAATATTATATTTCTCTTACAATTGCAAAATACAGTGTTCAAGGAAGCAGTAATTACAAAAACAAGGACAGACCAAAGAAAAAAAAACAATAGATAGCTGGCAGAAGAAAACTTGATTAGACAACTCACCTGCCACAATTTGTCAAAGCAATGGCAACAGCACTTAATAATTTTGTAGATTCAGGTGCATCAAGAACTACCCCACTAGCACTTACAGGAGCAACAACCTGGTTGTGAAAGTAAAACATACATTAACAGTTACAAACAAAAAAATTACAGTTGTTAACTAGTTGTACTGACATGAACATAACTACACTTTATTACTAGAAGTTAATTAAAGGAGAAATTGGCAGGCACGACATCACATGTGACTTCTTCTAAAACAATAATAAGAATAATTTTGTCAACCTTCAATAGTAGATTCATGAGGAACTAGGAGAGCAATGGGAATTAAAATAAAAAGGAAAAGAAATAAAAGAAAGGAAGATTTTTTTGAATCCCCAAATTGGAGAATGACATATATAACAATTCATCCTTTACATGATGTGGATCCTCTCACATAGTCCTACTTTCAAACACTCTATTGGTATGCCTGAGAATAATTTTTAGACAATTCAAATCTTGTCATTGAGTTAAAGCTAAAATTTACTGAAAGCAATGTTGCATATATAGGCATTCTACGGGAATGGAACGCAGAAAATATGAATCAAGAATGTATAATATCTTCAATTATCTCAAATTTGCCAAAACAAAGAGATACAAGAAATCAATTGAAGTTGAAAATGCTAAAATATAAATGTCAAGAACCAATTTGATTTATTTGTGAATATGTAAATATATGAGGGTGTAAGTGTAAATAGTATTAGTCTATGAGTGAACAATTTGATGCTTACCCCGCCATTAACATGATATCAACTAAGTAAGATGATTGATGGATAATACTTTAACTAGAGAGGAAAATTTGAATGATACTAGAGAAATACCCTTTAGCATTGTTGCTTCTTGGCACATGAATGTAGGTTCTATATTATATGGTCAAGTGCCCACAAACTAAGCAAATGAATACATAAGAAAACGATACCAGAATAAAGGAATAGAGAGCAAAAGAAGGAGAATAAAGGTAGAGAAATAAGAGATATTCTCTATATACAAGAATTCCTACCATTAACAGAGATGTTCCAAGAAATATTCTAGGAGATATAGCAGAAAATAAAATGTTTCCAATGAAGACATATAATTGCCAAAAGTACAAGAATCTTCTCAGCATATGACAAAAGCTCTCCTCATCTTTCCCTATGGCAAGTAGGAACTTGGAAGAAGTAAATTCTGGATTAAAAGAAAAAAATAATTTTTTTAAGAAACTTATAGTCTTACTTGCAAATCCAACCACAAAATGGCTCTGCAACATAACACTTTGTTAACATTAAGTATTGTTTGACCCAAATTTTATGATTCAGCCTGTAATAATGGCATTCTAGAATGACCCAAGTAAGTTGCCCTCTATTGCCAAATGGTTGTCCTTTTCTACAGAATCACTGAAGGCTATTATTTGACTGACTGTTTCTAATCTCCAGTTCTCCACTATGCAAAGTCATAAGTTTCAACCAATATACATGATGTTTTATTAAAGAGGATTTGTCAATTTAGAAATATCTTTGAGTGGCATACCAGATCTGCATATCATCCATTTTGCATCTAGGGTAGTTTCATGCAGCAAAATAGAGTGTGTCATGTGAACTGTAACATCACCCCCATTTCATTGTTAATGGTTATTGATTAATGCTAGCAGAAGCATGTACTAATTTCATGGATAATCTACCAAGCGAGCTCTAAGCATAAATGGAAGTCAAAAACATACCAGAAAATCAGACACACCAAAAGACAACTGCAAATCATGCAAATTATCATCCCAATCTGCAGCTTTGCCTGTAATAATTTGAATTTAAGGGACAATAGCAGTCTCATATACTACAAGAAAAGAAAGAACTTTACTTCAATATTCATTTACCATTATTAGAGACACCAAAGTAATGCTCAATGCGGTAAAATTTTGTACTATACTTTATCTCAGATTTGACCTTATACAAATTTACCCGTGAACCCAATTGTTCTGCACCTTTTTCCTGCAAAAGAATAAAGTAATCCTTAGATAGGGCGCATGTGTCATATGTATTCTATTTGCACATAGCCTAGGTAACACTAATTCCTAACTGCAAGTAGAACAAGGAACACCCAGTGTTGTCAATCATACACAAGTTAAGATCCACTCTTGCATCACATTGAAGAACAAATGGTCCCAAATCTACAAGATATTAACTTCAGGTGCTGCTTCTATGCCACATTTAAAATTATGATACTATAATGTAAGTAGTTGGATGTACCTGGACATTCATATTTGCATACTGAATATCCCATCTAGAAGTATGGAAGCTTGCCAATACATAGCAAAAAAGGTGAACTATAATACAGATAGCTCTTAGTGTGCTAATGAGCAATTAACATAGGCATGACTGTATTGTACAGCTTAAAGATGCAATATTGAACAAAATTAAACAATTCCATAAAAGTGGATAGGTAGAGTGCTGCAAAGTGCACATCAAAGTATTGCAATTTGAGAAAACAATATAAGAAAACCAAAATCAGAAATTAAAATTAAAAAACAAGGTTCACAGTACTAGAAACAACCAAAATATATAGTAAGATTGTAAGAGTTATAAATTTGGTTAGCAAAACATGTCTTTTAGAAGTGGCGTCCCTAGATATTGTTTCTTCAATTAGAGATCAGAGGAGTGAAGAACCTCCCAAGTTATGGCCTTAGGTGAATAAACAAAGGAATAAATTCATCAACTAGCAATGAAAAACTATTGGTGTTACTGTTATCACAGGATTTTAGGAGTATCTACTAGTTTGAATTTTGATGTTAATTGAATTAGCTTTTTCACAAATCATTGTTTAGATTATTTAAAGATATGGAATAATTATTGAAGATTTCCTCGTGTATTAGTCAATAAATTATAATTATTTTTGAAACAATTATAGTAAGTAATATAAACAACTATGAATAATTTAGAAAAAAAAATGTTGTAACTAAAAATTTAGAGGACGTGATGAACTTGGCAATGAAATAAAGCCAAGATAACAATTAGGCAATTTGGTTATAGTTAAGCATTCAACTACAAAATAGTTAAGATAATAAGTAGAATAGTAGACAAAAGAAATTATGTCCAACCCATTTTCCTTTGTTATCAGCTTTGCTGAATTTAGTGCACACTGTTTAAAACCATATATCTATAAATTAATTCAAGTATATAGCTTTCCTATTCAATTCCTCCTTGTGACATTTAAATATCCTATTTGAGCTTCCTATGCCAACATCAACTATGTTCATATTATATATCCAAATTAATAAGAGCCTACAAAACCCTAAAGGCACGAGATAGAGAGAAAAGACCTAATTACCCCTGCAACTCACAACACTCCCCCTCAAGTTAAACATATATATCAAACATGTTTAACTTGCTAAGGGCAGAATTAAACACAGCTTGGGGTATAGCTTTTGTAAACATATCAGCCAGTTGGTCCTCAGATTTGACATAGGGCAAACATAATTCTCCAGAATCAAGTCTCTCCCGAATAAAGTGGCGATCAATCTCGATGTGTTTGGTCCGATCATGTTGAACTGGATTATTTGCAATATTGATTGCAGCTTTGTTGTCGCAGTACAACCTGAGAGGTAATTCAGCCTTTAATCTCATGTCTTCTAATAAAAAACTCAACCATAACATTTCTGCAAGACCATGTGTCATGGCTCGATATTCTGCTTCCGCACTAGACCGTGCACAAATACTTTGTTTCTTACTTCTCCATGTTACCAAGTTTCCTCCTAAAAAGGTGCAATAGCCAGAAGTGGATCTTCTATCATCTCTAGAACCAGCCCAATCAGCATCAGAATAACATTCCACCTTCAAATTACCACCTCCCTTAAACAGCAAGCCTTTTCCGGGGCATGACTTTAAGTACCTCAAAATCCTATCAACGGCCTTCATGTGGATAGTTTTAGGAGTATGCATGTACTGACTCACTACACTAACAGCGTAGGTAATGTCAGGACTAGTCATAGACAAATAGAGTAATTTTCCAACCAACCTTTGATACGTTCCCTTTTCCAGATTTGTAAGATCTTCCCCATTAGAACTAGTAAGATCATGACTTACTTCTATAGGAGTTAATGCTGGCCGACAACCCAACTTCCCTGTCTCCTTGAGCAAATCCAACACATATTTTCTCTGACATATATATATTCCCTCCTGAGATCGAGCAACTTCAATACCCAGGAAGTCCTTCAATAGTCCAAGATCTTTAATTTCAAACTCTGATATTAACTTGGACTTAAGAGCCTGGATTTCAACCTCGTCATCACCTGTGATTATCATATCATCAACGTAAACCAAAAGAATGGTAGTTTTGTCATCTTTCCTCTTCACAAAGAATGTATGATCAGCATTCCCTTGTCTAAAGCCAAACAATGTCATAGCTTTGCAGAACCTATCAAACCATGCTCTGGGTGATTGTTTAAGTCCATACAAAGCTTTTATCAGTCGGCAAACCTTCCCTTTTGTTTCAATTCCAGGAGGTGGTAACATATAGACCTCTTCGTGAAGGTTGCCATTCAAAAAAGCATTTTTCACATCTAGCTGAAATAGCGGCCAACCATACTGAGAGGCAAGAGAAAGAATCACCCTGACTGATTTGAGTTTTGCAACTGGAGCGAAGGTCTCCAAGTAATCCACCCCATATGTTTGAGTGAATCCCTTGGCAACAAGTCTGGCTTTATATCTGACCACTTCACCCTCTGAGTTATACTTGATAGCATAGACCCATTTAGAACCAACCAAGTTCTTCCCCATTGGGGGATCTACTAATTCCCAAGTACCATTTTTATTAAGAGCCTCCACTTCTTCATTCATTGCTTCCAGCCACCTTGAGTCCCTTACAGCTTCATGATAAGAAGAAGGTATGACATGATTTGATAGTTGTGAAACAAAGGTATGATATGAAGAAGACAAACGAGAATAAGAAACATAGTTAGAGATAGGATGTTGAGTACATGACCTGACCCCCTTTCTAACAGCAATTGGAAGGTCCAACTCATTCATATTGAGGGGTGAGGATACAGGATCAGGAGTCAGAGCATCTGATTCAGCTAGCCGATCAGTAGTAGGTCTTTGCTTATGTCTTCGTCGCTTGTAAGTAATAATTTCTTGTGAAGCCTGCGAGCCCTGTAATGGAGCATCATCTTTTCTGTTTTCCATGACATCCAGTGAAATAGGAGAAGGAACCACTTGAGGTACAAGGGAAGAAGAAGAAGAGGTAAGATTCTCCCCCTGGGGACGAGTCTGGGAAGAAGAGTAGGACTCGGACTCAAAAAAGGTAACATCCTTCAAGACATACCTTGTCCTAGTAATAGGATCAAAGCACTTGCACCCTTTCTGGCAAGTGGAATACCCTAGAAAAACACCCCGTATAGCTCGAGGATCAAGCTTAGAGGTCTTGGGACCAAGAACCTGAATAAAACAAAGGGAGTCAAATACCCGAGGTGTAAGGGAGAACAACGTGGTGTTAGGACGAAGAATATTGAGAGGACACCGGTACCCGAGACCTTTTGATGGTAGACGGTTAATGATATAAGCGGCTGCAAGGACAGCATCAGCCCAAAAATATTTGGGTAACTGGCGCTGAAATAATAATGCACGAGCTGTTTCAAGGATATGACGATTTTTTCTTTCAGCCACTCCATTTTGCTGTGGTGTGTAGGGACAAGATGACTCATGAAGAATTCCTAAATCCTCTAAAAAAGTATTTAGGGAGTGTGCAAAGTATTCTCGTGCATTATCAGATCTAAGAGTTTTCACTTGAGTGTGGAATTGAGTTTCAACCATTTTGCAATAATGTTGAATAAGTCGAGGAACTTCATCTCTACCTCTCATCAAATCAAGTCATGTACAGTGAGTGTAATCATCAATAAAAGAAATAAAGTATCTATAGCCATCCAAAGAAGGCACAGGAGAAGGACCCCACACATCTGAATGAACAAGGTCAAACGGAGACGAACTTTTATTCGTGGACTCGGAAAAATGAGTTCTACAATGTTTGGATAACTGACAAACTTCACATTTAAGAGACTCAAGAGAAACAGAAGAGAAGAGATTAGGAAATAAGACCTTTAACGACCGAAAAGATAAATGTCCTAAACGAGAATGTCATAAGAAGATTTCTTGATGCTTATTTTCTGAACACTGGGCTGTAGACTTCAGAGCAGTTGTTGTTCCAAAATGATAGTAATAAAGACCTCCTACCTCACGGCCAGTCCCAATCGTTTGCTTGGTCTCGAGATCCTGAAAGACACAATGATCAGGGAAAAAAGTTACTGAACAGTGTAATTGTTTAGTAATACTACTAACAGAAAGTAAATTAAGGGAAATAGAAGGGACATGAAGTGCAGAGGATAGGATAAAGTGGTCTGCCAGTTGTATGAAACCTTTTCCAGCTACAGTAGCTTTGGTGCCATCAGCGATGGTCACTTTATCCTGCCCAGAAGACAAAGAGTAGGAAATGAAGGAATTAGCAAGATTTGTCATATGATCCGTAGCTCCTGAGTCAATGACCCAGGGAATACAAGATCTTGACGCATCAATACTTAATTCCAAACCCCGGATACCTGTGTGCGCTTGAGACAAATTGGCAGAGGATGAAGTCTGAAGTCGTGATAAAAGGTGCTGAAGCTTGGCAATATCAGTAGATGACAACTCAATATTAGAAGGTACCGAGGAATTAGTAGTCTCCCCATCCACTAAGTTCTGGGCAGCAAGATTCCCACGACTAGGAACCTTCTTTTCACTGTTTTTAAATTTTTCAGGTTTTTTCTCTGGATATTTCTCCCAACAAAAATCTGAATCATGATTAGTCCTCTTGCAGTGCCGACAAAATCTTTCACCTTTTCCTTTTGTCCCCCCAGACTTGAGCTTGTTGGAAGAACCGACAAAAGCAGATGTCTCTCCAATTGGAGTGTTTGCTGCAGAGATATTACCTTTGTTGTTCATGGTCCCTCTCCTGCCTTCCTCACTTAGAATTTTGTCATAAACTTGTTCTAAGGAGGGAGTAGGATCAAGACTAAGAATTTGTCCTTTTAGATTTTCAAACTCTGCATGAAGCCCATCAAGAAACTTAATAATTCTGTCCTTCTCCAGAAGCTTCAGATATCTCTGATGATCATCAGTGGAAATCCAATTATCCATCCTATAGTAGTCAAACTCATCCCATAGCCCTTTTAAAGCAGCAAAATAATTTGTAACAGACATAGAACCTTGCTCAAGTTTAAAAATTTGACTACTTATCTGATAAGTACGCAGCATATCATGTTTGCGTCCATACATCTGCTCCAGTGTCCTCCACATGTTAACAGCTGTTCTGTTATGAAGAATGACTTGTTTGATGTCAGGGCTAACAAAATTGAGTATCCAAGTCATTACCAGAATATTGTCACGCCTCCAAGTACGAAAGCTAAGATCTTTTTCATCCGGTTTCACTCTAGTACCATGAAGAATATCAAGTCTATCATGGCCCTCTACATAGAGTTCAACAGCAACTGCCCACGATGCATAATTTGTCTCGGTCAATTTTTCCGAGGTTATCTGAAGAACAGTTCCTCCCGTTCCTGTCATCGTGAAAACCTGTCCAGAAGAAGCCAAAGGATCTGTAGACATCCCAGAACTTTCTCCAGAAGTGTCTGTCATACCAATTCACAAGAGGGGATAGAACTTGAAGAAGAGTTCGGCCCGTGATAGACCAAGCTTGGCAGGCGGTCGCGAAAGAACAGCTGCTGCTTTGAAGGTGGGAATCAGCGAGATTAGGGCTTGGTCAGTATAAAAAAGCAGAAAAAATCAGCTGCTGCTTCGAAGGTCGCGGAAGAACGGCTGCGGCTTCGACAAAAGCAAAAAAAAAAAATCAGCCGGAGAGGAGCTCGCTGTTGGAGAGGGAGATATGGCGAACTTCAGAAGGGACCACTGGAGGAGAGATGTGCCGGGGCTTGCCTGCAGCTTCGATCTGAGAATGGAGCAGGAGCAGAAGAAGAAGCCGGCAGAGAAGAGTGAAGCCCAGGGAAATCAGCAAGCTTGGTCGCGATAAGGAGCAGCGCGAGAAGAAGCAGTGCGTCCCTGGAAGAGCAGAAGCAGCGCGTCAGCAGAAGCAGCGCGTCGCGCTCGCGCGGAAGAGCAGAGGCAGCGCGGAAGAGCTCGCGCGGAAGAGCAGAGGCAGCGTGGAAGAGCTCGCGCCGAAGAGCAGAGGCAGCGGACGAGCAGAGGCCGCGCGTCGCGCTCGCGTGAGAAGAAGACCGCGTCGCGCTTGCGCGAGAAGAAGAGCACGTCGCGCAAGAAGGAGCACCGCGTCGCGCGAGAAAAAACACGAGTCGCGCGAGAGATTCGGACACCGGCGGAGCTAGGGCTGTGGATTGTGAAAGTTTGACGGCGAGTCGAGCGAGAAGAAGAGTAGCGCTTCGCGAGATGAAGAAGCTCGCGAATCGCGAAGATGAGCAGCGCGAAGAAGAGCAGGCAAAGAAGGCGTCGCAAGTGAACAACAACCGCTCCCTCTTCTCGCGAGGCCGGAGGCGGGTTAGCGCGATTGCACGAACGGCGCCGCCGTTTAAGAGGAGAGAAAAAAATTAGGGTGTCGAAGAAACTTGCTCTGATACCATGTTAGATAATAAGAAAATACTTTTCTTCTTAATTAAAACCAAACCATTACACAACTTATATAGCTTGTAGCCTACAAAACCCTAAAGGCACAAGATAGAGAGAAAAGACCTAATTACCCCTGCAACTCACAACACTAATGAAAGAAACGAAGCATAGTGCTGGCATGACAGCTATTTCAATAATCAACCTAAAAAAATCAAAATTTGTTTTTAACATGTTTTCACATATCTTCTGTGGGTAGTTGGGATTCCTAATATTTTTCTAGATTCCAGGAAGTACTACATCCTACAAAATTGCCAGTAACAAATTATGAAAAAGGTAAAATACCATACCACCAAATTCTTATGGCCATCAAGCATCCATGCACGGCAAATGGCTTCTATTTCAGATATGAACCTTGTTAAAAAGAAAATGGTAAAGATCAATTAATATAGAAATCAAGAAAAAAAATCAAAGGAATCAACTCATTATCAAGGTTGAATAGTGGAAATAAGTTGGTCCTAACCACCCTGGATGGGATCAATACATATATCCATCACACCTACACAACATGGTACCTTTCCCACGAAGATGCGAGCGTAAAATCATTGAAACCCTCAAGCTGCCAAGAAAAGCACGTCACACATAACATGTCATCCAATGGAATATAAAATGATAAACAAAGAAGATTTAGCACAAAGTTAGTTTATTCTAAGCACCATAAAGAATCACATTTTCCAACTCAGTCACGCCAGGAGTTAGTCAAATGAATTGGAAATCCAGAACAATGCCAGGATTGAGCACTATGCAGTTCACTTTAGTACCTCATGGCTCATGCCATTGATTTGCCAAAAATACACATGAAATTTTGCCTAGCACAGTCCAGTATGTCAACCAACAGTTTCAGACTGATAACATTATATGGTCATACTGAACTATACATGTCTTGTACTACTTGGTTGTATGGCATCAATCGATCAGTATATTTCTGTAACTAGTGCGCTTTTATGGTTAGAAATAACAAAGAATATAGTGAAGGATAACAGATAACTTGATAGGAAAAAGATTTAGATATGCAATATTCAATCAGTGTAGTCAGATATTTTTTCAGGTGAAAGGAAATGTTTCCTCCCAATGAGGTTGTTCTTGTGTGAAGGAAAAATATATTTACTCCCTGGAAAATGGACAAAGCAAGTGATGATCAATGTAATAGATTGGAAGGCTTGGCTCAAGCAGAGAAATATTGTTAGAAACTTGTGTCATTTCTCATAGGAAATTGGAGAAAAGAGGGGAGGAAAGTATATCAATTGGAGGAAACCTCCAATAGCCAAAGGGTTTTTATTCATGAGCTTGCTTGATGCCAAAAGGACTTTGGTACCTCTGTTGTCATGACTTGTCAAATTTTGAACAACACCTCTTCTGCATTATCACACTGTGGTGGGCTAAAGGGACTAAAAAGACCATCTACAACCCTTCCCATGATAAAGGTTCATAGCATTACTCAAACAATTCGTACCATCAAATGGCTCCTCCTTCAAGGCTTATAAAAGTTATCTCAACATTGGAGTCATGCGGCCTGCCATGAAGGAGAAATAACTTTCAAATCTCAAAGTCCATATGGTAGCTTCTCCAATAAGGAATTCTATACAATTTTTTACTATAAAGGATCTTCCTACCATCATGTTAAAATTCATCGAGTATACTTGTTTTAGCAATATCTTGTTTTGTTCTTCAAATAAAAATAAATAAATAAATAAGAAAATTTTAAAGGACGTTTGCCCAAAGAAAATTGTACCTTTATTAGGGATATTATAGCCTAAGGTGTTGACATCTCTGATGCTAGTGATGTATATACGAGGGGCTATGGAACGGCAATGATAATCATTGGGATGATAACAGAGGAGTAATTTGTGTAGGAAAGACTTGGCATAAGAGGCATATCGCGTACGGCGGCGGCGGTGGTGGTGGTGGAAGAGGAGGATTTGTGATTTAAGGATAATTGGTGGCCTTGAGGGACAGTAGCTCCAATACCAAGTTGATAGGAACTAAAAAATCAGAGAAAAAAAGGAAGGAAAAGGATGATCACTTTAAGATATCAACCTCCAATAGCTAAAGGTTTTTTATTTATAGGCATCTAAGAAGTGCCTTATAGCAATAAAATAACTAACCTACAGATAAATTAAGGAATAACTAGTTCTTAAAAATAAAGGTTGTCGTGATGAAATAACTGATTCTAAGTGAATAGAGGAAGTAATTCTAAGTTGACGTATTAATTTGAATAAATCTCCTTTCAGGATCATAACAAATATGCTTTCACGGACCAGGACCAAGTTCCAGGCCCCTGAACAGATCATTCCCCATGAATCAACGCCATTCTTCACGAACTCACGAGCAGATTGTCACGACACAGGTCACCAAGCAAACCAAATTAGAAGAAAAGGTCTCATTCTTAATACAACACCCTTACCATCTAAAGCTTGAATTATTCACAAAAAAAATGAAGTATTTTTGACATAATTAAGTTACCAGCATCAGAAACCAAAGGAAAACAGAATGCTCAACCAAATAAAAGGACGGCTAAAACAGAATCCTAATGAAAGAAAACAAATCAAGAGAACGGTTAGAACAAAGGAGTTGAAGCAATTTTATTGAGATCGCGGGATCTAACGTAAATGGTAGAAAGAGGAGATGAAAAGAAAGATACCTCTTCAGTAAGTTCTTCTTCCTCTTCGTCTTCCTCCTCCTCCTCCTTCTCTTCGACTACCCTTTTCTGCTTCGCATTGCTCGGAGACGCCATGGGCGAAGCCTTTCGTCCGACCGACTACGAACTGCAGAAACGGAGACGGCTAGTAGTTGTGCAAGCCGGGTCGGGTTGAAAGATTGGAACTTTATCCGACCCGATTTTCTACCTAACCTAAGTCTCTTCTATTGGATCTAATTATGTACCCGTACTCCAAAATATAATACATATAAATTTTATATCATTTAAATAATAATTTAATAATCTAATTAAATTATTATTTAAATTTATTTGAATATTATTCAATTTTAATTTAATTTATTTAAATAATATAACATTTAGGTTATATTTGATGATTAAATAATCAGTCTTATAAAATTTATTATTTTAATTAGTATAATTTTAAAACTAAAATATAATATAATCTGAATTATATAGTATAATTTTAAAATTATAATATAATATAATCTGAATTATAAAAGATAATTAAAATTTTATAATATGGATTAAAGCCAACAAGGAATAATCTGAATTACAATCCAATTATATTAAAATTGAATTATATTATCCTTAATTAAACATAATCTTAATTTAAATTTAATTATTTAATTAATTAATTTAATATCATAAAGACGTTTCTTCATTTATGAGTGTATGTGCCCTCCTTTATTCCTCGTTCCAAAAATACATTGCTTCACAGCACGAGCGTCCTCCTTTTCTTCCTATTTTATTCAACAGTTTGATAGGTGAGTAATGGTGGCCCGCATCACTCTTGGCATCACTCGAGTGAAAACCAGTTCGACTGAATACCAACTCGAACGAATACTAGCTCGGGTGAAGATCAACTGGGGTGAAGATCAGCTCGGCATAGAATGTAGGATCGTTGGCAGGCCGACAAGAGGGGAGTAAATCATCCTGCAAGTTAAAACTATATTGTTTCGAAAGGAGTTGACGACGATGTCCAATCATCGGGTTCTGCCCACGTGAAGTCGTTGTGGTGGAGAGGAACTTAGTGCCCTGCGAGATTAACACGAGCGTTAGGGGACACACCGGAAGGGGTCCGGCGGAGTCCACTCCGACGCTTAAATCAGTGGATTGATAGAGAGTATAGGCAGCAGGAAAGGAAAATGAGTGTAAAGTTGAGAGAGCGTAACCCCCCTTACCGGAGGGGTTGGGCTACCTTTTATACCGATGGTGGCGAGGACGATATTACGTGTCTCCGTGCTTGTCGCCATGTTCCCCCTATCTTCGGTTACCGACCTCCCCTGTAACGGTCCTCACACTCGTTGAATCTTGCTCGTAGTAAGGATGAGGGCGATAATGACCGAGGATTGCGGGCTCTGATCTGTCCGTAAATACCGGTGATCATTACCCAGGTATCCGCACATAGGGGGTACGTTATTTGCGGTCGAAGGTGACTTAGGCTCCGCTCTCCCGAGGTGATCTCGAGGACTCCTGGCCCGGGGGGAGTCTCGGGGTGATCCCGGGTCCCGACCTCCCGAGGTGATCCCAGGAGTTTTGTTAATCCCGGGCACATTAATCCCGGGGGGTCCTGGAGCTCTGGAAGAAGGACCGCTCCAACCAGTCTCGTCGTGTCATGCAGCTTTTTCATCCCACATGTCCGCCACGGCTATTAACTCCTTCACAAGTCCCTCCCTTCAAGTCTGATCGAAGGAAGCGTGACTGACTGATCGGACTAGAGTTGTGATGAAGAAGCTGGGCTTAGTGGGTTCCTGGTTAATGCTGACTGATATCTTTTTGTGATTACTGTGCAGGCGATATTATGTTCTCTCAGGTGATGAATCAGTTCTTGAAGTGGGACCAGGCTAATGAACAGCACCGGTCCCAGGTACAACATACAACACCTTCTGCTCCTGCAGGAACCTTCACCGAGGGTTGCGAGGATGGGGGAGCCCACCGCAGATCGAGACGTCCTAGAGGCTCCCCGAGATATCAGCGCCTCAGAGTTGCCAACGGACTTTGAAGGGGGTTCGACTGTTCCTACCGCCGACTCCCCAGAGGGGGAAGCTGCCCCCCCCCCTTCCATCTATTGCGCCTTCAAAGCCCCATACGCCCAAGAGGAGACGGCGGGAGCATCTATCCCGGGGGGATCGCCCCTGAAGAGGTTGAAGAAGGGTCCACCTCAAGAGTCGTCGCGTCATGCTGCCTCCGAGGATGAGGTTGCACGGGCATCGAGAGTTCAGGAGGAGCTTCTTCCTCCGCCGTGGAGACCCCTGCTCCCATCGTTGAGGCCCCGGCTCCCCCAGTCGACCCTCCAGCTGCTCCTCGCGGCAAGGAGGTGCCCAAGGACCTGCCCCACTCTCACCGGAAGGCCCCGAAACTGAAGAAGAAGAAGAAGGCCAGTTCTCAGTCCATCCGCATAAAGGGGCTTGCTTCTGAGGGTTCGCTCAGGGCTTCAAGTTCAGAAGAAGATGTCCCCGACCCCCAGGACGTCCCTAGTCAGTCCGAGCCTTCTACTGAGGGAATTCTTCCTTCTCCTATGCTACCATGGCGGGTAGCTGGATCACCCCGCTACCTAGGCATGTTACATCAATCTCTACTGTTGGTAAGTATTGAAGCGCCTTTTATTTATTTCAAAGCCTCTAACTAACGCTCTGCAGCGGCCCTGTAGGTTGCATCTAACTGCGCGGCCACCAGCCGCTTACTTTGTTCCGGCGGAGTCACCGAAGATCTCCTCCAGCGGGTGGCGGAAGCAGAGGCGGAAACTGGCAGGCCCCGTGAGGCGGGCCTCATTCAATTGGAGGTCAGTCGGGCTCTTCGAGAAAAAATAGAGCACTATCTTAGTGCTTTAATAGCGGCCGAGGATACTATGCATGGGTACAAACTCTGGGAACGCCTTGAATCCGAGAAGAATCACACCCTTACGGAGGAACTGCAGAAGCTATCCCAGGAACGGGAGCAACTCCAGGCCCGGACGATGGAGTTGTCCGATCAAGTTATCCGATCAAGTTGACCTCCTGGAATCTGCAAAGAAAACCCTGGAGGACCGGGATACGAATCGGGAGCGCCTGATGACTATAAAAGAATATGACTTAGAGCTGGCATGCTTCCAGGCATTGAAGCGCCTCAAATAGGGCTTCTATGGCGCCCTCAGTCAGTTAGAGAAGGATCAGCTGTTGAAGCAGGCTCGGACTTGCACACGATAACCGTCCAGCGTGTCTGGGACGATCTTCCCCCTGAGGAAAAGACCCTATAAGATCCTTCCTGACCGCTTTTTGGGCCCTATATTTCTTCCTTTTAAGTTCTCTTTTGTACGATAAGTATGTAATTGTTTCACCATTGAATGTCGGACTTCTTATATTTTGATGAATTTCTTATTCCCCTTAGAATGTTCAGTTTCTGTTCGGGTCTGTGCAGATTCTAGGCCAGGCTTCCCCCCCCCCAGGCGATCGCAGAGTTTTGCAACTCTTGGCTGGGCGTGTACAGCTCCGAGGCCAAGCCTACTCACCGAGAGGCTGTAGGGCTTTACAGCTCTTGGTTGGGCATGTACAACTCCGAGGCCAAGCCTATACACCAAGAGGTTGTAGGGGTTTGCAGCTCTTGGCCGGGCATGTACAGCTCTGAGGCCAAGCCTACACACCAAGAGGCTGTAGGGTTTTGCAGATCTTGGGCGGCGTGTACAACTCCGAGGCCAAACCTACACGCCGAGAGACTGTAGGGTTTTGCAGCTCTTGGCCGGGCGTGTACAGCTCCGAAGCCAAGCCTACACATCGAGAGGTTGTAGGGTTTTGCAGCTCTTGGCTGGGCGTGTACAGCTTCGAGGCCAAGCCTACACACCGAGAGGCTGTAGGGTTTTGCAGCTCTTGGCCGGGCGTGTACAGCTCCGAGGCCAAGCCTACACACCGAGAGGCTGTAGGGTTTTACAGCTCTTGGCCGGGCGTGTACAGCTCCGAGAGGCTGTAGGGTTTTGCAGTTCTTGAGCGGGCATGTATAGCTCCGAGGCCAAGCCTATACATCGAGAGGCTGTAGGGTTTTGCAGCTCTTGGCCGGGCGTGTACAACTCCGAGGGTAAGCCTACACACCGAGAGACTGTAGGGTTTTGCAGCTCTTGGCCGGGCGTGTACACCTCCTAGGCCAAGCCTACACACCGAGAGGTTGTAGGGTTTTGCAGCTCTTGGCGGGGCGTGTAGAGCTCCGAGGCCAAGCTTACACATCGAGAGGCTATAGGTTTTGCAGTTCTTGGCCGAGCGTGTACAACTCCGAGACCAAGCCTACACACCGAGAGGCTGTAGGGTTTTACACAGGTGGGTATTCGGTGATCGTTCGTAGGATATTTCACTTGCACTTTTTATTTACAACACTGCCAAATGGTGGAAAAAATATGGAATACAATAAGCAAATACCTAACACCGTACCTCACTGAGTACGATAGGGGCGGAGATGGTTGGCATGTCAGGGTCTTTCCAACCTCTTGCCTTTATTGTCTTCCAGATAGTAGCTACCCCCGGTGAGTTTCCTGATGACAATATATGGGTCGTCCCACTGTGGCTCCAACTTCCCGGGGTCTCCCACCGGTTTGTTCTCTTCCAACTCTATCACCGACCTCAAAGCTGCGGCGATCACTCGGTGATTGTAGGTTTGCTGCATCCTTCTCCGATATGCCTCCAACCTCGCTGCGGCTTTGTCCCGTACCTCCGAGATGAGATCTAGATCAATCAGATGCTCTTGATCGTTGTCCTCCTTGCGATAATATTGTCGTCGTGTGGATGCTTCCCCCGCCTCCACTAGGATCACGGCTTCAACGCCATAGACCAGTTGAAAGGGCTCTCACCCATCCCTTCCCGCGGGGTAGTCCAGTAGGACCACAGGATGCTGGAGAGTTCTTCGACCCAACTACCCCCAACGTGGTCTAGCTTTATCTTGAGTCCTCGCAAGATCTCCCGATTGACGACTTCAGCTTGTCCATTGCTATGTGGGTAAGCGACTGAGGTAAAAGCATGTTGTATGCCTAACCCCTCGCACCATTCCTTCAGTTTGCGCCCGGAGAATTTTCTTCCGTTCTCCGACACTAGCTTATGAGGGATACCGTATCGGCAAACAATGTCCCTCTATAGGATTTTCATCACCGCCCCCTCCATAATGTTCGTCAGGGGTTCGACCTCTACCCATTTAGAGAAGTAATCTACGAGGACCAACAGAAATTTCTTCTGTTGGGGCCCAACGGGAAAGGGGCCTACGATGTCCATTCGCCATTGTTCGAAGGGGTAGGATATGGTAGAGACTCGCAAGGGCTCCGTAGGGCGGTGAGTCACATGCTAATGTCTTTGACAGGCCTCGCACCCAGCCACGAACTTGAGAGTGTCGGCTTGCAAGGTGGCCACAAATATCCTGCCAAAAGGATCTTCCGGGACAGTGATTTCCCTCCAATGTGACTCTCACAGATGCCTTCATATACCTCCCTCATCACGTAGTCGGTCTCCTCCGGCCCGATGCATTTTAGGAGGGGTTGGGCAAAGGCCCTATTATACAGCTGATCCCCGCCAGTGTGAATCTGCCTGCCCGACGGCGGAATAGCCGACCCCCTTGATCCCCACCGGTAGTTGTCGCATCCCGCAGGAACGCTATGTAGGGATCCCTCCAGTCGGTCCGGCTATTGCCCCCGTCTCCCTCTCCAATTTGTGCGACCGTTTCTTCCGCTATGCGAGGCTCGCCTAGTTGCCAGGTGGATATGGAGCTAGCCAGTTTGGCCAGCTCATCGGCCCGCATGTTGTCCGACCTGGAGATCTTCTGCAGGATGACCTTCGAGAAGGAGGCCTTCATCTTTTCGTAGAGGGATACATACTTCTGCAGGGGCTCACACCAAACCTCAAAGTCGCCCTTTATCTATTGCGCTACTAATTGTGAGTCTGAGTAGACTGTGACCCGATAGGCTCCCATATGTTGGGTTGCTTGCAGCCTCGCCAGGATTGCATCATACTTGGCTTCGTTATTGGTAACCTTGCAGTGGAGCCTGATGGATAAATGTAACGTGTCTCCCCGAGGGGAAATTAGTAGCACTCCAACCCCGCTATGCTGGCTGTTGGAGGACCCATCTACGTAGACCTTCCACATTCTCCGCCTCAGTCTCTGGGACGGTCTCCAGCATGAAGTCAGAAAGGGCTTGGGCCTTGATAGCGGCACGAGTCTAATACTCGATACTGTACTCACTCAATTCCGTCGTCCATTTGATTAACCTGCCCGAAGCCTCGGGATTTGTGAGGACTCGGGCGAGCGGGTTGTTGGTGAGGACCACGATGGGATGTGCTAAGAAATATGACCTTAACCTTCGAGCCATCAAGACCAAGGCATACGCCAGTTTCTCCATCGTGGTGTAGCGTGTCTCGGCGTCCTTTAGAAGGTGTCCGAAGAAATATACTGGATATTGCACCCGATCTTGCTCTCGGACGAGGGTCGAGCCTACCTCTTGCTCTGCGGCCGACAGGTAGACAAACAGAGTCTCCCCCGCCACAGGTTTGTGAAGAAGGGGGAGGGCGGCGAGATAAGCCTTCAATTCTGTAAAAGTCTTCTCGCACTGGTCGTCCCACTCAAACTTGGCGGCTTTCCTCAAAATCTTGAAGAAGGGGAGGGTCTTGTCTGCAGATTTGGAGATGAATCGGGATAGCGCCGTGATCCTTCCATTCAGCCGCTGCACCTCCTTGAAGTTGCACGGGGGAGGCATATCCAGAATGACTTTTACCTTTTTCCGCGTTGGCTTTGATTCCCCTCTCCGTCACCATGTTCCCAGAACCTGCCGCTTTTTACGCCGAGCAGGCACTTAGCGGGGTTCAACTTCAATCTGTTGGCTCTCAAGGTGGTGAACGTTTCCTCGAGGTCGGCTATAATGTCTCCTCCCTTGTCAGTTTTTACAAGGATGTCATCCACGTATACCTCGATGTTTCTCCCGATCTGATGCTTGAAGACTTTGCCCATCATCCGCTAGTACGTAGCACCAGCATTGCGCAAGCCGAAAGGCATGACGTTGTAGCAATACGTGCCGTCGGCCGTCATAAAGCTGACTTTCTCCTGGTCTTCGGGAGCGAGCGGGACTTGATGGTAGCCTTGATAAGCATCTAACATCGAGATGAACTCACAACCGGCCGTAGAATCCACCAGCCGGTCTATCTGGGGCAAGGGATAGCAGTCCTTTGGGAAAGCTTTGTTCAAGTCACGAAAGTCGATGCAGACCCGCCATTTGCTCCGGGCTTGGGGACGAGGACCACATTGGCCAACCAGGCCGGAAATTGGATTTCTCTGATGTGTCCGGCTTTCAATAACTTCAGAACTTCGTCGCGAATGGCCTTATCTTGGTTAGGGTAAAAATGTCTCCGTCTTTGCTTCACAGACGGGCTCCTGGCGTAACATACAGGTGGTGCATGGCCAACGCCGGTGGGACCCCCTTAATCTCTTCACCGGCCCAAGCGAAAACATCTTTATGATTTCGCTGACAGTCTATGAGACGGCTTCTTAATTCCGGCGCGAGGTCGAGGGCGATGCGCATACTCCCCCCTCCTCGCTGAGGGTGAATCTGTACTTCCTCACTCTCGACCTCCCTCCGTTCCTCCTTGGGTCCTCCCTCTTCTCGCGGGTTGGCGAGGTCTTCTGGCAAAACCTCGTGCAGATCAAGGTCCTTCCCCATAGGAACCTGGGGTTGTCCCTCCGGTCCTGTCATCGCTGTTCCTTCAGGTGCTTTGCTAGATATATTCCTACAGACGACGCCAAATTTGTTCCGGAAGGAGTCGATGATGATGTCCAATCACCGGGGTTCTGCCCACTTAGAAGTCGCTGTGGCGGGGAGGAACTCAGTGCCCTGCGAGATTAACACGAGTGTTAGGGGACACGCCAGAGGGGGTCCGGTGGAGTCCACTCTATGCTTAAGTCAGTGGATTGATAGAGAGTAGAGGCAGCAGGAAAGGAAAATGAGTGTAAAGTTGAGAGAGCGTAACCCCCCTTACCGGAGGGGTTGGGCTACCTTTTATACCGATGGCGGCGAGGACGATATTACGCGTCTCCATGCTTCTCGCCACGTTCCCCCTATCTTCGATTACCGGACCTCTCCTGTAACGGTCCTCGCACTCGTTGAATCTTGCTTGTAGTAAGGATAAGGGAGATAATGATCGAGGATTGCGGGCTCTGATCCGCCCGTAAATACTGGTGACCATTACCCAAGTATCCGCACATAGGGATTTGTTATTTGCGGTCGAAGGTGACTTGGGCTCTGCTATCCCGAGGTGATCTCGGGGACTCCTAGCCCGGGGGGGGGGGGAGTCTTAGGGTGATCCCGGGTCTCGACCTCCTGAGGTGATCCCAGGAGTTTTGTTAATCCCGGGGGGTCCTGGAGCTCTGGAAGAAGGACCGCTCCAACCAGTCCGTTGTGCCACGCAGCTTCTTCATCCCATGTGTCTGCCACGGCTATTAACCCCATCATATATCTTTTGCAAATTCTAAATAAAAATGGCAAAGTTAGTTAAGCAGTTTAACCATACATAAATAATATCAACAACTTAAAAGAAAGCTAATAAAAATTAACGGTTTGCTTGGTTGCAACCAAGGCGGTTGCTAATCTAAAATAGTGAAAGTGCATTAGAAAGAATCACTTTTTATTGTAGGCGGAGAAGCATCTTACACTCTTTGAGAAGCACAGAAAAAGACTAGGAATATCGAGTAAAATTGTTGATGTTGAGTCCTAGTTTTTGGGGGTTATTTATAGCCCGAAAATCAAAGTGAACATTGTGCTGACGTGGACCTGAGGCGTCTCAATTGTGATCTGAGGCGCCTCAGATGGATAGAACTTTATCCACGGTGTCAACAGTTACTCAGCAATAAACTTAGATCTGAGGTATCTCAGTTCCAACCTGAGGCGCTTCAGTTCTGACTTGAAGCGCCTCAAATTCAAGCTGAAGCGCCTCAGTTCTATTTGCGTGCAAAACTTAGGTTTGTAACTGAGGCGTCTTACTCATCAACAGAGGCACCTCAGTTGACCAACTAGTCTAAGTCAATACCCACGTTGACCATTCCGTCCTTCCGCTTGGGTGATTCTGACCAACTAGAGTTAGACTCACCCGAACCCGACTCTAGCCTTCGCCTCAAAAGAGCTTCCTCTCCGGATTCTCTTCCCTTGAACGTTGCACACGCCCTTCTCATCTACTGGTGTACTCTTCCGCAGTCTTCGCGTCCCTCGGATGCACCAAGCTCATGACTTCTTCCCCGTGTCATCCTTCTCGTCTGTTGTATCTTTCATTCAACTTCCTAAGCTCCTGCACACGTAGACATAGGGATCAAAACACACTAGGACCTAAGTTAACTTGGTTGATCATATCAAAACCAACTTGAAGTATTTATAATCTCCCCCTTTTTGATGTGCATCAACCCAAGTTAAGTTAGGGTTAACTAAACAAGAAAGTAACAATTTTTTTCTTCAAAAAAAATATACAATCAAATGCTGACATGCCCCCAGAGGCCATGCTCGCTTGAAAATTATGCAACATCTCCCCTGTACGGCGACAATTTGAATCATTTATACATAAGCTCTCAACTATAAAAATAGCACAGCCATACTCGGCTAGCATTCACACAATCACAACCACGCAGTTAAATAATATGCATAATAAATGACAAACATAATAGATAAATCTCTATAAATCAAGTGTGGTAAATTAAAATCCAACGGAAATAAATAAATACACGCCCAAAGAAAAAGTCACATACCATCCGAAATGATAACAAAACCAAAAACAACACTAATACGATAAAATTACTACAAAAGTATGGAAATAGAAATAAACTACTCAAGACTAGGGATTGACAACTGGATCCTCTCATGGTGGCATGAGACGCGACTATCAACTACCTGAAATAAAGAGAAGAACGAGGGGTGGTGAGTCCAGACAGACTCTGCGGATATAAGAGTAGATAAATGCATAATGTATAAAAAGGATAAAACAAGCATATAAAAAACAAAGGTATACAGTCTCTGGAATAAAGAACATAAACTAAATGCATCTGTAGGAATAAACATACCTGAAAACCAATGTAACATGTAGGAGCATGATCAAAAATCCCCCTAATACCTCAGTAAACTAATAGTACTACCGAGTAGATCCAGATCATATAATAAATACAAATCATAATCGAATATGCATGTCAATTAAATGCAACAATCATAGCTCAAATAAGTGCAACAAACACAAGCAAATACACAATGCATAATATGCACATGATGTGATGACCTACTCTGTACACACCAACCACCGCTACATTGGATAAGTTGAGTGGACAAGAAACAAGCGTCAAAACCTATGACTATGTAGAAACGACATAATACCTGTGTCCCTGTATGATAAGCCGTAATACCTATGGCTATAAAACTCCAAAATACCTATGGGAACTCCAAACACCTAGGGAGTATCAACTATCTGCACATAACTCAAATTAAGCGTGGCACAACAGGAAATATAACCGATAACCCATCTCAACCACAAGGGAGTCAGTGGTCATCGGCATGTAAACAATGCTATAGTGCATGTCACTAATATGCACAACCTCAATCAAACCAAAACCATGCAAACAATATTATACAAAATGCAATCAACATCAAAATAAATAAACATGCACTAATCTACTAGGTAGGGTTTATCTAATGTCAATTAAACCCTAGATATGTCAAATAATAGTTCTACAGTACATACGAATACACTGCACTCTTTAGATCAAAAACCAAGAGATGCTACTGTATAACTAAACATTTTGAATTATTACTCAAAGGTCAAGCTAGAGTAAGCATCAAGCAGGAAAAACAAGGAGAATAGATTTAAGGTAAAATAGTCTACTCAGATAATAAAACAACCATGCATTTAAAGTAAACGATTCTACAAGAATCAAGTAAGAAGTACCCGCCTTAAATGTAGACTGTGCTGAGTATCTTCACGTCTGAGAACCTCCTTCAAATCAAAAATCAAAATCGTATAGCATAAAATACAAATCATATTATCGTATATCAAATAGGTAAACCTAATTCATAATTGATTAGGAAAACTCTAATTGTTTTAAATAATCAATTCACTTAATTAACCTCAAGTCAACTTACTAATATCCCCTTCCCCTTCCTCTTCCTACTTACTCAACTATGACATTGATCAACCAAGATTTGCCCAAACCAATTCACGTGACCCTAATCAACCCGAATTACCAACTGAACTTAGATTAATCACATCAATAATCTGGTTGAGACAGGGTTTGTTACCCGATTGGTGACACTTGGCTTTCCCGACTATGGCTCACAGCAGCGTTGGGTCACGAGTGAAGTAAGTGGCGCCTGTGGATGTTGGAGAGGGTCGGCAGTAGGGAAGACCACTTGTATCTTGCTCGTGGCCGAAGCAAAATGCTAGGCGACGGTGGTCGAATAGGAGGCAAAGACAGTGGAGTGGCCAAGGCAATGGTTACGATCACCAAGCTACCGGCAGACCAACCGAACAACAGTGGTCGCGAGTATGAGGTCCTACGCTGGTGGTCGAGAGGCGCTGGTGGTCTAGTGACGCAAGTGGTTAAGTAGCATGACTTTGAGGATGAGAGGGAGAACAACGGAGGTGGAGAAACAGATCTATCGAGTCCGATCCGAAGGCAGCGATGCGACAGTGGTGGCTAGGAAGGTCGTGGCTGCGGGCTTGCGGCGTGGTCGCGGCTTCCTAGGTCTGGCCGACAACGGCAGGGCAAGATGACGACGCACAGGGGCGAGGTCTGCTCATGGTCGGAGGTGGGAAGTGGAGGTCGGTGGCTATTGCCCCGGTCGGCGTTAGACGATCGTGTGATGGCGCGGCGACGAGAGAGGGAGGATCAAGGATGGGTGAGTCGGCAGTGAGGGTTGTCGGCGATGAGAAGAGGAGAAGTGGTGATTGCCGGGATTACGGTTCGGCGAGGGCTTTTAAAGGAAAACAAAGGAAAGAAAAAAAATTAAATGAATTTATAAACCCACATTTCCTCATTTAATTCTGGTAATTAAATCAGACCTCCTTTTTATCCCCGTAAACACAAAATTGCTCCAGAAAAATCTAGTTTTTTTTTAAAATTCTCAAAAAAATTCAACAAGCCTATTTACTGATTTACACTAAGGATTTATTTATCGTATTTTACAAATCCAATAAATAATGAAAATAAAATTTAACTTAACCACCCCTTAACTTAATCTTATTTACTATCCCTCTTTGGTCACATAAAAAAAAAAAAATAATAAAAGGCATTTTTAAGTGGAAAAACATATTTTTAAGTAAAAACTTGATAAGTTTCTAAGAATATTTTTAAAATTCAAATTTAACTTTAGAAAATTTTAAAATTTTTTGTCAACATCCAAAATAAAATGTACAGATCTAGAAAAATTAAAAGTATCAAAAATAATTTCTGAGTATTTATCAACTTAAAAAATATAATTTTCGTATAAAAATTCATAAAAAATTATTTATCATTAGAAAATTTTTAAAATTTTTGACAAAGTGTGAAATCAATAAACTCAATAGCACAAAATTTTTCAAATTAAAATAAATTTTCTTTGTTGAAAAATAATAATTTTAATCACAAAAAAGATTTTCTTTAAAAATAATTTTAAAATTAGATATTGACTTTGAAAACCTCTGATAAATTTTTAAAATGGTCAAAATATAACGCTCAGATCCTTAAAAATTAGATTTATCAAAGAATAATTATCTAAGAATATTTTCAAAAATAAATTTTCTAAAAAAATTTATGAAAATTCATCGAATATTTAAATATTTCTAAAAAATTATAGTAAGTAGATATAGTCTTTGTACATCATAGAAAAATTTGAAAATAAATTATCTTCAAATATTACTATTCTATTTGGATTTTCTAATCTAGAAATTCAAAGGAAAGTTATTTAAAAAATATTTAATAATTTTTAAAATTGACTTAGGAATCCAAAATAGATTTTTACCTAAAGGGTTAATCAGAAATTTTGGTGAAATATAATGTAAGTACCCTGGGTGATTTTTAATGTGGTCAACCAAGTCAAGTTAGGTCATGTTGGTTTCTGATCCCTGTATCTATGTGTGCAGGAACTTAGGAGCATAGGAAATCGAGCAGAAGACGCAGCGGACAAGAAAGATGGCACGAAAAGGGAGTCGATGGGCTCCATGCATCCGAGGGACTTAGAGGTCTATGAAAGAGTATGTCGATGGAGCGAAAAGGACGAGCGCAACGTTCGAGGGACGAGAAGTTGGGAGGAAGCACGCTTGACGAGAAGACTAGAGAAGGGTTTGGGTGAGCCCGACTCCGAATGGCTGGATATCACCCAGAAGCCCGAGAGAAGGCTGGTCAACCAAAGACTGACCAGAAAGCTCTCAGGCGCCTGATGACCGCATGTCGTACCGCGAGTATCAAATACAATTAAAATATCGAACTCCTCTAAACTAATGTAGCATAGAGTAACTCGAGTCGTCTCCCAACGAATGTAGTTGATACATGATAAACCTTAGGATCGTATGTTATTGCTTTTGGGTTTTGGATATTAAACTGGGGTTTGGATTTGAACGTTAAGACTACAAAAAGAAATAGCAAGCAAGTATGAAATCTAGTTCTAATTGATGAAAGACAATGCAAGTAAGGAAATCTAATTTAACTTAACTACAATTGCAGTAAAGAAAAGATAACTTGAAATAAAGCATTAACAAAACTAAACATGGAACAAAAACCTACAGCATTAAAGAAACCTAATCTAACCTAACTTAATTGCATGTAATGAAGATATAAAACTTAAAGCAATGGGAAAAGGACTACAAAATCAAAGTTAAGCAACTAAGAAACATCACAATTGAAAGTAATTGTTCTAAGAGACATTTGACCAAACACAAGATAGGCATGTTCTAAATTGCGTTAAGCACGTGCAATTTGAAATGGGGAAAGATCTATCCAATACAAACATTCAATACTCTATCACAAACATTCAAACATCAACACAATCAACACGTGAATAAAACCCAAGGCTCATATGGATCTTCGGAATCGAAATTTGCTTGAAGGAGCTACTGTGAAAGTGAAGGAACTGCTGTGAAATGAAATCTGCTGTGATGGGAGTAGCAACCGAATTGGTAGCTGCCGAAACTTGCTGAAAGGAAGAATTGCTGTGAAGGAATTGCTGTAAAGAAGTGGATCGCTGTGAAGAAGTAAAACAGAAATGCTGTGAAGAAGTGGATCGCCGGAATTGATGAGAAGAGCTGTGCTCTCAATCCTGCCCTCTCTCAACCCGAGAGAGAGAGTTGGCGGTGAAGTGGATGACAGAAATGGTAGGAGGTTAGCTAGGGTCCGGACCCCGGGCCCTAGCTGTGCGATGGCGTGATGGAGCTTGGTGTTGGTGGCTGCTGCGATCTATGGAGCGGCGGAGACTCCTCTTCGGACCCGAAGAAGAGACCCTTACTCTCTCCCCTTCTAACCCGAAAGGAAGAGGTGGAGAGGGAGGTCGGAAGACCGGCCGACGGCAGTGAGATGATGAGGAGAACCGCCGGCCGGAGGAAAGGAGAAGTGGAAGAGATCGCTGCCTGTGGGAGAGATGATGAATCGAGTCGGGGACCCCCGTCTGCCGCTTCCTTCGCGTCTCTGCCCTCCTTATGTTTGGCCCGGCTTCAGCCCAGCCTTTCGGTTCGCATCAGCCTCAGCCCAGCATTTGGCTTGACCCAACTGTTCGGCTGCCCAGCTATTTGGGTTAGCTCCATGTTTAACCTAGCATTTGGGTTCAGCCAAGTCCTCGGTTCAAGGTCCAATCTTTAATTCCCTACAAAAACATGAAATAATACCAAAATTTAGAGGAAATTATACTGAGCTCCAAAAATATATCCTAATCGTAAAATATGATATAAACATGATTTAAACGTACGAGCGGATAAAAATTGCCAAGTAAATGAGCAAATAAAATGACCTAAAGTGCTAGTTATCACACCCCCACACTTAATTCTTGCACGTCTCGAGCAAGTAAATAAAACTAAAAGAAAACAAAATATCTCCCAAACATCACATCCCCTTTCGATACTTTAAAAATAATAAAAGAAGGTTACTTAGGATCATCAAGTCTCAAGAATCAATGTATTTATGGGTCCAAATCTCACATAAGTCAAAGGCATGGTAATTTCATCAACTTGAATACACTAAGCATGACAAAAACCTCCCCAGATAGATATATGCACTGATGCTCACAAAAATAATAAATATGAAAGTGGAGTTCTCTCAAAGCATTCATGACATTGCACTACCATATGCTTGCTTATTTTCTACTTCTCCACTACTATAACATAAGTACACCAATCAAGAGGACTTTTCAATGATTAATGATGAAACTAAGTGCTAACAAGAGAACAAGAAAGTAGATAACAAAGAAGATCAAAGAGAATATGAGAGCATTGGGGTAATCGACATGATGTATACAATCAAACAATATGCTAAAATAAAAACTCAACCAAGCATCCAACACCCAAAATTCTCCTTGCACATTCTCAATACAATACATAACAACCACTTACTGTTGGATCGAGAGAACCGATAGAGGGGGGGTGAATATCGGAAAGCGTTCGGATTTTAGGATTAGAGAAATTACGCAGCGGAATAAAACAATCAAACGCAGACACAGGTAGTTTTACTTGGTTCGGAGCCTAGGTCGACTCCTACTCCAAGGCCCACGGTCGTTGACCATTTTCTGCGGGCAATTCTATAGGTTCGCAAATCAGTTTACAGTATTGAATTACAAATGTTGCAAAGTAAACTTTTAAAATGAAAACTCTTCTTTTACCGACGTCCGATGTAGGTTGTCTTTTTCGGAGCAGCGGGACGTCGTCGGCGCTTGAGTCTCGAGTCGGGAGGTTTCCGGAGCAGAGCGTGAGAGCAGAAGAGCGTAGAAGCATTGAATGAATTATTGTCCGAAGCCTCGGGGTCGAGGGCCCTTTTATAGGCCCTGGGGGCGCCCGGAACGTCGGGGGCGCCCCCCACGTGTCGGCCGATCCACCTTTAGCTCAGTCAGCGTCTGATCCCTTCAAACTCGGGATTAGACCTTGACCGAGGCACCCGGGAGGCTGGGGGCGCCCGGGTTGACCGGGTCAGAGCTTATCCCTTGGCTTCGCTGGCTTCTGGTTCGATGTCATGCACAGGGGGCGCCCGGGAGCAGCGGGGGCGCCCGGGAGCACGGGGGTGCCCGGGAGATGAGCTGTCGAAGCCTACCTTTGTTTTGTGTGTTTTGTGTTCACCTTGGGGGCGCCCGGGACACTCCGGGCGCCCTAGTTAGCTGTTGTCTCATTCCTTTGAGGCTCTCTGAGCTGCAGACACTCGTTCCTTCGGTCCTGCATCCAGGGTTAGTCCAAAACACTATAAAACAATAAGATGTTAGTTTATACAGCCTTAGCTGTCTTGGTTCTGACTTTGGGTCTACAAAATGGAGCCCTAGGTCGAACCGACGCCTACTGTTCCCCCGACGGGGAACGCGTTCTCACCTACTCCTCTCGGGAGAATGTACCTGATGCCAACCGCTCCTCTGGTTGGACTTTTGCCTGGCAGTCCTTTGCCAGGTCTTGGATACCGAGCTGTCCTTCGCCCGGTGCCTAGCATTCCTTCGCTGGGGCTTCAGTCCCAAGCTGTCCTTCGCCTGGCGCCTAGCAGTCCTTCGCTAGGGCTTCAGTACCCTGGCATTCCTTCGCCAGTGCCTAGCAGTCCTTCGCTAGGGCTTTTTACCCTGGCATTCCTTCGCCAGTGCCTAGCAGTCCTTCGCTAGGGCTTTTTACCCTGCACACTAGAGTGACATGTTAGATAGCAAGTAAGACTTAACTTTTGAGCCCTGTTGCCATTTATCAAAACTCAGGTTCGACTTGGGTGCTTTCTGCACCAATAATCTCCCCCTTTTTGATTTATGGCAACCTTGGTTCAAAAAGTTAAGTTTAATCAAGGCATATACATATTACCTTTTGTTCCCACCCCTTGGAAGTTAAGTTTAATCAAGGCATATACAATCTCCCCCTAGATTTTTCAAAAATTCGTGGGGTTTTCGACACTAAGTTCTAAGTTTAAAGTTTGGATTTTTACTTAAAAAATTTTAAAAAAATTATACTTGTAGAGAATTTTTGAGTTCAAATACTTAGTAAATTTTGAAAGCTTAAGTTTATTTAGACAACTTTGAAAACTTAAGTTTAAGAAGGATTTTCAAACCTTAGTTTGAGTACCAACAAATTGAAAGTTTTAAGTTTATGGTACTTTAAAAAAGTTTTGAAAAACTCTAAGTTTTAAAGTACTTCGTGAAGTTAACACAAACCTAAGTACTTCTGAAAGGCTTAAGTTTTTCTGAAAACTTAAGTACTTTTGAAAAGTTTTGAAAAGTTTAAGTACTTTAAGAAGTTTTGACAAGCTTAAGTAAGAAAATTTTTTAACAAGCTTAAGTACTAGGAAAGTTTTGAAAAGCTTAAGTACTTTGAAAAGCTTAAGTGAGAAAATTTTTGACAAGCTTAAGTACTAGGAATGTTTTGAAAAGCTTAAGTACTTTGAAAAGCTTAAGTAAGAAAAACTTAGTGCTTTAGTACTTTGAAAAACTTAGTACTTTAGAAAAGCTTAGTTAAGTACTTTTTGAATAAAGGATGAATTTTGAAATTTCGAGAGAAAAATATTCTACAAAAAAAATTTTAAACAAATTTTTTTTTAAATTCTCTCCTTTCTTATCTCTCCCCCTTTGCCATATATCAAAAAGATAAATAGAGCAGAAATTAAATTGCATAACGGAAATAACTTTCATAATGGAAAATATTTGCATGATTTTGCTGTACTGAACCAATTCATGATAAGACTTAAACCAAATCAGTTAATTTTCTCTTGTAGAGACCTGTCTAACCCAATTAGCTACTTACTAACTGTTATAAACAGTAGTTTTTGCTAGGGTTAGTCAAGTTAAGTGTTTTTGTTCAAGTTAGATTTTCTAAACTTGACACTTAACTTGATTGCTGTGTAAGTTGTATTTAGTGCCCCAATTACTGCAGATGCACTGACTTAAAGCATCTTGAATTAAGGCAAAGACCTAAGCATCTCAACCCTTTCTAGGTTATCAATCAAAAAGTACCCTATGGTGCTTGTGAGATGCCGACTTCTAACTCTATAGGTGCATGCAGTTCTAGGGTTAGGGCCTAGGCTAAGTCCATTTGCGAAAAAGCCCTAGTTTTGAGAGGGGGTAGTTTTGAAATAAAACTAAGAATTTTTTTTTAAAAAAAACTGATTTTGAAATTAAATAAAACAGTTTTTCAAGTTCTTTTAGAAACTGATTTTTAAATCAAGTAAAGCAGTAAGAAATTAAAAAGTAGAGTTAAATTATTCTACAGAGCACAATCCTAACTGCCTTCTTAGTGAGCTGAACTCAGACTCAGGTAAGGGTTTTGTGAGTATGTCAGCTAGGTTGGATTTATAGTCTATATGCTTAAATACTATTTCACCCCTGGCTACATGGTCTCTTACAAAGTGATGTTTGACTTCTATGTGTTTGGTTCTGGAATGTTGGATTGGATTTTTAGTTAGATTAATTGAACTTATATTGTCAATAAATACTTGAGTTTGGGTGTAGTTAAGCTGGAAGTTCTTAAGAGTGTGCATCATCAATAAAAGTTGTGCTACACACTCTCCTAAGGCTACATACTCAGCTTCAGTTGTGGACAGAGCTACACAGTGTTGTTTTCTGCTGCACCAACTTACTAGACTATTTCCTAACAGTTGGCAGCTTCCACTTGTGCTCTTTCTATCTAACTTACAACCAGCATAGTCAGAATCGAGTATCCTGACAAATTGAAGGTTGAGGTTCTAGGATACCAAATCCCTACATTTAGGGTGCCCTTTACATATCTTAGTATTCTTTTTAGGGCTGCTAAGTGCGTTTCCTTAGCACAGGTTTGGTATCTAGCACACATCCCTACAGCAAAAAGAATGTCAGGTCTGCTGGCTGTAAGGTACAGTAGACTACCTATCATACTTCTATAGAGTTTAAGGTCTACTGGTTTACCATCAGGGTCACTATCTATTTTTACATTAGTGGCCATGGGGGTACTTATGCTTTTAGAGTTATCCATTTTGAATTTCTTTATTAACTCTTTAGCATATTTGGATTGATGGACATAGTTTCCATCCCTAGTTTGTTTAATTTATAAGCCTAGGAAAAATTTAAGTTCACCAACTATGCTCATTTCAAATTCGTTTTCCATTATTTTAACAAATTCTTTTAGAAAGTTCAAGTTGGTGGACCCAAAGATTATGTCATCTACGTAAATTTGGACAATAAATATATCTTTTTCTAAGGTTTTAATAAATAGGGTTGAGTCAATTTGTCCTTGTTTAAATTCTTTAGAGATTAAGTAAGTTGATAAACGTTCATACCAGACCCTAGGTGCTTGTTTTAGTCCATATAGTGCTTTAGTTAGTTTGTAAACGTGGTCAGATTTGTCTAAATCCTCAAACCCAGGGGGTTGTCCTACATAAACTTCTTCTTTAATGAATCCATTTAGGAAAGCTGACTTTACATCCATTTGATATAGCTTAAATCCTTTATGGGATGCAAAGGCTAACAACATTCTAATGGGCTCAAGTCTAGCTACTGGGGCATATGTTTCATCGTAATCTAATCCCTCTACTTGGCTGAATCCCTTTGCTACTAAGCGGGCTTTATTTCTAACTATTTCTCCTCGATCATTTAGCTTATTCCTAAAGACCCACTTGGTGTCAATGACGGATTTGCCCTCAGGTTTAGGTACTAATTCCCAGACTTGGTTTCTCTCAAATTGAGCTAATTCTTCTTGCATAGCTATGATCCAATCAGGATCAGGTAGGGCTTCCTCTATAGTTTTGGGTTTCAATTTTTGATATCATAGCTATTTGACTAAGGTTTCTATAGGAGGATCTAGTCTGACTCCTAGAGTTGGATCAACCCACAATTGATCGGTTGGGTGACTAAGTCTGGGTTTCTTGGTTCTTCTAGAACTTGGTTCAGCCTCAGGTCCGGCTGGTCGGTTTGGTTCACTATTTGATTCGACTCCTTGGGCTGGTTCATTTGTTGGTTCGATAATTGGTTCAGTTGACTCATTAATTGGTTCAATAGTTAGTTCGTTTAAGGGTTCAATTAAATGTTCAATAGTTGTTCATTATTTTCTTGGATCAGAATTTGATGAGGTTAGGTCTGGATTATCAGATTTTGAGTTGATTTCTTCATCAAATATTAAGTTTGTTGTTTCTTCAATT
>JAGFNQ010001057.1:152584-179508 GCA_024364735.1 Boesenbergia rotunda
GATCTGACTCGGTCCCGACTTCTTCTGAGGCGGTCAGGGCTAGTAGGTTTGACTGGGGTGCTTCTTCTTCTTCTTCTGAGGAAGATTCGTCCCAGGTTGCTTGGAGTGCTTTCTTTCTTCTTGTCTTCTTGGTCTCCTTCAGGTTCGGACACTCTGTCTTGTAGTGGCCCTTCTTCTTGCACTCGTAGCAAGTCACGTTGGGCTTGTTTTTGTCATTTGCGGGTTCAGCTGGTTCGTCTTTTCTTCGGTTTGTTTTCCGTCTGTTGGTTTGGTTCTTCAATTCTTTATAGTAGCTTCGGGCCAGTCGGACCAGCTTAGGTCGATCTCCTTCTTCGTCTTCTGAGTCTGAGTCTGAGTTAGACTCGGGTTCAGGTTGTGGCTTCTTCTTTGTTGACCTTCCAGTTTTTCCTGCAACAAAGGCAATACCTTTCTCGGCCAAATTGCAGTTAGTTTGTTCATGCAGTTCTAATTCGGAAAACAATTCATCTAATTTTATTTTTGAAAGATCCCTTGAGACCTTGTATGCATCTACCATAGATGCCCACAAGGTGTTTCTAGGGAAAGCATTTAAGGCATACCTTATTAGGTCACGGTTTTCGACCTTGTGACCAATAGTATGTAGACCGTTCATAAGTTCCTGGATTCGGGCGTGAAGCTGAGCGGCCATTTCGTTGTCGGTCATTTTTATTGTATACAGCTTGTTCAGGAGCAGATCTCTCTTACTGATCTGAGTGTCTGATGTTCCTTCGTGCAGCTCGATCAGTTTTACCCACAGCTCCTTGGCACTGTTGAAGGGGCCCACCCGGTTCAGTTCCTCCTTTGTTAAGCCGCATTGAAGGGTCTGAGTCGCCTTTGCATCGACTTCAATTTTGCGCTTTAGAGCATTGTCCCATTCTGAGTAGGTTTGCGGTACTCCTTCAGCGTTCTTCGGAATCTCCAGTCTGGACTGGATGATTATCCACATGTCCACCTAAGTTTTTCAGGTGGACCTCCATTCGACTTTTCCAGTAGGAAAAGTCTTCTCCACTGAAAAGTGGAGATCTGGCGGTGCTGAATCCTTCTTGCATGGCCATTAGTGATTGTATCTGAAAAAAAACTAAGAAATGAACTTTGTCCCAAGACTTGGTCTTGGATTAGTAGTGCTGGATAAGGAAAATAAAATATCGAGGGGTGTTGCACCAACCTCGATTAACGAGAGGAAATTCGAACGAAGAATATATTAGAAAAAAAATTCGAACAAGAAAAGAATAAGAATAAATCCGAAAAAAAATTTCAAACTGGTGGTTGCACCAAATTTGAACTTCCCCGCTCTGATACCACTTGTTGGATCGAGAGAACCGATAGAGGGGGGGTGAATATCGGAAAGCGTTCGGATTTGAAAAGAGAATGCGTAGCGGAAGATTAAAAACAAAAACACGCAAACACAGATATTTTTACTTGGTTCGGAGCCTAGGTCGACTCCTACTCCAAGGCCCACGGTCGCTGACCGTTTACTGCGGGCAATACTATAATCGTGTAAAAAACAGTTATAGAAATGGAATTACAATTTAAGTATAGTACTGAAATTGAGCTCTTCTTTTTACTGACGTCCGAGCAGTAGGACGTCGTCGGCGCTTGTATCTTGAGTCGGGAGGTTGCCGGAGCAGAGCGCGGAAGCCGGAGAGCGTAGAAGCGTTGAAAGAATTCGTTGTTGTGAAGCCTTGGTTCGAGGGTCCTTTTATAGCTCCTGGGGGCGCCCGGAACGTAGGGGGCGCCCCCCCACGTGTCGGCCGATCCACCTTTAGCTCGGTCAGCGTCTGATCCCTTCAAACTCGGGATTAGATCTTGACCGGGGCGCCCGGGACGCTGGGGGCGCCTGGGACGCTGGGGGCGCCCGGGTTGACCGGGTCAGAGCTTATCCCTTGGCTTCGCTGGCTTCTGGTTCGATGGCATGCACAGGGGGCGCCCGGGATACTGGGGGCGCCCGGGAGCAGCGGGAGCGCCCGGGAGCATCGGGGCGCCCGGGAGATGAGCTGTCGAAGCCTGCCTTTGTTTTGTGTGTTTTGTGTTCACCTTGGGGGCGCCCGGGACACTCCGGGTGCCCTGGTCAGCTATTGCCTCATTCCTTTGAGGCTCTCTGAGCTGCAGACACTCGTTCCTTCGGTCCTGCATCCAGGGTTAGTCCAAAATACCATAAAACAATTAGATGTTAGTTTATACAGCCTTAGCTGTCTTGATTCTGACTTTGGGCCTCCAAAATGGAGCCCTATGTCGAACCGATGCCTACTGTTCCCTCGACGGGGAACGCGTCCTCACCTACTCCTCTCGGGAGAATGTACCTGATGCCAACCGCTCCTCTGGTTGGACTTTTGCCTGGCGGTCCTTTGCCAGGTCTTGGATACCGAGCTATCCTTCGCTCGGTGCCTAGCATTCCTTCGCTAGGGCTTCAGTCCCAAGCTGTCCTTCGCCTGGCGCCTAGCAGTCCTTCGCTAGGGCTTCAGTACCCTGGCATTCCTTCGCCAGTGCCTAGCAGTCCTTCGCTAGGGCTTTTTACCCTGACATTCCTTCGCCAGTGCCTAGCAGTCCTTCGCTAGGGCATTTTACCCTGCACACTAGAGTGACATGTTAGATAGCAAGTAAGACTTAACTTTTGAGCCCTGTTGCCATTATCAAAACTCAGGTTCGACTTGGGTGCTTTCTGCACCAACAGATTTGAGAGCCTAAATTTATCAACAAAATGGTAATTATCAAATCCCATGTGAGCGGCATAGGCTAGTAGAATTCTAATGGACTCTAATATAGCTACGGGGGCATATGTCTCATCGTAGTCTAGTCCCTCAACTTGGTTAAACCCCCTAGCTACCAACCTAGCCTTGTTCCTAGTGATTTTGCCTTGATCATCTAGCTTGTTCCTAAAGACCCATCTAATGGTTACAATGATGTAATCATTGGGTCTAGGAACCAACTCCCAAACTTCACTTCTCTCAAATTGATTTAGCTCTTCTTGCATGGCTAAGACCCAATTTACATCACCTAATGCCTCATCAATAGACTTAGGTTCTAATTGAGATATCAAAGCAATTTGACTACTTTGTTGCCTAAAGTAGGACCTAGTCCTTACCCCTTGAGTGACATCACCTACTATTTGGTCAATGGGGTGATCTTGGTGATGTCTCAAGAGTCTAGAGGTTATGGGTTTATTGACTACATGATCCTCATCCTCTAGGGTAATTCTCACTCCCCCTTGATCATTGCCCTCCAAATGTATGTCTTGGATTCTTTGGGCAAGGGATTGACTTTCCTCTATGTCCTTATCAATTGAGACTTTCCTAGGGTAAGTATTGGTAGATTCATCAAAGTCAACATTTGAGGACTCCTCAATTACCTTGGTTCTTTTGTTGTAAACCCTATAGCCCCTACTAGTGGATGAATAACCAACTAAAATTCCGTCATCGACTTTTGATTCAAATTTTCTTAGGTCATCCTTGGTATTTAGAATATACACTTTACATCCAAAAACTCTAAAATAGTGAACTTGTGGAATTCTCCCATTCCACAACTCAAATGGTGTTTTGCCTAAGAACCTATGTACCAAAATCCGATTTTGAATGTAACAAGCGGTGTTTACCGCTTTGGCCCAAAAATAGCTAGGAAGAGAATATGCATTAAGCATAGTCCTAGCGGCCTCTTGTAGGGCTCTGTTTCTCCTCTCTACTACCCCATTTTGTTGAGGAGTCCTTGGGCATGAAAATTCATGCTTATACCCATTTTCTACAAAATTGTGAGAAGCTTGAGTTTTGGAACTCCCCACCATGGTCACTCCTAATTCAGTTAATTTTTAGATGTTTTTCATTCTCAACCCTCTTACTAAACCCTATAAAAATTTCTAAGGTATCATCCTTATGTTTCATAAAGAACACCCAAGTGAATCTAGAAAAATCATCTACTATAACTAAATAATACTTACTCCCTACTAGTGAGGGAGTACTATGACAATCAATAAGATCAATATGCAAAAGCTCTAAAGGCAAGGTGGTACTAGTAAGGGTTTTACCTTTGTGTGATGATTTTGATTGCTTACCCTCTTGGCATGCATCACACATTTTGGTCTTCTCATACTTGATCATAGGAAGCCCCTTCACCAACTCCTCCTTTGCCACTCTTGCAATGCTCCTCATGTTGGTGTGCCCAAGTCTTCGGTGCCACAATCACCCTTCTTCTTCTTTAGTCATGAGACACTTAGGCAAATGATTAGAAGCATAAGCAATATTAAGATAGTAAAGGCTAGCCTCTTTATACCCTTCTAGTATGACATTATCGGACCCATTTTGTTTAATTACGCTTTTTCTAGCATGAAATTCAACCCTAAGGCTCATATCACACAATTGACTTACACTAAGTAAATTAAATTTCATATCTTTAATTAAAAGTACTTTGTGGATAGAGATTGTAGGAGATACCTCAATGATGCCCCTACCAATTATTTTGAGTTTCCCACTATTTCCAAAGGAAACCGTCCCTTCTCTTAGGTAGCTTATAGTGGTGAACTTGCTCACATCTCCGGTCATATGTCTTAACCACCCACTATCTACTATCTACATGTTTGAGGCATCCTTGACTCTTACCTATACAACATGGAAAATATAATCTTTTGGTATCTAAATTTTTGATCCAAATGCATCATTTAAAAATTTCTTTGGTACTCAAGCCTTCTTTATGTTTCCCTTAGCTCATCTCCTAGATGCACCATTTCTACCCATAAGTGAGACAAAGGCTACTTCATTGGTCTTTGGCCTATATTCTAACCCGACCTTGTTATAGACGACTCTTTGACTGTTTATTATCATATCAAAGTTACTAGAGCCGACTTGAAACTTTCTGAGTGCCTTGGTTAGGTCTTCTTCCTTTTTCCTTAGTTCCTTATTTTCATTTTCAAAACATGAATCACGTGACATGGTAGAACAAGCATGCAAATATTCCTTAAGTTTTGTAGATTCTACTCTAAGCATAACAATTTCATCTTTCAAATCCTTAATTTTTCTCCTAGCCTTAGCAAAATCCATGTTCGTACTAGAAATGATTTTGACCAAAGTAGAGGAGGGTAAGCTATATACCTCACTTACCAACGCCTCTGATTCGGATGATGATGATGATGAGCCTCTTTCTTCTTCACTACTTGAGCTTCTCTTATCGTCCGATGACTCCATGTGGTCCATTCCCATAAGTGCAAAATGGGACATTTGCTTCTCTTCCTCCTCCGAGGATGATGGATCATCCCAAGTCGCCTTGAGGTTGGTGGCACTCTTCTCCTTTCCCTTTGATCTCTTCTTGTCACCTCTCTTCTTCTCCTCCTTCTTTTCTTCTCTTCTCTTTAGTTGAGGGCACTCATTCTTTATGTGCCCCTCTTGGTGACAGTTGTAGCATATGATGTCTTTTGCTTTACCCTTACTCTTGGATCCTTCTTAGCATAAGATTTGTTAGAAAAATTTTTAAATGCCCTACGCATTTTTCTTACCATGAAGGCCTCTTGGTCGCTATCCATAGAGGCACTAGACTCCTCCGAGTCAGATGAAGAGGAGTAGATCACCTTCTTCTTCTCTTTCTTCTTTTTCTTCTCCTTTTCTGCGACGAAAGCTACACCTTTCTCTTTGAAAGAAACATTAGCTTGCTCATGTAATTCAAACTCGCAAAATAAATTATCTAATTTTACAATTGAAAGATCCCTTGATACTTTGTAGGCATCAACCATTGATGCCCACAAGGTTGTTCTCGAGAAGGATTGTAGAACGTACCTTACGAGATCCCGGTTTTCCACTTTCTCCCCAATCACATATAATTCATTGATTATCTCCTTTACCCTTCCATGCAACTGGCTCACGGTCTCGTTGGTCTTCATGAATAGAGATTGGAGTTGGGCAACGAGTAGATCCTTCTTTGCCCTTCTTGACTCGTTGGACCCTTCATTGAGTTCAACGAGTTTCTCCCATAATTCTTTGACGCTCTTGAACGACCCCACTTTGTTGAGTTGCTCCTTTGAGAGTCTGCATTGAAGTGTGGTGGTGACCTTCACGTTGGCTTGCGCCTTCTTCATGACTTCCTTGAACCAATTCCTCATTGGTAGTGGCTCTCCTCTTTCGTCGACGGGTGCATCAAATCCATCTGCAACACTTATCTAGTTTTCAATATCATTCATCAAGTAGTATTACATTCTACCTTTCCAGTATGCAAAGTCGTTCTTGTCGAAGAATGGAGACCGTGCAGTGTTGTAACCCTCTTGAAATGTCATTTTCTTTACTCCGGTTGACGGTGAGTTCTCCTGAAGCGAACCAGCTCTGATACCAATTGTAAGATCACATGCGTTGCTAGAGGGGGTGAATAACACTTTTTCGAATTCTCTACAAAATTGTTAGCACAATACAAACAAAATATGTGAAAGACAAAAGAACAATGCTAACTCAGAGTATTTTTACTTGGTATCCACCCGAACGAGTGACTAATCCAAGGATCCACGTGGTTGCACACTCTCCACTATGAAACCCTCCTTCATGGTGGAGAAACCTTTACAAAGAACGTCTTCTTCCTCTTTACAAGATGTGATGAAGAGCGAGAGGAAGATCTGATCACACGGGGCACGAACAACACTTCGTTACAGTAAAAACCATACCGTTCACGTGCGAAAAAGTTCCCTTTTTATAAGAGAATAGGACAACTTCGCAAGTTGTCCAGACCTGCACCAGTCGACTGCCCCTGGGGCAGTCGACTGGCCTAGCAATAACAGCTAGCCAACGACTAGTTTTTGGGGGTCACCAGTCGACTGCCCCTGTGGCAGTCGACTGGTCGAAGGTTGAAAACCTTCTGTGAGCCAGTCGACTGCCCTCTGGCCAGTCGACTGCCCAGCCTCTAAACTCGCTTATAATCACTCCAAACACTATCCTTCACGTATGCCTTCAGGTATGCTCCCTTGGCTTGCCCCTTGAAGTCTTCTTCCTCTGGCTATCGTCCCTCGAATGCGTACACAAGCCTTCCTTGGCTTGCCTCCATGTCACCCTTCACGTGTGCCCTTGAAGTCCACTTCCCGGCTTGCCCTTGGAGATCTCCTCCCTCAGCTCTCGTCCCTCGGATATGTTCTCCATGTGTGATTCTCCAAGTCTTGCAAACTCAATCACACATATCAAATACAACATAACACCCTAACCTTAAACTTATTGGCACACACATCAAAACCATGATCTTCCCGATCATTCTTGGGCTGATTGCCTCAACACCTGAGGGCGCAGGAAGACTAAGCGGAGGAAGCGGCCATTCACAGAAGGACAGGAACGAAAGGCTCACAAAGCTAGAGAAGACCAACTATCTCCAGTCTAGTCATCCCCGATAAGAGGTGTGTTGTATACTGCGTACTTGCTTATGTGTTCTTGTTGCCTTACAGTGAATTTATGAAATAAAGAAACATACCCTCGCACAAGTACCAGCACGTCAAACAAAAACCCTAATGCCTCGTGATGCTGTGGATGCCCGAAGTACTTAAGCTTGGTCTGGGTGCTACAGATGCCCAACCAAGAAACCAAAACCCTAATGCCTCGTGGTGTTGCGTATGCCCGAGGACCTTAGGCTTGGTCTAGGTGCTACGGATGCCCAACCAAGAAATCAAAACCCTAATACCTTGCGGTGCTGCGAATGCCCGAGGTACTTAGGCTTGGTCTGGGTGCGATGGATGCCCAACCAAGAAACCAAAACTCTAATGCCTCGCGGTGCTGCGGATGCTCGAGGTACTTAGGTTTGGTCTGGGTGCTACGGACGCCCGACCAAGAAATCAAAACCCTAATGAGTCGTGGTGTGGCGGATGCCTGAGGTACTTAGGCTTGGTCTGGGTGCTACGGACGCCCGACCAAGAAACCAAAATCCTAATGTCTCGCGGTGTTGCGGATGCCCGAGGTACTTAGGCTTGGTCTGGGTGCTACGGATGCCCAACCAAGAAATCAAAACCCTAATGCCTCGCGGTGCGGCGGATGCCCGAGGTACTTAGGCTTCGTCTGGGTATACGGATGCTCAACCAAGAAATCAAAACCCTAATGCCTCGCGGTGCTGCGGATGCCCGAGGTACTTAGGCTTGGTCTAGGTGCTACGGATGCCCGACCAAGAAATCAAAACCCTAATGCCTCGCGGTGCGGCGGATGCTCGAGGTACTTAGGCTTGGTCTGGGTGCTACGGACGCCCAACCAAGAAACCAAAACCCTAATGCCTCGCGGTGTTGTGGATGCCCAAGGTACTTACGCTTGGTCTGGGTGCTACGGATGCCCAACCAAGAAATCAAAACCCTAATGTCTCATAGTGCGGCGGATGCTCGAGGTACTTAGGCTTGGTCTGGGTGCTACGGACGCCCGACCAAGAAACCAAAACCCTAATACCTCGCGATGCTGCGGATGTCCGAGATACTTAGGCTTGGTCTGGGTGCTACGGATGCCCATCCAAGAAATCAAAACCTTAATGCCTCACGGTGCTGCGGATGCCCGAGGTACTTAGGCTTGGTTTGGGTGCTACGGACGCCCGACCAAGAAACCAAAACCCTAATACCTCGCGGTACTACAGATACCCGAGGTACTTAGGCTTGGTCTGGGTGCTACGGATGCCCAACCAAGAAATCAAAACACTAATGCCTCGTGGTGCTGCGGATGCCCGAGTTACTTAGGCTTGTTCTAGGTGCTGCAGAAGTAAGGTTAACACATAACCTACCTGACATGAAACAAGCATCTTCAGACAAAGGGAAACCAACAGGACATTTTAGTACTACTCAAAGTGCTTACACATCAGAAGCAACAGGTGTTTTCCTTCATTTCTAGTAAAATACATTGACAATGATGTCTAAGGAGAGCACAATGAATAGGGGATGCAATCAGTAAATCCAGTAGAGGATATCACTCCTCTACCCGGGCCATCCTCTATCACTTCATCATCCCCTGCATGGTCGCTTAGCCTGGAACCTTCTTCCAAGGGTGGGTGAGCAAGGAATCATCTTCATTATGGTCAGGATCCTTGATTTTCGGTTGCGGCTGGGTCTTCTGGACTCTTCCTTCTCATGACCATTCGTGAATGAAAGAGGAATAGGAACAACTCGGGGTACACATGGACGAAACAGTTCCATTCGAAGATCCTGATTGCCTCTTACAGTCAACTCACATTTAAGGATAAAGATGAACTGCAAAATACAAAGGGAAGAGGAGAGGGAGCAATGGCTGCAATTCCTCCCTGGATGACAAACTACTCCCAGCCCGACTGATGTTCGATGCCCAAAACTCAGGAAAATGGGCGATTAGGCGGAGGAGAGCAACCGAGGAGGGGCAGAAGATGAACCACCAGAAGATGAGACATCAGGAGACACTGTGCACCCTATGGTGTACAGGAGATGAACCACTAGGAGATGCTCCCGGGCGAAACAAAGGAGGTCATCTCTGCCATGCTCCCCGGCAAAGCACATAATGTCTTCTCTGGATTCTCCGGTGAAACTTGTGGTTCCATCCCCGACAGGCTCTCCCGGGAAAGGTGCGATATTATCTCTGCTATGCTCCCTAGTAATGCAGGAAACCATTGTTAGAGGGAGTGATGGCGGAGGATGTACCAAAAGGGTGGATGCCTCACAGGGGATTCTAGGATCCTTTTTTCTCGCTAGTCTCCTTTCTAGGTGGCAACCTCTTTTCCCTTCCTGATCCATGAGAAGGGGAAGGAAAGATAGAGGAGAATGGGCACGCTGGCCTTCCGTCTTTATAGAGAGGGTAGCCCCTCCGTATTTAATGAGGGCACGACATAGGAGCATTAATGGGTGCCAATCCTAAAGTGCCACATCTTTGCTGTCACCATCGATTGGCTTGCCGTTGCGATGCCTGGGAATCCACAGAACCTTAATAGGTCAATTCAACGGATCGCCTGGGGCCCGGAGACGACGGTTCGGAGTCCGCAAACACTTAATAGAGTGAGGAGCCAACCGGGGTCCCATAAAGGAACAGCGGCAGGCCTGGCGGTTAGGCTTTCAACCTTGGGAGGATCCACATCCAAGATCAAACCCAAACCCCCAGGAGACACCTGGAGTCATAGGGGGTTCAGGGTCCCTGAAACTAACCCTAAGGGCTACGGGGACAAGCAGTGGCTCCTTGACTCCCTTGCCCCAGGGGCCGGGAAGGAATGCCTATTCCTCAAAATGGGAAATTGGCTATTTGGCTTCTGTAGTCAGAAAGAAATATCGATCCTTCTACTCCATTAGCCCTCAAGACGAAGACGAATGATATAGGGGTCCAAACGCCAAAAGCATGCATAGAACAGTAATGCAAAGAGATATTTTTCATTATAACCAGAATAGGTACATCGGGGCCAAACTCCCAGGTAACAAATAATCCTATAGCTCCTTGTCCATGGGCAGGAGCTCCTCCCAAACTCGGCCAATGCTCATGAAACTCAGGTCGGCATCCGGAGGCAGAAGGTGGGCCTTCCTCAGCTGGTCAATGGTTTCATGGAAGCCTTGCTTCAAGCGCTTCATTACATGGTCGACAATGATGTCGCCAAATTCATTTGACTCCAGGTACTTAGCCTTGAAGTATGTCTCGGCCTCTTTCATGCGGGAAGCCTCAGTAGCCCGAAAATTACACACGTCGGCTTCAGCAGCTTCCTTGGCACTCGTTAGCTACTCTATCTCAGCAGCTATTTTATCTTAGTCCGCCAGAGTCTCCTTGAGCCTATCTGAGGTAGCCCATACTTCCGACTAGGCCTAGGCCAGATCCTCCTTGAAGTCAGACAGGCGATCAGCCGCCATCAGGAGGTCGGACTCCTTCTGGATAAGCTGACACGCCTGGCCTTTGACACGTTCGTTTGACCTCCCGACCAAGGCCTCCAGGAGGCAGATATCGCCCGACAACTTCTTCTCCTTCGCTTGAAGTTGGTCCCGCTCCCGAGTCACCCGGAGCAGGTCGTTGGTGACGGCCACAGCCTTCTCGGACGCCAATCGTTCCCGGTGCCGGGAACCCTGGAGAGAGGACTCCATGGCCAGCAAGGTGTCCAGCTGATGCTCCACCTTCGCGCGGAAAGCTTTACTGACCTCCACATGCATAAGTCCCACTCTGTGCCTATAGTCAGCTGCGACCTCTGCTCTCAAGGCTCGGCGGGTCAAGGCCTCAATCTCAGGCCAGGCATACAAGCCACAGCCGGCTGTCAGGCAGTCTTCAATAGCTTATCATTGCACAAAGGAAATATAAAACATACAAGAAAATAGCCTATGTACCTAGAACACGCACCTTCAAAAGGGATTCATGAAGGGTAGTAAGGGGCCCTGCAGAAACTTCCGCGGCTTCCCCTCCCGGAGGTCCCGAGGTGTCAACCTGGCTCCCTACGAGCAACGAGCCCCTGCGCGGAGGAAGTAGATGGACAGCAGGAGCTTTGGGGGGGGGGGGCAGTGTAGAAGGGTCAGAGTCGCCCTCCTCAGAGCTGGAAGTCCCCTCAAAAGAAAGGCCCTTGGCAGGAACCTCTTTCAACTGCATCGGGGGGAAAGATTGCATGGAAGCCTCCAACGCTGCATCTAGCCTTTTTTGAAGATGGTCAAGTTACATTCGGTATTGAGTGGGCAATGCTTTCTTACCCTTAGTGACCTCAGCAGGGTCAACCGAAGAAGAGCTGGAGGCCTGACCAACTGCCTCCAAAGCGGCAGGCGACAGAAAAGGGGGAGATAGGGGAATCGCTCCCCCACCATCGGAAGGTGGAACATCCTCCTTAGGGACAGGTGATAGGGTGCTGGGGCCAGTGGAGCCCAGCTTTTTCCATCTGGGGCCTGAGCCTTTCAGAACCTTCCTCTTCTGCCTACCAGAGAATTGGGTTGTTAAGGGGACAGTAGGGGGTGACGATTCCTCATTGACCCCCTTCGGATGGATCGCAGTCATGGACGAATCATCCTCTGAAGGGACGCCCGTCTCCGGGTCAACCGTCGGACCTGAAACCCCCTGGTCGGCAAACGATGGAGGCGCAGCAAAAACCTCTGCCCGTTCTGATGATGCATACTCACTGGACGATTCAACAGTCCCGTCCAAGGACTCGATTGGAGCAGGGGGAGCACCAGGAGCAGCAGGGGGATGATCCAGAGCCTCCTTGTTGGCTTCCTCCCACTTGATAAGTCGGTGCATTGCCCTTAAAAGCATGAGTTCCTCTGTAATAACCAGGCAAGAGGATATCAGTCAGAACTAACAGACATTGATGAAAAAGATGAACGTACCAAGGCTGGAGCTAATCTGGGTCACTTTAAAACTAATGCTCGCTCGGTACATGAGCTCATCACTCTGCATCAGGCCCGAACCACTGAACTCCATGCTGGAGAGTATGCTCCTGGCGCGCTGGTAGGCTAGACTATGGAGGAAATTCCCTAAGGAAGGAGGAGTCGACAGATCCTCTGTCCAGCGAAGAGGACTGAAGGGTTGCGCAAGCAGTCGGATGAAGAAGAACTTTTCTTTCCACCCTTTGTTCGAGGAAAGGAACCCTCCTATGAACCTATGGCTGGGACGCGCTGAAAAGCTAAAGGCCCCTTGTAAGCCAATCGGAATGAAGAAGGAATGAAAAAGGCAAGCGGTCAAGGGGATATCGAAGAGCTTGAAGATAATGTACGCCCGTCCCATTTAGGCGAAGGCGTTGGGAGCCATCTGGTGAAGAGAGATGTCGATGTAGGAGGTCACATTCATGAAAAAAAGGAGAAATAGGGAAGTGGAGCCCTTGAAGGATCGTTTCAGGCGTGCAGAGGGGGGGTGAATGCACTTTTTCGGATCTTGGATCTCTACAGAATTCTTAGCGCAGCGGAAATAATATGCAAAGGAATTAAAACAATGCTAACACTTATCGTTTACTTGGTATCCACCCAGATGGGTGACTAGTCCAAGGATCCACGCTGCGAGCACCACTTTTCAATATCGAAAAGTCTCCTTGAGGTGGAGAAACCTTTACAACAAGATCTTCCTCTTTACAGATGCAGAAATACGAGAGAGGAAGCAAGAATCACTCTACAGACGAGTAGCACTTTGACACTATACAGAACCGTACCGTGCATGTACAAAAAGTGCTCCTTTTATAGGTGAACAGGACAGATTCGCAATCTGTCCAGCCCGCATTAGTCGACTGCCCCTAGGGCAGTCGACTGGCCTAGCATTAATTGCTAGCCAATGGCTAGCCAACGGCTAGTTTCGGGGTATACCAGTCGACTGCCCAAATGCCAGTCGACTGATCCGAGGCCGCAAACTTTCTGTGGGTTTTGGCAGTCGACTGCCCCAGGGCCAGTCGACTGCCCTGCTTCACAGCTCAGCTCCAGCCACTCCGGACCTTCTCCTTACGTGTGCCTTCAGGTCTGCTCCCTTGGCTCGCCCCTTGAAGTCTTCTTCCTCTGGCTATCGTCCCTCAGATGCGCACGCAAGCCTTCCCTTGGCTTGCCTCCATGCCACCCTTCACGTGTTCCCTTGAAGTCCACTTCCCGGCTTGCCCTTGGAGCTCTCCTCCCTCGGCTCTCGTCCCTCGGATATGTCCACCATGTGTGATTCTCCAGGTCCTGCAAACTCAATCACACACATAAAATGCAACACAACACTCTAACTTTAAACATATTCACCCACACACATCAAAACCATGATCTTCCAATCATTTAAGGGCCGATTGCCTCAACAATCTCCCCCTTTTTGATGTGTGGCAATATGTTTAAGTTAGAGATAAATAACAGTCATAACAACAATAGCAATAGATAGTAATTGAAAAAGCATGAGACATAGTAACCCTAAGAGGTAACCTCCCCCTTAATCTATGTCTTCTCCCCATTTTCAATTCTAATCACATTCCAAGTTAAGTTTCCACTTAACAACAGCAATATATTAAAAATATAAGACATATCGGAACCTAAGAGGTACCTCCCCCTTAATCCATGTCTTCTCCCCATTTTTAATCATTTATGGTCTAAGTTAGAAAGAAAAACTTAAACCATCCATTCTAAGTTAAAACTCTAACTTAAACCACTCATTCTCCCCCTTTGACACCATCAAAATGATTGTCTCAAGCAACCAAACCCTAGGGCATCAAAAGTGAGAATTTGGAATTTCTGAAATTTCTCACAGTGACTGAATACAGGCGTGCCAGTCAACTGCCTATGGGGCAGTCGACTGATATGCTATCAGTCTGAATTTTTCAGCTTTTCTGTCGAATTTCAGAAACTTTCAAAAAATTCCAGAAAATTCTAAAAATTATAAAATTTTGTATACATGTTTGAAATGTTATACTCTATCAGGGAAAAATATTTGTCCATATAAAATTTCAAACATGCATGACTTTTGATAAAAATCCAAAAGTTTTGAAAACCACTACATTTTGTATCAAACTTTGAATCTAATTTTGCAATTATATGACTTTTAAAAACATGGCGAAGTATGTAAAGCATAAAATGGTTTTCCAATATTTATAATGTCCAACTATGATCTATGGGCAAAGTGTCCATTGATTAAACACTTGCCTTCCCCATAGTTGGTCTAGTTTTCATATATTGATACTTCTAATGGTTCAACAATGTGCCACAAGCACAAGTGAGCCAAATGTATCACCCTAATGGATCAAGCACCCTTTTTCAAGGCTAATATTTCCAAGTTCACCCTATACTTCTACAAAACACATTCCAAGGCCTCTTCTTAAGGATGTAAACTCTGATTCGAGAAGAGGCTTGGTAAATATGTCAGCTAGGTTGGACTTTGATTTAACATAGTGTAGTTCTATGTCTCCCCTTGCTATATGGTCTCTAATGAAGTGATGTTTCACTTCAATGTGTTTTGTCCAAGAATGGTGAACCGAATTTTTAGTTAAGTTGATTGTGCTTACATTATCACACAAGACTTTGACCTTGGTGTAATGTAACTCATAATCCACTAAGGTGTGCATGATCCAAAGGAGTTGGGAAACACACCCACCCATTGCCACATATTCCGCTTCCGTTGTTGATAGGGCAACGCATGGTTGTTTCCTACTACTCCAACTAACTAAGGAAGACCCAAAGAATTGACACCCTCCACTTGTACTCTTCCTATCTAGCTTACAACCCGCATAGTCCGAGTCGGTGTATCCAATTAGATCAACACTAGGGGTTCTAGGATACCAAAGTCCAACATTGAGGGTCCCTTTCACATACCTTAAGATCCTCTTAACTACAACCAAATGGGACTCTTTGGCACAAGATTGGTACCTTGCACACATACCTACCGCAAAAAGTATATCGGGTCTACTAGCGGTTAGGTATAGGAGGCTACCAATCATGCTCGTATATTGTTTAGAGTCTACCATTTTTCCTTCAATGTCACTATCCATTTTCACATTGGTTCCTATGGGTGTAGATGTTACCTTAGCATTTTCTAAACCAAATTTCTTTAACATCTCCTTAGCATATTTGGTTTGAAAGACATGTGTACCTTCATTAGTTTGCCTAACATGAAGGCCTAGGAAGAAGGTTAACTCTCCTACAAGACTCATTTCAAATTCATCTTCCATACACTTGATGAATTCTTGTAGGAAGTCATTATTTGTTGACCCAAAAATGATATCGTCTACATAGACTTGGGCAACAAATATGTCCTTATCCTTAGATTTTAGGAACAATGTAGGGTCAATTGTTCCTCTCCTAAACCCCTTAGACACTAAAAATGAGGAAAGCCTTTCATACAAAGCCCAGGGAGCTTGTTTCAATCCATATAAGGCTTTTCATAATTTGTAAACGTGTCTTGGATAGTTAGGGTCCTCAAACCCGGGGGGTTGTTCTACATAAACCTCTTCCTTAATGATCCCATTAAGGAATGTCGACTTCACATCCATTTGGTGGAGTGTAAAACCCATGTGAGCGGCATAGGCTAGTAGAATTCTAATTGATTCTAACCTGGTAACGGGGGCATAAGTCTCATCATAATCTAGTCCCTCAACTTGGTTAAACCCCCTAGCTACCAATCTAGCTTTGTTCCTAGTGATTTTACCTTGGTCATCTAGTTTGTTCCTAAAGACCCATCTTGTGGTTACAATGGTACAATCAGTGGGCCTTGGAACTAACTCCCAAACTTCACTCCTCTCAAATTGATTTCGCTCTTCTTGCATGGCTAAAACCCAATCAACATCTCCCAATGCTTCATCAATGGACTTGGGTTCTAATTGGAAGATTAGAGCTATTTGACTAGTTTGATCCCTAAAGTAGGACCTAGTCCTTACTCCTTGAGTTACATCACCCACTATTTGGTCAATAGGGTGATCATGGTGATGTCTCAAGGGCCTAGAGGTTGTGGGTTCATTTACTCCTTCTTCCTCATCTTCTAGGGTACTTCTTACTCCCCCTTGATCATTGCCCTCCAAATGTGTTGGATCGAGAAAGACCGATAGAGGGGGGGTGAATATCGGTAAATGTTCGGATTTAAAAGAAAGAGTAAGTGCGCGGCGGAATAAAATCAAACAACGCAAACACCAAGGTTTTACTTGGTTCGGAGCCTGGGTCGACTCCTACTCCAAGGCCCACGGTCGTTGACCGTTTACATTGGGCAATTCTATAGTGCGCAAAACGGTTACAGAGTGAGATTACAAAATTACTGTAAATAGAAATATACACTTTGTTTTACCAACTCCCGGTGTAGATCGAGTTTCGGTGCAGTGGGAGGTTGACGACGCTTCGTTCTTGAGTCGGGAAGTTTCCGGAGCAGAGCGCGGTCGTCAGAGCGTTTGGATGCGTTGAATGAAAGCAGTGTCTTGAAGAGAAGGGTCTAGGGCCCTTTTTATAGTGCCTGGGGGCGCCCTGGTCGACGGGGGCGCCCCCCCCCACGTGGCAGCAGATCCACACAAGGCGCAGTCAACGACTTATCCCTTGAACCTCGGGATAAGGTCTTGACGGGGGCGCCCTGGTTGACTCGGCCAACTCTTATCCGCAGCGCTGAAGTCTCCTGCGTAAGAGTGGCTGGGGGCGCCCTGGGCGCTGGGGGCGCCTGGGCGCTGGGCGCCCTGGGCGCTGGGGGCGCCCTGGGCGCTGGGGGCGCCCGGGACAGCGGGGGCGCCCTGGGTGCGCAGTGCAGACGCGGCAGCAGCTTAACTCATCAGTTGGTTTGCCATGGGGAGCCCTCAGAATGTACTGTCGAGGTTCATTTGCTTTCTTTGTGTTTTGTGTTCACCTTGGGGACACCCGGGACACTCCGGGCGCCCTGGTCAGCAGTTGCCTCTTTCCTTTGAGGCATTCTGAGCTGCAGACACACGTTCCTTCGGTCCTGCTTCCAGGGTTAGTCCAAAACATAATAAAACAAATATTTAATTTAATTTATACAGCCTCAGCTGTCTTGGTTCTGACTTTGGTCTCCAAAATGGAGCCCTAGGTCGAACCGACGCCTAATGTTCCCTCAAGGGGAACGCGTCCTCACCTACTCCTCTCGGGAGAATTTACCTGGTGCCAACCGGCTCCTCCAGTTGGACTTTTGCCCGGCAGCCCTTCACCAGGTCTTGAGTACCACGCAGCCCTTCGCTTGGTGCCTAGCAGCCCTTCGCTAGGTCTTGAGTACCACGCAGCCCTTCACTTGGTGCCTAGCAGCCCTTCGCTAGGTCTTTTCTTCTGGCAGCCCTTTGCCAGTGCCTAGCATTCCTTCACTAGGGTTTGTCCATTCTGGCAGTCCTTCGCCAGAGCCTAGCAGTCCTTCGCAAGGGCTTTTCTTCTGGCTGGCATTCCTTTGCCAGTGCCTAGCATTCCTTCGCTAGGGCTTTTCCTGTACACTCAAGAAACTTGTTAGACAACAACTAACCCTTAACTTTTGAACCCTTTTGCCAATATCAAAACACAGGTTTGACTTGGGTGCATTCTGCACCAACAATCTCCCCCTTTTTGATATATGGCAACCTAGTTCAAAAAGTTAAGGAAAAAAATGCTGAAATTGAAATCCTAAGTTAGATTCCCTCCCCTTGGAAGAAATCTCCCCCTAGGTTTTTCAAAAATAGGTGGTGTGAGTTAAGTACTTAGAAGATTTCATGTTTTGATAATAAGTTGGGAAATCTCTAAAGTTTTTTGCTAAGTTTTTCAAAAAGATGTTCTAAGTTTGGAAAACTTTGAAAACATTAGACAAATTTTCAGTTTTAGGAACATTTCACACTTTGGAAAATTTTCAGTTTTGGAAAAATTTCAGACTTAGAAAATTTTCAGTTTTGGAAAATTTCAGACTTTAGAAAATTTTCAGTTTTGGAAAATTTTCAAGCACTACGTTAAACTTAAACATAATTTCAAAACACATAGTTCAGAGTTGGAAATTTTTAAAGAGAATTTTAAAACCTTTAAGCTTAACAATAATTTTAAGCAAAAACATTAAGTTTCAAAATAATTCAGAGTTTAGAAATAAGCTTAACAATAATTTTAAGCAAAAACATTAAGTTTCAAAATAATTCAGAGTTTAGAAATAAGCTTAACAATAATTTTAAGCAAAAACATTAAGTTTCAAAATAATTCAGAGTTTAGAAATAAAACTAACTTTGATTTACCAATTTTAGTTCAACTTTTTGAAGAAGACGATGGACAAAAATTTTAAAAAAAATTTTGTTCCCTGTTTCCTTTCCAACTCTCCCCCTTTGACATATATCAAAAATGCAGAAAATTTTTTTTTGCAATAATTAAAGCATTTGCTGTACTGAATCAAACTGGAACCTAAGTCTGGTTAAATCTTTAGGGACGTGTCTAACCCAATTAGCTACTTACCAACTGTTATAAACAGTAATTTTCGCTAGGGTTAGTCAAGTTAAGTGCATTGTTCAAGTTAGATTGTCTAAACTTGATACTTAACTTGATTGCTGTTTAGTTTGTATTTAGTGCCCCAACTACTGCAGATGCACTGACTTAAAGCATCTTGAGTTAAGGCAAAGACCTAAGCATCTCAACCCTTTCTAGGTTATCACTCAAAGTACCCTAAGATGCTTGTGAGATGCTGGCTTCTAGATCTATAGGTGCATGCAATTCTAGGGTTAGAGCCTAGGCTAAGTCCATTTCGAAGAAAACCCTAGTTTCGAAGGGGGTAGTTTTTGAAATAAAACTAAGTCGAGGAAAAAATTTTTAAAACCAAAGTAAAACTTTTTAAGATTAAGTTAGAAAAACTTTTAAAATAAACACCATTTTAAAATCAATTTAAAACATTTTAAAATTAAAGCAAAAGCCAAATGATTCTATTCTACTAAGCATAATCCTAACTGCCTTCTCAGTGAGCTGAACTCAAATTCAGGTAGGGGTTTAGTGAATATGTCAGCTAGGTTGGACTTGGAGTCACATGCTTAAGGACTATTTCACCCCTAGCTACGTGATCTCTTACAAAGTGATGATTCACTTCTATGTGTTTGGTTCTAGAATGTTATATTGGGTTTTTGGTTAAGTTAATTGAGCTAATATTGTCAATATTGACTTGGGTCTGATTGTAGTCTAGCTGAAAGTCCTTAAGGGTGTGCATCATCCATAGGAGTTGAGCTACACACTCTCCTAAGGCTACATATTCAGCTTCAGTTGTGGATAGAGCAACACAGTGTTGCTTCCTACTGCACTAACTTACTAAGCTGTTTCCTAAAAGTTGACAGCTTCCACTTGTACTTTTTCTATCTAATTTACAACCAGCATAGTCAGAATCAGAGTATCCTGACAACTTAAAGGATGAAGTCCTAGGGTACCATATCCCTACATTTAGGGTGCCCTTAATGTATCTTAAAATTCGTTTTAGGGCTGCTAAGTGAGTTTCCTTAGCACAAGTTTGGTACCTAGCGCACATTCCTACTGAAAAAAGTATATCAGGTCTGCTGGCTGTAAGGTATAGTAGACTTCCTATCATACTTCTATAAAGTTTTAGGTCTACTGGTTTACCATCAGGGTCATTATCTATTTTCACATTTGTGGCCATTGGGGTACTTATACTTTTAGAGTTATCTATTTTAAATTTCTTAATTAGTTCTTTAGCATATTTAGATTGATGTACATAATTTCCATCCTTAGTTTGTTTGATTTGTAACCCTAGGAAAAAGTTGAGTTCCCCAACTAAACTCATTTCAAACTCATTTTCCATTATTGTTACAAATTCTTTTAGAAATTTAGAGTTAGTTGATCCAAATATTATATCATCTACGTAAATTTGGGCAATAAATATATCCTTTTCTAAAATTTTAACAAACAAGGTTGGGTCAATTTGACCTTGTTTGAATTCTTTAGAAATCAGGTAATTGGATAATCTTTCATACCAGGCCCTGGGTGCTTGTTTTAGTCTATAAAGGGCTTTACTAAGTTTGTAGACATGATCAGGTTTTTCTATATCCTCAAACCCTGGGGGTTGTCCTACATAAACTTCTTCCTTACTAAGCCCATTTAAGAAGGCTGACTTTACATCCATTTGGTATAATTTAAATCCTTTATAGGATGCAAAGGCTAGTAACATCCTAATAGACTCAAGTCTAGCTACAGGGGCATAGGTTTCATCATAATCCAACCCTTCTACTTGACTGAATCCCTTAGCTACTAAGCGGGCTTTATTTCAGACTATTTCACCTTGGTCGTTTAACTTATTCCTAAATACCCACTTGGTGTCAATTACGGATTTGCCCTTAGGCTTAGGTACTAACTCCCAGACTTGGTTTCTCTCAAATTGGGCTAACTCTTCTTGCATGGCTAGGATCCAGTCAGGATCAGGTAGGGCTTCCTCAATAGTCTTAGGTTCAATCTTTGAAATCATGGCTATTTGACTAAGATTTCTATAGGAAGCTCTAGTTCTGACTCCTAAGGTTGGATTACCTACGATTTGGTCAGCTGGGTGACTTAGTCTGGGTTTCTTGGTTTTTCTAGTACTTGGTTCAGCTTCAGCTCCAGCTGGTCCAATAGGTTCAGTTCTGGGTTCATTGGTTGGTTCAACTGATTCAGAAGTTGGTTCAATTGTTAAGTCATTAAAGGGTTCAATTGGGGTTTCAGAGTTATCTTCTTGATCAGTATTTGATGAAGCTAAGTCAGAATTATCAGATTTTGGGTTAGTTTCTTCATCAAATATTAAGTTGGTTGTTTCTTCAATTTTCTTAGTTGTTTTGTTGTAGACCCTATAAGCTCTACTTGTTGTAGAGTATCCTAAAAAGATACCTGGGTTTGACTTGGATTGAAACTTTCCAAGATAGTCTTTGGTATTAAGAATATGGACTTTGCATCCAAAGACTCTAAGATAGTGTAGGTTTGGAAGTCTATGGTAGTAAAGTTCATAGGGTGTTTTATTTATCTTTTTATTAGGTAGAATCCTATTTTGGATATAGCAAGCTGTGCTGATTGCTTCTGCCCAATAGTGGTTAGGTAAGTCAAATTCATTGAGCATAGCCCTAGCAGCTTCCTGTAGGGTTCTATTTTTTCTTTCTACTATGCCATTTTGTTGGGGGGTTCTGGGACACGAAAATTCATGTTTATATCCATTTACTTTACAGAATTCTTCGAATCTTTGATTCTCAAATTCTCCCCCGTGGTCAGACCTAAATCTTTTGATTTTGGTATCATTTTGATTTTCAATCAATTTACAAAAGTTGTTAAAAAGGTTCAGGGTTTCATCTTTGGTCTTTAGAAACCTGACCCAGGTGAACCTAGAGTAGTCATCAATTATCACTAAGTAGTATCGGTTTCCACTTAGTGACTTGGCTCCATGTGAATCAAATAGGTCAAGGTGTAGGAGCTCAAGTGTGGTTTGGGTTCGATCAGATTGGATCAATTTGTGACTAGACTTGGTTTGTTTGCCTTGATTACAAGATTCACATATTAGGTTTTCATTATTCTTAATTTTAGGGACACCTTTGATTAAGCCAAGTTGGGTAATTTTTGAGATAGTTCTTAGATTGGTATGACCTAATCTCCTATGCCAGAGTTTTGATTGTTCTAATTGTGTTAACATGCATTTGGGTATAAGGGGAAGATTTATAGTGTATACATTGTTTTTCCTAGTGCCCTTAAGCATGATTTCTGAGTCTTGTGCATTTCTAATCAGGCAATTAGAATCGTTGAAAGTAACTAAATAACCAGAATCACATAACTGACTTATGCTAAGTAAGTTAAAATTGAAGTTTTCCACCAATAGAACTTTCTTAATAATGAAATTGGATTTAAGTTCAATATTACCTGACCCAATTACCTTGAGTGTAGCATTGTTACCAAATGCCACTGAGCCCAGGTTTTTGAACTTGAGTTTGGTGAACTTCAATTTGTCCCCAGTCATATGTCTGGAGCACCCGCTATCTAACATCCATTGGTCCAAATCTTTATGTTCCTACACATAAAGAATTTTTGATGATTTGGATCCAATTTAAGTTAGGGATAGCTTAAATTGAGTTTCACTTCCTAGTCTGTCTCACCCCAGTCTAGGGTTTTCAATCACGTTGACCTTAAGGTTTTTGTGAGACAGGTTTGAGGGTAAAAATTAGTTTTGAAAAGGAATTTCAATTTATTTTCGAAAAAGTTCTTTATTTTTGAAAACAGATTAAAAAAAACAGAAATTTTGAAAACAGATTAAGTGTTTTTCAAAAAGAGAGTAAGTTCGAAAAATAGAAATTTTGAAATCAGGTTAGAATCTATAATTATTTGAAATTTGAGTTAGATTCGAATTTGACAAAAGATAATTTGAATTTAAATTTCAGAAATTGGCTTCCAGGTCTTGGCGAGGCACTAGGCCTTCTTTGGCCGTAGCCTTATGGGATCATCCACCCTTTCCTTGACAAAGCCTTTTAATGAAATTTCATTTTCAAATTAAATTAGGTCATTTTCTGGTCTAACTAGCTTGGGTCTTGGATCGGTAGCTTCGGCTGGTTTCACCAGTCTAAAGAGACCAAGTAGACTTGATCTTATTAGAGTTGGTTTCCCCAACGTACTATCATCTCACCTCCTCCCAATACTATGTTTTCAAGTTTCAAATAGTTGAGTCCTTAAATCTAAGTATCCCTAAATCTAAGCATGGCAGATTGCAGAAAATTAAATAACCAAGCAATCAAGCAAAAAATTATCTAATTATAAAAATTGTTTTGATTTTGGCTCCCCCTGGACTAAAGCCTCTGTATGGGATAGGCAAGATGTGAATCTTGTCCTTGGGGATCCAAAATTGATTTGAACCAATTGGTTTAGTCCGGCACAGTTTTGGCACCCATGCCTGAACCTTAGGTCTTGACTGGTTCAGTACAGCAAAGTAAAATCTTTGCCGAGATTTGGTTCTATAGCCAAGTCCGGATCGGTTTAGAACAGACTTCTGTTTTCCAAGAATCATATCAAGGTTCTTGGAATCAGAAGTGAATCGTTCTAAAGCTGTTCTTAAGTCCTTAACTTGAGTTTTCAGGGAGGAATTCTCTGATTCAAGTTTTTCAACTTGATCAGGGGTTCTTTCCTGAAGTTTCTCAGTTAAGGCCTTAGTCTCAGCTTCCTCTTTCAGGAATTTTACTTCCTGTCGGAGGGACTCGATTCGGAGTTTGGCTTTCGCCAAATCTCGGGATAGATAGGAAATAAGCGAATTCAATTGCAATTTTGAAAAACCCGTTACCCTTATTTCGCCGTTGTCGGAGAAGGTCAGCTTGCCGTCGTCCTGGTTCGAGTCTGAGTCAATCTCGATTTGATCCGAAGCGGTCAGGGCTAGAAGATTGGACTAGGGTGCTTCTTCTTCTCCTTCTGAGGAAGACTCGTCCCAGGTTGCTTGGAGTGCCTTCTTCTTTCTGGTCTTTTTGGACTCCTTTAGGCTTGGACATTCAGTCTTGTAGTGGCCCTTCTTCTTGCATTCGTAGCAGGTTACGTTGGGCTTATGTTTGTCAGTTGCCGGTTCAGCTTGTCCGTCCTTTCTTCGGCTTGTTCTCCGTGTGTTGGTTTGGTTCTTCAACTTTTTGTAGTAGCTTCGAGCTAGCCGGACCAGTTCAGATTGATCTTCTTCTTGATCTTCTGTTTCTGAATCTGAGGTAGATTCGGGTTCAACTTGAGTTTGCTTCTTGGTCGTCTTTCCTGTTTTCCCTGCAAAGAAAGCTATACTTTTCTCGACCAAATTGCAGTTAGTCTGTTCATGCAGTTCAAGTTCAGAAAATAACTCATCTAGCTTAATTTTTGAAAGATCCCTAGAGACCTTGTATGCATCTACCATAGATGCCCACAAGGTGGTCCTAGGGAACGCGTTTAGGGCATACCTTATAAGATCACGGTTTTGAACCTGGTGACCTATTGCGTGAAGATCGTTCATCAATTCCTGGATTCTGGCATGGAGCTGAGCTGCTGTCTCGTTATCTGCCATTCTGATGGTGAAGAGCTTGTTCATTAGCAGATCCCGTTTGCTGATCCTCGTATCTGAAGTTCCTTCGTGGAGCTCGATCAGTTTAGCCCATAGCTCCTTGGCACTGTTGAATGGGCCTACGCGGTTCAGCTCCTCTTTTGTCAGTCCACATTGAAGGGTCTAAGTTGATTTGGCGTCAGCTTCAATCTTGCGTTTAAGGGCAGTGTCCCACTCTGAGTAGTTTTGTGGTACGCCTTCAGCATTTGTGGGAATCATCAGTCCAGACTGGATGATTATCCACATATCCACCTGAGTTTTCAGGTGGACCTCCATTCGACTTTCCCAGTAAGGAAAGTCTTCTCCACTGAAAAGTGGAGGTCTGGCGGTGCTAAAACCTTCTTGGATGGCCATTTGTTAACTGAAATAGCAAACAACAAAAAACAACGAAAATATTCCAAGACTTGGTCTTGGATTAGTAGTGCGGAAAAAAAACAAATTTCAAGGGGTGTTGCACCAACCTTGAAAGAAAAACTCGAATGAAAATATTAAAAAAAATGAGAGAGAAAACGAAAGAAATCCGAAAAATTTTCATACTGGTGGTTGCACCAAGTTTGAATTCCCCGCTCTGATACCACTTGTTGGATTGAGAAAGACCGATAGAGGGGGGGTGAATATCGGTAAATGTTTGGATTTAAAAGAAAGAGTAAGTGCGCGGCGGAATAAAATCAAACAACGCAAACACCAAGGTTTTACTTGGTTCGGAGCCTGGGTCGACTCCTACTCCAAGGCCCACGGTCGTTGACCGTTTACATTGGGCAATTCTATAGTGCGCAAAACGGTTACAGAGTGAGATTACAAAATTACTGTAAATAGAAATATACACTTTGTTTTACCAACTCCCGGTGTAGATCGAGTTTCGGTGCAGTGGGTGGTTGACGGCGCTTCGTTCTTGAGTCGGGAAGTTTCCGGAGCAGAGCGCGGTCGTCAGAGCGTTTGGATGCGTTGAATGAAAGCAGTGTCTTGAAGAGAAGGGTCTAGGGCCCTTTTTATAGTGCCTGGGGGCGCCCTGGTCGACGGGGGCGCCCCCCCCCCACGTGGCAGCAGATCCACACAAGGCGCAGTCAACGACTTATCCCTTGAACCTCGGGATAAGGTCTTGACGGGGGCGCCCTGGACGTTGGGGGCGCCTCTGGTTGACTCGGCCAACTCTTATCCGCAGCGCTGAAGTCTCCTGCGTAAGAGTGGCTGGGGGCGCCCTGGGCGCTGGGGCGCCCGGGACAGCGGGGCGCCCTGGGCGCTGGGGGCGCCGGGACAGCGGGGGCGCCCTGGGTGCGCAGTGCAGACGCGGCAGCAGCTTAACTCTTCAGTTGGTTTGCCATGGGGGCGCCCGAGACAGCGGGGGCGCCCTCAGAATGTACTGTCGAGGTTCATTTGCTTTCTTTGTGTTTTGTGTTCACCTTGGGGGCGCCCGGGACACTCCGAGCGCCCTGGTCAGCAGTTGCCTCTTTCCTTTGAGGCATTCTGAGCTGCAGACACACGTTCCTTCGGTCCTGCTTCCAGGGTTAGTCCAAAACACAATAAAACAAATATTTAATTTAATTTATACAGCCTCAGCTGTCTTGGTTCTGACTTTGGTCTCCAAAATGGAGCCCTAGGTCGAACCGACGCCTAATGTTCCCTCAAGGGGAACGCGTCCTCACCTACTCCTCTCGGGAGAATTTACCTGGTGCCAACCGGCTCCTCCAGTTGGACTTTTGCCCGGCAGCCCTTCGCCAGGTCTTGAGTACCATGCAGCCCTTCGCTTGGTGCCTAGCAGCCCTTCGCTAGGTCTTGAGTACCACGCAGCCCTTCGCTTGGTGCCTAGCAGCCCTTCGCTAGGTCTTTTCTTCTGGCAGCCCTTTGCCAGTGCCTAACATTCCTTCGCTAGGGTTTGTCCATTCTGGCAGTCCATCGCCAGAGCCTAGCAGTCCTTCGCTAGGGCTTTTCTTCTGGCTGGCATTCCTTTGCCAGTGCCTAGCATTCCTTCGCTAGGGCTTTTCCTGTACACTCAAGAAACTTGTTAGACAACAACTAACCCTTAACTTTTGAACCCTTTTGCCAATATCAAAACACAAGTTTGACTTGGGTGCATTCTGCACCAACAAAATGTAGGTCTTGGATTCTTTGGGCAAGGGGTTGGACCACTTCTATATCCTTATAAATTGAAGCCTTTCTTGGGTAGGTACTAGTTGTTTCATCAAATTTGAGATTTGAGGACTCCTCAATCACTTTTGTCCTCTTGTTGTACACTCTATAACCCCTACTAGTCAATGAGTACCCTACTAGAATTCCTTCATCGGCTTTAGACTCAAATTTTCTTAGGTCATCTTTGGTATTTAAGATGTAGATTTTACATCCAAAGACCCTAAAATAGTGGACTTGAGGTACCCTTCCATTCCACAACTCAAAAGGTGTTTTCCCTAGAAACCTATGTACCAATACCCGATTTTGAATATAGCAAGCGGTGTTAACCGCTTCGGCCCAAAAATAGCTAGGAAGAGAGTATGCATTAAGCATAGTCCTAGCAGCTTCTTGTAGGGCTCAGTTTCTCCTCTCAACTACCCCATTTTGTTGAGGAGTCCTTGGGCATGAAAATTCATGCTTGTACCCATTTTCAACACAAAATTGTGTGAAACTTGC
>JAGFNQ010001057.1:179690-219949 GCA_024364735.1 Boesenbergia rotunda
ATTTTTAAAAAGTAGCATAAGTAAGATCAAGATAATATAAATTGCCTCTCTAAACCCTTCTAATATGATAGCACTTGATTCATTATGTCTAATGATGCATTTTCTAGCATGAAATTCAACTCTAAAACCGGCATCACATAATTGACTCACACTTAATAAATTAAACTTCATATCTTTGATTAAAAGTACCTTATGTATGGAAATGGTGGGAGATACCTCAATTGTGCCCCTACCAATGATCCTTAACTTTCCACTGTTCCCAAAAGAGACCGTCCCTTCTCTTAGGTAGATAATAGTGGTGAACTTGCTCACATCCCCGGTCATGTGTCTTGATCATCCACTCTCTACTATCCACATAGTTGGGGTCTCCTTCACCTTTACCTAAACAACATGGAAAATATACTCTTTTGGTACCCATATCTTTGATCCATAAGTATCATTTAGAAATCTCTTAGGTACCCATGCCTTCTTTGTGGTTTTCCTAGCCCCTAGTCTCCTAGATGCACCAATCCTACCGGTAAGTGAGACAAAGGCTATCTCTTTTGTCTTGGGCCTATATCCTAAGCCGACCTTGTTATACACAGCCCTTTGACTGTTGATGATCATATCTAGGTTACTTGATCCTACTTGGAATTTCCTAAGGGCCTTCGTGAGGTCATCTATCTGTTTCCTTAATTCTCTATTTTCAGCTTCAAGATGTAAAGCATGTGAAGAGGTAGAGCTAGCATGCAAATCATTAAGTTTAGTAGACTCTACTCTAAGCATGGCAATTTCTTCCTTTAGATCCTTAACTTTACTTCTTGCCTTAGCTAAGTCCATGTTCGTGCTAGAAATTATTTTCACTAAAGTAGAGGAGGGTAAGCAGTATACCTCACTTACCGAAGCTTCTGACTCTGATGATGAAGTGGAGGAACTCTCATCTTCACTACTTGAGCTTCGTTCATCGTCCGATGAGTCTGAGTGATCTTGTGCCATAAGAGCAAAGTGGGAGACTTGCTCTTCTTCTTCCTCTGAGGATGAGGGATCATCCCAAGTTACCTTGAGGTTGGTGGCACCCTTCTCTTTTCCCTTTGATTTCTTCTTGTCACTCTTCTTCTTCTCCTCCTTCTTGTCATCCCTTTTCTTCAATTGGGGACACTCGTTCTTCATATGTCCCTCTTGGTGGCATTTGTAGCATATTATGTCCTTGGCCTTACCCTTACCTTTGGCCCCTTTCCTAGCATAGGACTTGTTAGATAAACTTTTAAAAGCTCTACGAAATTTTCTTACCATTAACGCCTCTTGATCGCTATCCAAGGAGGCGCTGGATTCTTCTGAATCTGATGAGGATGAGTAGACAACCTTCTTCTTCTCCTTCCTCTTCTTCTTCTCCTTTTCTGCAACAAAAGCAATACCTTTCTCTTTTGCCGAGACATTAGCTTGCTCGTGTAGCTCAAATTCACAGAAAAGATCGTCTAATTTAACAATTGACAAATCCCTCGATACCTTGTATGCATCAACCATGGATGCCCACAAGGTGGTTCTCGGGAAGGCTTGTAAAACATACCTGACGATGTCCCGGTTCTCGATCTTCTCTCCAATCACATGGAGTTCATTGATCACTTCTTTTACCCTTCCATGTAGCTGGCTGACGGTCTCGTTGCTCTTCATGGAAAGGGATTGCAGTTGGGCCACCAACAAGTCCTTCTTGGCTCTTCTTGACTCGTTTGACCCCTCGTTCAACTCCACCAACTTGTTGTTAGTATTATGAGAGAAGTGTCCTAAGGCAATCGCCTTATGATTGTAAACATTTATTTTAATAAATAAAAATTCACTATTTTAGTATACATATTTGTGTATTTGATTGAGATCTTAAACTCATCTACTGAATGTCCACAATACAATTCACAGCATAAGAGAATTTGTGATGGGATCACAACTAGTGATTATCTCTACATGTGCAATTGTGAAGTATTGAAAATATCCCTAGTCGATGAATTGATAAAAACGGACACTATCAATTCTGTTGAGACTGGCATGGGTTATTCTCTAATCAGCTGATTCTCACTGGCTGGTGACATTGGGATGTCCGGAGATAAACATGGATGCTAGTTAAGGGAACTAGTTCATTGGAGTGACTAGCTGTAAAACTTCATATGGTAATCTATATAGATATGTCAGTGAAGTTCTTACTGCAGCTTAAGTGCGATGTTCCTTTGACTTGCGGTGTTTAAGTCATCTTGGTCATGGAGACTTATACTTTAACTTCTTAAGCAAGCATCTCCAAGGAGGTGTGGACCCAGGATGATTGGGTATAAGCCGAAGTGCCCGAAGATGTTTGAACAGCCTACAAAGGATTCACCACTCCTTGCGAGGAGATGTATACCCAGGCCTATCGTCGGATTATTACTCAAAGCCTCTGGCCAGAGCATGTCATGTTTAGAGTATGAGTCTCTTAAATACATGAGAGTAATTAGAAATCCAAAGGACGAGAAAGATACTACTTAGGCTAGGTGTGACGTAGTCAGCCTAGTGGGGACTGACACACATAGACCATGTCCTGAACCAAGTGGGTATAAGATGGTGAAGGGAATGAGGCACGATTCATTAGAGCTGCTGAAGGGTTTCAGAATTACTTCTGAGGTCAACCGTTGATCTTTCGATTAATTGGGGGTCATGATGTACTACTAGGTGTCACTCATGATCGTTCTATAATTAGTTGATTATAGACGGCCAACATAAATCGAAAGCCTATTTAGTCACACGCACTACGAGTAATCCGAGGGATTTAAAACGAGTTAAAAATTAGATTTTCCGATCAAGAGAAGTAAGTCGAATCTGAGTTAATCAGAGGCGCAACGGAAGCTAAAAATGGCTAAGTCTTTTGAAGGCTTATTGGGCGAATTAAATGAGTTTAATTCGCGATGGGTTCGGCTCGGTTTGGCCGGCCAAAGAGGGTGCCAACCCTCTTTGGTTTGGTCCGCCACCACTTGGGGAGAAACCAATTTATTTGGTTTAATTAATAAAATAAATCTAGCGCGATTTGTTTTATAAATTATGGATAAATAAATTTGTATAAAGAAATTTATATAAAGAAATTTATAGAAATTTATTCTTTTTTATGGAAATTAAAATGATCCATGGAATGGTTTATTTTAATTTTATAAAATCAATTATGAATTGATTTTTCCATAATAAGAAAATTTATAAATTTCTTATAAAATTTATTCCATAATAAAAGGAGAGATGTATTTGTTTTATTATAAAATTAGTTATAATAAAACTTGGTTTAAACGGAATAATTCATAAAGAAAATTTATAGGATAAATTTCTTATGAAAAATTCCGTTAAAGGGGAGACTTGGCAAGGGAGAGGCTACTATATAAAGGAACCAAGGCTAGGCTTGATTTCCCTAATAGATTGATCAAGAGATTAACTCTCTCCCTCTCTCTCTCTAACTCTCTCTCTCTAGGGCCGGCGCCCTTTCTCTCTCTAGGGCCGGCTCTCTCTCCTCCCCTAGGGCCGGTGCAAGCACCTAGGGTGCCCGTGAGTTTCCTCCACCAAGTTCGTGCCGAAGAAGAAGAAGAAGTGGATCGCGACTCCTTCCTTCCTTTCCTGGAATTTTGATTCCGTTACTTGGTGGTTAGTTTCCTATCCTTCTCTCTTGATTTTCTAGTTGTGTCTTTGGAGAATCTAGTAGTTCTCGTCGACACAAAACTCGTGGCTTTGCGAAGTCATCCCGAAGAGAACTCGGCGTGGACGCGAATAGTGGCGGAGCTTCCAAGGGACGCTACGGTTGGATCTCGTCCCTTACTTCGAGTTACGCGAGGTACTAAGTAAATTAGTTTACTTTTCTGCAAAGTTTTAATTTGTGATCATGTCCACAAATCATAAGGTTGCATGCTAGATACGTGGTTAAAATAATTTGAGAAATTATTTTATGCTAATTCTTCCGCTGCACGTAAAAATTTAAAATTTTACGAACCCGTATCCTTGTCAACATGCACCCGGTCCCAACACTTGTCCCACAGTTCCTTGGCGCTCTTGAACGGCCCCACCTTGTTCAGTTGCTCCTTCGAGAGCCCGCATTGCAATGTGGTGGTGGCCTTGGCATTTGATTGCGCCCTCTTCATCACCTCCTTCGACCATGATCTCATCGGTGTTGGGTCTCCTCTTTCATCGACGGGCGCCTCGAAGCCATCTGCAACACTAATCCAATTTTTAATATCATTCATGAGGTAGTATTGCATCCTACCTTTCCAATAGGCGAAGTTGTTCCTGTCGAAGAAGGGTGGTTGTACGGTGGAGTATCCCTCTTGAAACGACATCACAATTGTTCCGGTTGACGATTAGTTCTTCCGAAACGCACCGGCTCTGATACCAACTGAAGGATCGTTTCAGGCGTGCAGGGGGGGTGAATGCACATTTTCGGATCTTGGATCTCTACAGAATTGTTAGCGCAGTGGAAATAATATGCAAAAGAATTAAAACAATGCTAACACTTATCGTTTACTTGGTATCCACCCAGATGAGTGACTAGTCCAAGGATCCACGCCGCGAGCACCACTTTTCACTATCGAAAAGTCTCTTTGAGGTGGAGAAACCTTTACAACAAGATCTTCCTCTTTACAGATGCAGAAATACGAGAGAGGAAGCAAGAATCACTCTACAGACGAGCAGCACTTCAACACTGTACGGAACCGTACCGTGCACGTACAAAAAGTGCTCCTTTTATAGGTGAACAGGACAGATTCGCAATCTGTCCAGCCCGCACCAGTCGACTGCCCCTAGGGCAGTCGACTGGCCTAGCATTAATTGCTAGCCAACGTCTAGTTTCGGGGTATACCAGTCGACTGCCCAAATGTCAGTCGACCGGTCCGAGGCCGCAAACTTTCTGTGGGTTTTGGCAGTCGACTGCCCCAGGGCCAGTCGACTGCCCTGCTTCACAGCTCAGCTCCAGCCACTCCGGACCTTCTCCTTCATGTGTTCCTTCAGGTCTGCTCCCTTGGCTCGCCCCTTGAAGTCCTCTTCCTCTGGATATCGTCCCTCGGATGTGCACGCAAGCCTTCCCTTGGCTTGCCTCCAGCCACCCTTCACGTGTGCCCTTGAAGTCCACTTCCCGGCTTGCCCTTGGAGCTCTCCTCCCTCGGCTCTCGTCCCTCAGATATGTCCACCATGTGTGATTCTCCAGGTCCTGCAAACTCAATCACACACATCAAATGTAACACAACACTCTAACTTTAAACATATTCACACACACACATCAAAACCATGACCTTCCAATCATTTAAGGGCCGATTGCCTCAACAGCCCTAACTCCACTTGTCCCAGAAAGAAGGTAAAGGAGCCTACAGGAGGCTCCACCGGTGTCTGGTCTACTTCAGGGACCACCACCGCCATCTTGGCCGTAATGCCGTAGGCCTCAATGGCCGCCTGCAAAGCCTCCGGCCTCACTTTAGAGGAGATAGACTCATACTACTCTGCTCGATAACCTTCCATGGTTCCTAAGGGAAAAGATGAGGAGAAGGCAGAAGACTTACGTTAAAAAGAATCCTTGGAAGAAGACGAAGACGAGGTGCACCATGCAACGAAGCCAGAAGATGGTCGAACGACTTTGCCTCTCCTTCTTATACAGAGGAAGCCGTCCGCATGTGTGCAATGAGGGTAAGGCACGTGGAAGGCAAGGAACCACCACATCGGGGCAACGCCATGGAACAGTCGCATGACGTGAGTGAGCCTGCTACAACTGCGCACGTTAGTAAGAGACCGCGAAGAGAGCAGTTGGGGCATGTGGCGACGAGGAATTCGCGAAGGGACTTCATCGCTATTAAAGAGCACCATGTACCTTTACGAAGGAGGGACAGGTATCATTGCAGTACCTCGAAAGCCTCAGAAGCCTTTTTGGGAAGACAAAACCAAAGAGGGATTGCCTCAGGACCCGAGGCAAATTCTACAAACCTCGGACTCAGTATAACTGCCAAGGGAGCAGTAAAGGGTGCAAAGACCCACGGGAAGGTAGGTTCTTCATCACCCCACTAGTCTAATCAGTTAGCAACACTTCCTTCGATCAGACTTGAAGGGAGTGACTTGTGATGGGGTTGAGTACCGCGTGGCGGACACGTGGGCTGAAGAAGCTGAGTGGCAAGATGTAGCGAGTCTGAACAACTCTCTTTTCGGAGCTCTCGGGACCCTCTCGGGAAGAGGATCCCTCGAGGCCCTCCCGCGGTAGACACGCCCCAGAGATCAAATTAGAAGGCCCCCTCCCGGGAGCACCTCGGGATACCGAGGCCCGAGACCACCTCGGGGAAGCGGAGTGCCTGGGACCCCCCGGGCCAGAAGACCCCAAGATCACCTCAGGGAAGCGGAGTGCCTGGGACCCCTCAGGTCAAAAGACCCAGAGATCACCTCGGGTGAGCGGAGCCCAGGAAGCATTCGACCTCAAGTAACGACTCCCCTTTCTTCGGATCTGCGGATAACCATCGTCCATTATCGCGGAGTCATCATGACCCATAAATGTCGTAACGAGCCGAACTTGATGGCGGCGTGGACCGTTGTAAAAGTTATCAAGTAACCGACAAACGGGGGGGCGTGGCAAAGATCGCGGAGACGCACAAATGTAGCCACCGTCGGTATAAAAGGTACTCCAACCCCTCCGACAAAGGGGTTACACATTCTCTATTTTCGCACATAAGTTTCTTGCCTTCTTCTCATCTCCTCCATCAAGGCACTGACTTGAGCGTCAGAGTGGGATCCACCAGACAACCTACGACGTGCTCCCCTAACGCGCGTGTTAATCTCATAGGATGTGGAGTTCCTCCTCTAGCATCAGCATCTGCGTGGATTGAACCCTGGTGACTGGCCGTCGATGTTGATTCTTTTCGGAATAATAATATTCATATATTAACTATCAATATATTTCAGGACCGTTTAATAAGCAATATTGTGCCCACCGATGCTTGCAATCATTCGCTAAATCTAACCTTGTTTCTATTTCCAAGATTTAGCTTATGATCTATCTTTCATGTTTGCTGGAGATAACATACACAACTTTGGGGAATTGTTTCCCCATTCTGTTGTAAGTGGGAGCACATCTACTTGCATTTTCTTTTAATTGTTGCTATTTTATCAATTATTTCTTTATTTGATTAAATATGTCTCTATGGATAGTTGTACTCATATTATTGTGATCTATTGCTCTACAAGCCAATAATTTTATTGACAATAAAATGTCTAAATCAGTTGAATGATAAAATGAATCAGTAGCAAGAATCAAAAACAGAGAAAAATATAAATATTTAATAGTGTTCGATTCTAATGCATTAACAACAATTAAATATAATCCTACTAAATAAGATTGATTATATAAATATTTTATTAAATTTTATTTTTTACTATATCATCGACTATAATAAAATAATTATTAATTTATTTTATTATTACTAATAATTTTTAACTTCTTTTTCTTTTTCTATTTAAATAATTCTTGTGTTTATTTTTTTATTGCTAATTATTTTCCTTTTTTTCTCTTTCTCATTTGATGTACATATTTATTATAATTTTATATCATTTAATTAAAATATTTATTAGTTGTCTAAGTATATTAAACACGTCTCTTAAAATTTTCACTTAATAAATTCAATTTTATTTTTTTTTAATATTCATATTTTTCATCATGCCCTCGTATGTATGTATCCATCTTAATATTTTTATCTATATAATTCTCATTTTATAGTGCTCATGTTCAATCATAGGTCCAATATAGAACTAGGGGTCGCGACCCCTCCAGACATGGGCGGAGCCACCCATGGGCTAGGGTGGGCTCCAGCCCCACCTACTTTTCGAACATAAGATATTAATTTTTTATTTTATTAATATTTGAGCCCCATGACAATAAATTAAGTACTTAGAAAAAATAATTAAAAAATTTTAGAATAAAAAAATAAATAAAATAGAGATTATTAAATTATTAACATAAAATGAGGATGTTGAGTTTAAATTAGATTGGATATGAATTAAATCTAATGATTAGGTAAGGAGATAAATAGTGTGTTATTCAAATTGGATTTGATCGAGTTATAATCCAATTAAATGATAAGTTAAATAATTTAATTTATTTAAAATAATTAGGATATTTTTAAAAAATCTTCTTTCATTCTTTGTTTTTTTTCTCCACTTGCATAGTAGCATTCACGGTTATAGATCACCCTCCTCTATGCACCAATAATTTTACCTGACAACTCTCATATTACTTAGATCTAGAGGAATCATAATTTTACTTTTTTTTTTAATCTTGTTGTATTTTCATTCAAAGAGATTGTTATATGTACAACAATCAATTTAGCATACGAATTGATAAATAATTTTTAATTGATATTGAAAAATAATTAGTTAATTTGAATTAATTATGATTCATTGTACATGTTTGATTTGTGGTCGTCTCAAGTGAAAATTTTATCCATTTAATTTAGTTTAATTTTTGTCTCCTATATTACGCTAATATTATTTATTAATTGATTTATTAGTATAGATTTTGAAATTATGCGATTTTGAAATAAAATGTGACAATTTTAAAATTATTTTGAATATTTAGAAATAAGTTGTGAGTATTTGAGTTGACATAATATTGGACAATAATATTTATGAAATTTTAAGTTTGAATTTTGTTAAAAATTTTATTATTTTAAATTTTGGACAATAATAAATCTCAGGTAATTATGAATCCTAGCTACGCTGTTGCCTCTAGAGCAGATGAAGAGTTTGGGGAACGGCGGTGCGAGCCATGGTAGAGTAGGCGCCGAAATGAACGGTTGGGATCAGAGACGAAGATCCCAACAAAAGAGGTCGTTCGGAGTAGCAGAGCAGAGAGCGAAGCATTGCATCCGACTTGACGGACGCCCTTTTTGTTTATTCATACAATGATTTTTTTCTTGGGGAACTTTACCTTATATCACTGATCAAAAACATAAATCCCGCTTCAGTCCCCATATCAGGTAATTTCCGTTTCCACTCCCTGACAATGCCTGATCCTTTCTCTTAACTCTCTCTCATATGAATTTACCGAATTGTCCTCCCTTTACTTTCAAACTCTCTCTGTTGGATCAATTATGTCCACTAGAGGGGGGTGAATAGCGATTCTTCGGCTTGTTCTTCCTACATTGTTAGTATGCGCAAGCGGAAACAATAATAATAAACACAAACAACAAAGAAAGCACTACTAACAAACCAATTTACTTGGTATCCACCCCGGACGGGTGACTAATCCAAGAATCCGTCGGTGGATCAATCCCCGGATAACCTCCGACTAGCTCTCGTCGCTCCTTGTGGGTGGAGAAACCTCGCCACAGCACCAAGTAGACCTCTGAGCACAAAGACTACTATCTTGCCTTTACCCAAGACAAGATTCGTCAAAAATCTCAGCCACCACGAAGTCCTCTTTAAATAGGACTCGGGCTGAAACCCTCGCCACCAGTCGACTACTCCCAGGGCAGTCGACTGGTTCCACTAAAATTCGACCGTTGCACCCCAACGTTCGAATTCTCAGCCAACTCACCAGCCACCTACCAATAGACTGCTCCCAGGGCAGTCGACTGGTCCCTAGCTGAAACCCTTCCCGAGTAGATTCACACAGCACTCGTATCCTCACGACTCGACTGACTCCTCCTCCGCAGCCTCGACTGTTGCCTTCGCGCCCTCTTCATCTTCGGCTCCCATCCCTCGGATGTACGCAAGCCTCCAGCTTGCCTCCATGCCATCATTCACGCATGCCTCGAAGTCTGCACCCATCAGCTCATAGTCCTTGCTGTCCAAAGTCCCTCGGATGTGCACGCAAGCCTCCAGCTTGCCTCCATGCCATCCTTCACTGTACTGAGGCCGTCCAGTCAAGTTCATATGTGTAACCTGTACAACCTGCACACTCAACATACACATATGAGATCACAAGGGTAAACCTAACTTAAACCCTTTACCCAAACATCAAAACACTTGGTCACTCCAGACCACAGATTGCCTCAACAATCTCCCCCTTTTTGATGTTTGGCAATACGTTTAAGTTAGGGAAAGCAAAATAGTAGTCAATAGCAAAAACAATGCATATGTAATGCAAAAATGGATCCTATCCCAAGGCATCCCACACCTAACCCTCCAAGTTAGGACTTTCCAACACCTAACCCTCCAAGTTAGGATTTTCCATACACCTAGCCTTCCAAGCTAGGGTTTTTCACACCTAACCCTCCAAGTTAGGAATTTCTACACCTAGCCCTCCAAGATAGGACTTTTCACCAAAACGGGCTTTTTAAAGCTTCTCCCAAGCTCTCCCTACATTGGACTTACAAAGGCTTTTTAAGAACCTCTCTAAGGTTCCCCTTACGCCAAGAATGGAGCAAACATGCTCCCCCTTAATCTTAGCTCCCCCTAAACCTAGGGTTTCTTACAAAGGTATGTTTGGTTTCCCAACTTAAACCCAAACTTCTCCCCCTTTGCCTAACATCAAAAAGCACCTAACAATATCCCAATTATTGGTTCTTTGAATCCCTAACGATTATAAACAATGTGTACTTGACCCCCATACACCTGTTTCTTATTATTTGGGCACATGTCAGCTGCTGGATACTCACACCAGCCCTGACCAGTCAACTGCCCCAGGGCAGTCGACTGATACTCTGATTTATCAATTTTCTGGCCAATTTCAGAATTGCGCCAGAAATTTCACAATTCTCCAAAAATTCTCAAATTTCGTGGAGAACTCTGTGGTACTCATACCTACTTGGGAAAAATACATTTCACCATGTATCTATCACCGTTCCTAAGTTCGACACAAAACCTAAAAATTTCTTATGACCTATGTCTTTTCCCAATTTTCATATTTCCTAGGTGAAGTTCTACCCAACTTACACCATACCACCAAGTCAAGTTCTACCCAACTCAACTTCTAAGTTCTTCCACCTTGGACACCATTAAAGGATTGCCCCCAAGCAACCTTTCCCTAGTGCCAAGAACTTAATCAACACTTAAGAAAGTCTAAAAGGTTTGCAAGCACACTTGCTAGGATATGCCCTATCCTAGAAAAATATGATTTTATGAATTGTATCAAATGTGCTTGACTTTGGTACAATCTCCAATTTCCTTAGACATGGCCATATAGTATCAACTTTGAAATTTAACCAAAATGTCATGTGTTTACCAATTCCATTCATTGTCATTTCACACACGAAATTATCCTCAATACTTTCCTTTTCCATAGGTATTCTTAATATGATGAAATTTTCCTTCTTCTTATTTCTTAACATCACTTATCAAACTTCCTTGATTTTCAAAATACCTTATTAAGTTATGGGGTAACACTCTAGTCAAGGAATATTAAATTATAATCAAGATTTTTAACCCAAAGTCATATCCTATAATCCAAATTTGTAATTTCTCACTATCCAAAATGCCCTTTCTTTTGAACCTTATGGACTAGTCGACTGCCCCCAGGGCAGTCGACTCCCAAACCTCACAGAATGTTTCTGGGCTGAGACCAGTCGACTGCCCCTGGGGCAGTCGACTAATACTTGAAATTTCAGGTTTTCAGCCCAATTTCAGTAATGCCTAAATAATTCTACAAATCTTCAAAAAATCAAAAATTTTGTAGGGAGATTTGTCAAGCCAATGTCTACTTGGGAAAAATACGTTTCCAAACATATGTACTCCGAACCCCAAGATTGGTACGAAACTCAACTTTCTCTAAAATGTGTCATTTAAACTCATCCCAAAAGTTCTAATTTCGACTTCTCCTTAATGTATCCTCTTATCCTTGATCATAAGTCATTTCTATGTTTGAATTATATGGTATTTACACATTAACCCTCAATTTTCTTGAATATAATTGTATTTTCATTCTTTTCTCCCTAAATTCCCTTTTAATGTGCCAAAACCTAGGATTAAGACTTACCCAAGTCTTCAACCACTTTTTGGCACAATTCACCTAATTTCCTAGGAGAAAAACTCTTGAGATCCATTTACCATTGACCCCAAAAGCTCCTAGAGCTCCCCCTTGAGCACTGGGCCCTAGCCACCTCCTTAGGTGACTCAATCCACACTAACCCACACCGGTGTGCCCCCGGTGACTCTTGACCTATAAAATGGACCTTCTTGACCTTGGACACCTTGTCCTTGGTTGAGTCACCCTTTCTACCTTTTGATGGCACCCTCTTGCCATCCTTAGACTTACCCTCCTTGCCATTATATGCTTCCCCAGCATATTTCTTTTCATTTTCCTTGGAGGTCTTAGACCGGTATCCCAAACCCGATCTATCATAGTTGGGTTTTAAACTACCCAATGCCATGTCTAAGCCCTTAGATCCAACTGTGAATCTTTCTAGGGCCTTTTCTAATGTATCAAGTCTTACCCTCAAGGCTTGATTTTCCCTCTCTAGACCTTTAACCCTTGAGTTCATATGTCCACTTTGGGCATTCCTAGACCTAACCTCCTTTCTAGACACATTCCTTCCCTTCTTGGGATTAGTGCCATGATCCTTAGGTACAAGGGTCCTAGGTCTATCATGATGCATGCTTTTGTTTTGACCTACCTTCTTATTGTTGGATCGAGAAAACCGATAGAGGGGGGGTGTGAATATCGAAAAACTTTCGGATTTGAGTAAGAGTAGGTACGCAGCGGAAATTAAAAAACAAGACACAGAGACACAGTCGATTTACTTGGTTCGGAGACTGTGTCGACTCCTACTCCAAGGCCCACGGTCGTTGACCGTTTACTTTGGGCAATTCTATATTAGGCGCAAAATAGTTTACAAAGGATTACAGAATTAAGTACAGTAAACTTTTAAATAGCTCTTTTACCGACGTCCGAGGTGGTTCAACTTTTTCGGAGCAGCGGGACGTCGTCGGCTCGAGTTGGAAGGATTCCGGGGCAAGGCACGAGCGTAGAAGAGCTTTGAGGCGTTGAGAGAGTTGTTGTTCTGAAGCCTTGGTTGAAGGCCCTTTATATAGGGCCTGGGGGCGCCCGAGATGTCGGGGGCGCCCCCCACGTGGCCTCTGATCTGCAGAGCTCTCGGTCGCGTCTGATCCTCTGGATCCGCTTTGACCGGGGCGCCCAGATTGACCGGGTCAAACCTTATCTTCTGGCTTCGAAGGCTTTTGGTTCGAGGTATGCGCATGGGGGCGCCCGGGACGCTGGGGGCGCTCGGGAGTACGGGGGCGCCCCGCCCAGCAGCTGTTCGAACCCTCTTTGCTTTGATTTGTTTTGTATGAACCTTGGGGGCGCCCGGGACACTCCGGGCGCCCTACTCAGCCTTGTCTCTCTCCTTTGAGGCTTTCTGAGCTGCAGACACACATTCCTTCGGTCCTACATCCAGGGTTAGTCCAAAACACAATAATAATAATTTATTAGATTTATACAGCCTTAGCTGTCTTGGTTCTGACTTTGGTCTCCAAAATGGAGCCCTAGGTCGAACCGACGCCTACTGTTCCCTCGACGGGGAACGCGTTCTCACCTACTCCTCTCGGGAGAATTTACCTAATGCCAACCGTTCCTCTGGTTGGACTTTTGCCTGACGGTCCTTTGTCAGGTCTTGTAAACTGGCAGTCCTTCGCTAGTTGCCTAGCAGTCCTTCACTAGGGCTTAAGTCCCAGGCTGTCCTTCGCCTGGAGCCTAGCAGTCCTTCGCTAGGGCTTGATACTGGCAGTCCTTCGCCAGTTGCCTAGCAATCCTTCGCTAGGGCTTGATACTGGCAGTCCTTCGCCAGTTGCCTAGCAATCCTTCACTAGGGCTTGATACTGGCAGTCCTTCGCCAATTGCCTAGCAGTCATTCGCTAGGGCTTTCTTTCCTGTCATTCCTTTGCCAGTGCCTAGCAGTCCTTCGCTAGGGCTTTTCCTGCACACTAGATTAACTTGTTAGAAAACAAGAAGGACTTAACTTTTGACCTATGTTGCCATTATCAAAACACAGGTTTGACTTAGGTGCATTCTGCACCAACAATGTCCCCCTTTTTGATTTATGGCAACCCTAGTTCAGAAAGTTAAGTTTAAGCAAAACATGAAAAAGTTTTAACTTTTGTTCCCTCCCCCTGGAAGGAATCTCCCCTAGATTTTTCAAAAATTCGTGGGGTTAAAAAAACTTTACTTGTACTTGAAAACTTTTTGAAAATGTTATTTTAAGTAAGAATTTCAATTTTAATACAGTTTTGAAAAACTTAAGCTTTAGAGTAAAAAAAATTTTGACAAGCTTAAGTAAGAACCTTTTGAAAGGCTAGAGTACTTAGCAACATTTTAAAAGCTTTAAGAAATTTTGAAACTAGAGTACTTTAGAAAGCTTTAAGAACTTTTGAAACTAGACTACTTAGGCAAAACTTTGAAAGCTTTAAGAACTTTTGAAACTAGAGTACTTAGGCAAAATTTTGAAAGCTTTAACAACTTTTGAAACTAGAGTACTTAGGCAAAATTTTGAAAGCTTTAACAACTTTTGAAACTAGAGTACTTGGGCAAAATTTTGAAAGCTTTTAAGAACTTAAGTACTTTAGTAAATTTTCAAAAAGTTTAAGCTTTTGAATAAAGGATAAAAAATGTTTCAAACCTTTTTGAATAAAGGAAAACTTTTTGAACCCTTTTTGAAAAAGTAAGATTAATTTTTCTTTTCTATCTCTCCCCCTTTGCCATATATCAAAATAAGATAAATATAGCAGAAATATGATTGCATAAAGGAAATAAATAAGATTTTGCTGTACTGAACCAATTCATAATTAGACTTAAATTAAATCAGTCAATTTTCTCTTGTAGGGACGTGTCTAACCCAATTAGCTACTAACTAACTGTTATAAACAGTAGTTTTTGCTAGGGTTAGTCAAGTTAAGTGTTTATGTTCAAGTTAGATTTTCTAAACTTGACACTTAACTGGATTTCTGTTTAAGTTGTATTTAGTGCCCCAATTGCTGCAGATGCACTGACTTAAAGCATCTTGAATTAAGGCAAAGACCTAAGCATCTCAACCCTTTCTAGGTTATCAATCAAAAGTACCCTAAGGTGCTTGTGAGATGCTGGCTTCTAAGTCTATTGGTGCATGCAGTTCTAGGGTTAGAGCCTAGGCTAAATCCATTTTCGAAAAACACCTAGTTTTGAAAGGGGATAGTTTTGAAATAAAACTACTTCGAAAAATGAAAACTAATTTTGAAATTAAGTAAAACAGTTTTTCAAATTCTATTTTTTTAAAAAAAAATTTAAATCAAAAAAAATCTATTCTACAGAGCACAATCCTAACTGCCTTCTTAGTGAGCTAAACTCAGATTCAGGTAAGGGTTTTGTGAATATATCAGCTAGGTTGGATTTAGAGTCAATATACTTAAGTACTATTTCACCCCTGGTTACATGGTCTCTTACAAAATGATGTTTGACTTCTATATGTTTAGTTCTGGAGTGTTGAATTGGGTTCTTAGTTAAATTAATTGAACTTATATTGTCAATAAATACTTGGGTTTGGGTGTAGTTGAGCTGGAAGTCCTTAAGTGTGTGCATCATCCATAAAAATTGAGCAACACACTCTCCTAAGGCCACATACTCAGCTTCAGTTGTGGATAGAGCTACACAGTGTTGTTTTCTGCTGCACCAACTAACTAGACTCTGACCTAACAGTTGGCAGCTTCCACTTGTGCTCTTTCTATCTAATTTACAGCCAGCATAGTCAGAATCTGAGTATCTGGTTAAATCAAAAGTTGAGGTCCTAGGATACCAAATCCCTACATTTAGGGTGCCCTTTACATATCTCAGTATTCTTTTTAGGGCTGCTAAGTGTGTTTCCTTAGCACAGGTTTGGTATCTAGCACACATTCCTACAGCAAAGAGAATATCAGGTCTACTGGCTGTAAGGTACAGTAGGCTACCTATCATACTCCTATATAGTTTAAGGTCCACTGGTTTACCATCAGGGTCACTATCTATTTTTATATTAGTGGTCATGGGGGTACTTATGCTTTTAGAGTTATCCATTTTGAATTTCTTTATTAACTCTTTAGTATATTTGAATTGATGAACGTAATTGTCATCCCTAGTTTGTTTGATTTGTAGTCCTAAGAAGAAGGTGAGCTCACCAACTAAGCTCATTTCAAATTCATCTTCCATTATCTTGACAAATTCTTTTAGGAAGTTGGTGTTGGTGGATCCAAAGATTATGTCATCTACGTAAATTTGGGCAATAAATATATCTTTTCCTAGGTTTTTAACAAATAAAGTTGAGTCAATTTGGCCTTGTTTAAATTCTTTAGAAGTTAAATAGGTTGATAACCGTTCATACCAGGCCCTAGGTGCTTGTTTTAGTCCATATAATGCTTTGGTTAGTTTGTAAACATGGTTAGGTTTGGCTAAGTCCTCAAACCCTGGGGGTTGTCGTACATAAACTTCTTCTTTAATAAATCCATTTAAAAAGGCTGACTTTACATCCATTTGATATAATTTGAATCCTTTTTGGGATGCAAATGCTAATAACATTCTAATGGACTCAAGTCTAGCTACTGGGGCGTATGTCTCATCGTAATCTAATCCCTCTACTTGGCTGAATCCCTTAGCTACTAAGCGGGCTTTATTTCTGACTATTTCTCCTTGATCATTTAGTTTATTCCTAAAGACCCACTTAATATCTATGATGGATTTGCCTTTAGGTTTAGGCACTAGTTCCCAGACTTGGTTCCTTTCAAATTGGGCTAATTCTTCTTGCATAGCTATGATCCAGTCAGGGTCAGGTAGGGCTTCATCTATAGTTTTGGGTTCAATTTTCGATATCATAGCTATTTGACTAAGGTTTCTATAGGAGGATCTAGTCCTGACTCCTAGAGTTGGATCACCCACAATTTGATCAGTTGGGTGACTGAGTCTGGGTTTCTTGGTTTTTCTAGAGCTTGGTTCAGCCTCAGGTCCGGCTGGTCAGTTTGGTTCACTATTTGATTCGACTCTTTGGGCTGGTTCATTTGTTGGTTGGATACTTGATTCAGTTGACTCATTAATTGGTTCAATGGTTAGTTCGTTTAAGGATTCAATTAAGGGTTCAATAGTTTGTTCATTTTCTTGGTCAGAGTTTGATGAAGTTAAGTCTGGATTATTAGATGTTGAGTTGATTTCTTCATCAAAAATTAGGTTTGTTGTTTCTTCAATTTTCTTAGTTTGTTTGTTGTAAACTCTATAGGCTCTACTTGTGGTTGTGTAGCGACCCGCCTTCTCTACCTTAGACGGACCGTTACTTTGTCTACTTCTTGACTCTAATGCAACGACTAAAAATGCGGAACTTTCTTTAACCTTTTTTTTTGTATTTAAATCTATCTAAGAATGATATTCTAACTTTAATAGTCATGCATTTGAACTCATCACACAAGGTTCTATAACATTACTGAAGCATTATGGAATATGAATGTAACTTTTCTAAGCATATTTAAAGAAATAAAAACTTAATTCCAAAGGAGACTAACAACATCTCTAGAACTTCATAGAATGTAAATCTTACTTTTCTACCGAATTTACAAGCATTTTAAGCACAATTAGGACTTAGTCCAAAAGGGAATAATAAGCTCAAGAATAAGTCTAAAATTCAATGTATCAACATGCTAAACTACTCATGCCCTTGCTTATCTAGTGCATTCACAAAAGTATGCATACTAATTGAAATGACATGGAATCTTCATTCTACAAAATTGAGCATGTAAAACTATCCGAAGCATAAATGTTTAATAAACTCCATAACACAATAACTTGGAATTTGGAAACCTTAAACATTGCATTTCAAATAAGCTAAACTGTCTCGTCCCAAGGACCTCTCCAAGGTCAGCCACCACACACACGTCACTCAGCACCGCCTCGTCGCCTTCCTTCAGAATTGCTTGCCTTTACCTTTACCTGCAGCAAGAGGAAATGCAACTAATAAGCATAAAGCTTAGCAAGTACTATCTAGCTCACAAAATCTCGAAATGTGCAAGCATGCCTTTTAAACAATGTGAAATCACATGAGATACTTTTATGCTTAAAAGAAACACTAAAACATGTATAACTCAAAACATGCATACTCAAGCATTAATAAGTCTTAACTCACTTTTTCTTGGCTTAACTTGAAACTTTAGCAATTCTTTAACTTTAAATCTTTCTTTAACTTTTAGAAACTTCCTTAAACTTTAGAAAAACTTTGCTAAAGCATATACTTGAAAATAATAACTCACTTGGATCCACTTAAGACGTAAGTACCATCTTATGCGCGTTCCCTAAAAGGTTGGGGTAGCGAGCCACCAATCCTAATAGAGCAGACCTTGGTCTACCAGGGCCAAGACCTTGGAATTGGACACCTGGATTTCTTTAACGACGCCCTTGGACGCCGGGTACTGGACTTAGAAAATAAAATAGATTTTCTCTCTTTTCTTTCTTATCTTTAAATGCCTTGGCATTTTATCGAACACCTTGTGTGCCCAAATCCCTAAGTCTTGACTTTTGGGGATTTCGTAAGGCCTTGGCCTTCTCTTTTCTTTTTCTTTATCTTTCTTTTCTTTTCTTGCAGATTTCTTAGACCCTAAACTCACATAGGGTACTCTATCAAATATATATATAAGCATATAATGAACTAAGATCACATGCAAAATCTTAAACTAAAGGTAAATATCTCTTTTAAAACTTTTAAGGGAAAATTCTTGCGGAAAACCGCCTCTTACTGCAGGTGAGCAGTACTTACTTTGATATCTTGGACTTACAACCAAGAACAGCGTCGAAGGTTCCGGAGAAACTCGGAGTCTCGGAGATTTCTTCGCGCTCACGCGTTCCTCTCGTCGCGGGGATTCCGAATATGGGAAAATCTCTCGGAGGAGAGCCTTGGCCGGCCACCGGAGGAAAGTCCTAGGGCTTGGTGTGGTTTCGCCCAAGAGAGGAGAGGAGAGGGGCGGCGTGAGGAGGAGAGGAAGTTGCCGAACCAAAAATAAAAGAATCACTTAAGTTCTTCTATTTATACCAAGGGGTATTTCGGTCCAACTTATAACTTAACTTAATATCTCTCTATTTTCTTTCAGCACACCCCTGCTGGGGCTCCTGGTTAACCTGACCAACTTAAGTCGTTGGTCCCATGGGAGGTCTCGGGTTCAAAACTCGTCCAGGTAACTTTTTGCCGAAAACTCTATTTCTTTTAATAAAATACTAACGGACTCGGAAACTTCCATAAATATATTCTAAAAATTCCTAAAAATATCTAGAATATTTCTAAAACATTTTTAAATAGTTCTAAGGACTTTAAGAACTTCAATATGGAAATTTCGGGGCGTTACAGGTTGAGTATCCTAGGAAAATACCTGGGTTTGACTTGGACTGAAATTTTCCTAAATAGTCTTTGGTGTTTAGGATATGGACTTTACATCCAAAGACCCTTAGGTAGTGTAGGTTGGGGAGTCTATGATAGTACAGTTCATAGGGGGTTTTGTTGTGTCGCTTGTTAATCAAAACCCTATTTTGGATATAACAGGCCGTACTAATTGCTTCTGCCCAAAATTGGTTTGCTAGATTAAATTCGTTGAGCATAGCCCTAGCGGCTTCTTGTAATGTTCTATTCCTTCGCTCAACTATCCCATTTTGTTGGGGGGGTTCTAGGACATGAAAATTCATGTAGGTACCCATTTACCTTACAGAATTCCTCGAATCGTTGATTTTCAAACTCTCCCCCGTGATCACTCCTAAGTCTTTTAATTTTAGTGTCGTTTTGATTTTCAATTAGTTTACAGAATTCATTAAATAGGTTTAGGGTTTCATCTTTGGTTTTTAAGAACCTAACCCAGGTAAGCCTAGAGTAATCATCGACTATTACTAAGCAGTATCGGTTTCCGCTTAGTGACTTGGCTCCATGTGAATCAAATAAGTCAAGGTGCAGGAGCTCAAGTGTGGTCTGAGTTAGATCAGATTGAATTAATTTGTGATTGGATTTGGTTTGTTTACCTTGATTACAAGATTCACATATTAGGTTTTCATTATTTTTAATTTTGGGAATACCTTTGATTAAGCCAAGTTGGGTAATTTTTGAGATAGTTCTTAGATTGGTATGACCTAATCTCCTATGCCAGAGGTTTGTTTGTTCTAATTGTGTTAACATACATTTGGGTATAAGGGGAAGATTTATAGTGTATACATTATTTTTCCTAGTGCCCTTAAGTATGATTTCTGAGTCTTGTTCATTTCTAATCAGGCAGTTAGAATTGTTGAAAGTAACTATATAACCAGAATCACATAACTGACTTATGCTAAGCAAGTTAAAATTAAAGTTTTTAACCAATAGAACTTTCTTAATAATGAAATCAGATTTAAGCTCAATATTACCTAACCCAATTACCTTGAGTGTAGCATTATTGCCAAATGCCACTGAGCCTAGGTTTTTGAGTTTGAGCTTGGTGAACTTCAATTTATCTCCAGTCATGTGTCTGGAGCAACCGCTATCCAACATCCATTGGTCCAAATCTTTATGTTCCTACGCATAAAGAATTTTCTTGATTTGGATCCAATTAGAATCAGGAATAGCTTAAATTGAGTTTTACTGCCTAGTCTGTCTCACCTAAATCTAGGGTTTTCAATCACATTAACCTTATAGGTTTTCGTGAGACAGGTTTTGATAGTTAAGATTATTTTGTAAATTTTTGATTAATTTTGAAAATAATTAAATTTTGAAAACTTAATTAATTAATTTTGAAATATTTGAAAAGATGTTTAACTCTACACTTAGCTGAAGTTTTGTGTTAGATTCGAATTTGACAAAAATTAATTTGAATTTGAATTTCAAAAATTGACTTCCAGGTCTTGGCGAGGCACTAGGCCTTCTTTGGCCGAAGCCTTATGGGATCATCCACCCTTTCCTTGACAAGGCCTTTTAATGAAATTTCATTTTCAAAATTATTCTTTGAAAAATTTCTGGTCTAACTAGTTTGGATTTTGGATCGGTAGCTTCGGCTGGTTTCACCAGTCTAAAGAGACCAAGTAAACTTGATCTTATTAGAATTGGTTTCCCCAACGTACTATCATCTCACCTCCACCCAATACTATGTTTTCATGTTTCAGTTAAGTTTGTTTGGTCCTTAAACTAGTCTAAGTCTAAGCATGGTAAATTGCAGAAATTAAATAAACAGGCAAACAATCATATTGCAATTAAAAAAAAAATTATCTAATAATGAATATAGTTTTCAGTTTGGCTCCCCCTGGACTAAAGCCACGGTGATGGTTAGGCAAGATGTGAATCTTGTCCTTGGGGATCCAATACTGATTTGATCCAGTTGGTTTGTTCAGGTATAGTTTAGGTACCCATGCCTGAATTTTACCTCTGGACTGATTCAGTACAGCAAAGTAAGATCTTTGCCGAGATTTGGTTCTATAGCCTAGTCCGGATCGATTTAGAACTGATTTTTGTTTTCCAAGGATCATGTCAAGACCTTTGGAACCAGATGTAAATCATTCTAATGCTGATCTAAGATCCTTAACCTGAGTTTTCAGGGAGGAGTTTTCCTTTTCAAGTTTTTCAACTTGAGTAGGAGTTCCTTCCTGAACCTTCTCGGTTAAGGGTTTAGAGTCAGCTCCCTCTTTCAGGAGTTTTACTTCCTGTCGGAGGGATTCGACTCGGAGTTTGGCTTTGGCCAAATCTCGAGAAAGAAAGGAAATTAACTCACTTAATTGCAATCTATTAAAACCAGTTACCTTAATTTCTCCGTCTTCTGTGAAGGTCAGCTCGCCGTCCTCTTGTTCTATTTCTGACTCAGTCTCGACTTTATCTGAGGCGGTCAGAGCTAGGAGATTGGACTGGGGTGCCTCTTCTTCTTCTTCTGAGGAAGACTCGTCCCATGTTGCTTGCAATCCCTTCTTCCTTCTCGTCTTTTTAGTATCCTTTAGGTTAGGGCACTCTGACTTGTAGTGACCCTTTTTCTTGCACTCGTAGCAGGATACATTAGGCTTGTTCGCGGGTTCAGCTGGTTCGTCCTTTCTTCGGCCAGTTTTCCGTTTGTTGGTTCGGTTCTTCAGCTCCTTGTAGTAGCTTCGAGCGAGCCGGACCAGCTTAGTTTGTTCTCCTTCTTCGTCTTCTGAGTCTGAGTCAGAGTTAGACTCGGGTTCAGGTTCAGGCTTCTTCTTCGTTGTCCTTCCAGTTTTACCTGCAAAGAAAGCAATACCTTTCTCGACCATATTGGTGTTAGTTTGTTCGTGTAGTTCTAGTTCGGAAAACAATTCATCTAATTTTATTTTAGAAAGATCTCTAGAGACCTTGTATGCATCTACCATAGATGCCCACAAGGTGTTTCTAGGGAAGGCGTTTAGAGCATACCTTATTAGGTCACGGTTTTCAACCTTGTGACTTATTGTATGAAGACCGTTCATTACCTCTTGGATTCGTGCATGGAGCTGGGCTGCTGATTCGTTGTTGGCCATCTTGACGGTGTAGAGTTTGTTTAGTAGCAGATCCCTCTTGCTGATCTGAGTATCTGAAGTCCCTTCGTGCAGCTCGATCAGTTTTGTCCACAGCTCCTTTGCACTGTTAAAGGGGCCCACGCGGTTCAGCTCCTCTTTCGTCAATCCACATTGAAGAGTCTGAGTAGCTTTTGCGTCGGCTTCTATCTTTCGCTTTAGGGCGTTGTCCCATTCAGAGTAGTTCTGAGGAAGTCCTTCGGCATTTTGGGGGATCTCCAGACCGGACTGGATAATGATCCACATGTCCACCTGAGTTTTCAGGTGGACCTCCATACGACTTTTCCAGTAAGAAAAGTCTTCTCCACTGAAGAGTGGAGGTCTGGCGGTGCTGAATCCCTCTTGCATGGCCATTTAGTCTGAAAAAGAAAACTAAAAGAAAAATGAATTTTCCAAGACTAGGTCTTGGATTAGTAGTGCTGGATAAATTAAATAACGAGGGGTGTTGCACCAACCTCGCTTAACAAACAAAAAAAAATTCGAATAAAATATTTAACGAAAAATTCGTCAGAAAAAAAAATAGAAAAATGAAAATCCGAAAAAAAAATTCAAACTGGTGGTTGCACCAGGTTTGAACTTCCCCGCTCTGATACCACTTGTTGGATCGAGAAAACCAATAGAGGGGGGGGGTGAATATCGGAAAACTTTCAGATTTGAGTAAGAGTAGGTACGCAGCGGAAATTAAAAAACAAGACACAGAGACACAGTCGATTTACTTGGTTCGGAGCCTGTGTCGACTCCTACTCCAAGGCCCACGGTCGTTGACCGTTTACTTTGGGAAATTCTATATTAGGCGCAAAATAGTTTACAAAGGATTACAGAATTAAGTACAGTAAACTTTTAAATAGCTCTTTTACCGACGTCTGAGGTGGTTCAACTTTTTCGGAGCAGCGGGACGTCGTCGGCTCGAGTTGGAAGGATTCCGGGGCAAGGCACGAGCGTAGAAGAGCTTTGAGGCGTTGAGAGAGTTGTTGTTCTGAATCCTTGGTCGAAGGCCCTTTATATAGGGCCCGGGTCGCCCGAGATGTCGGGGGCGCCCCCCACGTGGCCTCTGATCTGCAAAGCTCTCGGTCGCGTCTGATCCTCTGGATCCACTTTGACCGGGGCGCCCGGATTGACCGGGTCAAACCTTATCTTCTGGCTTCGAAGGCTTTTGGTTCGAGGTATGCGCATGGGGGCGCCCGGGACGCTGGGGGCGCCCGGGAGTACGGGGGCGCCCGGGAGTACGGGGGCGCCCCGCCCAGCAGCTGTTCGAACCCTCTTTGCTTTGATTTGTTTTGTATGAACCTTGGGGGCGCCCGGGACACTCCGGGCGCCCTACTCAGCCTTGTCTCTCTCCTTTGAGGCTTTCTGAGCTGCAGACACACATTCCTTCGGTCCTGCATCCAGGGTTAGTCCAAAACACAATAATAATAATTTATTAGATTTATACAGCCTTAGCTGTCTTGGTTCTGACTTTGGTCTCCAAAATGGAGCCCTAGGTCGAACCGACGCCTACTATTCCCTCGACGGGGAACGCGTTCTCACCTACTCCTCTCGGGAGAATTTACCTGATGCTAACCGTTCCTCTGGTTGGACTTTTGCCTGACGGTCCTTTGTCAGGTCTTGTAAACTGGCAGTCCTTCGCCAGTTGCCTAGCAGTCCTTCGCTAGGGCTTAAGTCCCAGGCTGTTCTTCGCCTGGAGCCTAGCAGTCCTTCGCTAGGGCTTGATACTGGCAGTCCTTCGCCAGTTGCCTAGCAATCCTTCGCTAGGGCTTGATACTGGCAGTCCTTCGCCAGTTGCCTAGCAATCCTTCGCTAGGGCTTGATACTGGCAGTCCTTCGCCAATTGCCTAGCAGTCCTTCGCTAGGGCTTTCTTTCCTGGCATTCCTTTGCCAGTGCCTAGCAGTCCTTCGCTAGGGCTTTTCCTGCACACTAGATTAACTTGTTAGAAAACAAGAAGGACTTAACTTTTGACCTATGTTGCCATTATCAAAACACAGGTTTGACTTAGGTGCATTCTGCACCAACAGTTATCCCTATTCCTAACATTATATTTGAAACCATGATTATGCACAAGTAAGCAATTTTCATGTATTCTAGCATGCATGGATGGGTAATTAACATGTTTTTTAAAAAACAAAGAGGAACTTGAAATTGAATTTCTTTTTAGCCTAGGGTTAGGAATTACCTCCCTTACCCTTGTAGTCCCTCCTTATTGTGATATTTGTTTCCTCCTTTCTTCTTTCTCCCATCTCCTCAAGTGCTCCATTTTCTTTAGCTCACTTTTTCTAGGACAGTTGGTGTGAAAGTGCCCCATCTCTCCACATGTAAAGCATCAAATTCTCTTCCTTTTCTCTTGAGCTTCTCCTATCCTACACTTCACATTAGATTTAACTGGAATTGAACTAAGTGTAGGATTTACCTCCTTTACCTTCCCAATTGGACACTTATCCTTGTAGTGCCCCTTTTTGTTGCAACCAAAACATGTAATATGGTCCTTGGATTTAGCTTTGGTGAAGGTGGAGGCTAGGTTGACTTCTTCTTCAACCTTGGATGATGTGGAGGCTTCCTCTTGATCCGACATTGAAGTGGGTCTCTCCTTCCCCTCAATCCTTGAGGTGGTGACCTCTTCCTCTTCTTCTCTTGAGGAGGTTGATGATCTTTCACTTAATTCTTCTTCCTCTTGGGCTATCGAGTTCACTTCCTCGAGTTCTTCCACTACTTGACCTCGTGTAGGGTTTTTGTGAAATTCTTCTACTTTGATCCACAATTCATGTGCATTTTCGTATGCTCCTACACCATTCAACACATTAGTAGGCAAAGTATTATGCAATATGTCAATTACCTTTTTATTCGCCTTGGATTGATTTTCTTGTTCTTGATTCCAATATCTAGGTCTAAGCCTCTTCCCGTGCTTATCCTTTGGAATCTCGAAGGGCTCTTCAAGCGCAATCCGAAGGTCCCACTCCATTCCGAACTACGTCTCCATCTGTGACTTCCAATACCCAAAATCTTCATAGTTGTAGGCCGGCGGAGTGTATATGTCATCCCCGAATTTTTCTTCCATGTTCTTCTCCTCTAGCGTGTGCTCCCTCGGCGGTTAGTCTGATCAAGAGCGGTCCTTCGCTCTGATACCAATTGTTGGATCGATTATGTCCGCTATAGGGGGGGTGAATAGCGATTCTTCGGCTTGTTCTTCCTATGTTGTTAGTATGTGCAAGTGGAAACAATAATAATAAACACAAACAATAAAGAAAGCACTGCTAACAAACCGATTTACTTGGTATCCACCCCGGACGGGTGACTAATCCAAGAATCCGTCGGTGGATCAATCCCCGGATAACCTCCGGCTAGCTCTCGTCGCTCCTTGTGGGTGGAGAAACCTCGTCATAGCACCAAGTAGACCTCTGAGCACAAAGACTACTATCTTGCCTTTAACCAAGACAAGATTCGTCAAAAATCTCATCCACCATGAAGTCCTCTTTAAATAGGACTCGGGCTGAAACCCTCGCCACCAGTCGACTGCTCCCAAGGCAGTCGACTGGTGCCACTAAAATTCGACACTGAAATTCGACCGTTGCACCCCAACGTTCAAATTCTCAGCCAACTCACCAGCCATCTACCAGTCAACTGCTCCCAGGGCAGTTGACTGGTCCCTAACTGAAACCCTTCTCGAGTACATTCACACAACACTCGTATCCTCACAATTCGACTGCCTCCTCCTCCGCAACCTCGACTGTTGCCTTCGTGCCCTCTTTATCTTTGGCTCCCGTCCCTCAGATGCACGCAAACCTCTAGCTTGCCTCCATGCCATCCTTCACGCATGCCTCGAAGTCTGCTCCCATCAGCTCATCGTCCCTGCTGTTCAAAGTCCCTCGGATGCGCACGCAAGCCTCCAGCTTGCCTCCATGCCATCCTTCACCATACTGAGGCCGTCCAGTCAAGTTCATATTGTGTAACCTGTACAACCTGCACACTCAACATACACATATGAGATCACAAGGGTAAACCTAACTTAAACCCTTTACCCAAACATCAAAACACTTGATCACTCCGGACCACAGATTGCCTCAACACTCTCCACTTCGTGTCTTCTTCCCAACTTGGAGCTGCGTCGAAGGAAATCGACGATCGCCGAAATCACTTCCGGTGAGCGTTGAAGAAAAAAACCAGAGAGGCGACAGCCAGAGGAAGACCTGCCTATCACCTTCAACCCAAGAACCACATCTTCGAAGTGTCATTCATCTTCGACCAAGTGAAGACCCGACTTTCACATTCAACCCAAGAATCGTCAACGAACGTCAGGTTTGAAGAAGTAAAAAGGTGGTAATCAGTACAACCAGAGGAATACTAACGCGAAGAAGTGGTCTGCGTGTATTCTAAAGGAAGAAACAGATATATCTCAAGTAGAAGGTCAATTTTGTTTCTGTGCCCTAAATTTTGACCTCTTGGTTAATCATGTTTGTAGAATGAAATTAAAATAATTGTTTACGTATGTTAAATTATGTCAAAATTCGAAGTTTTAGTTCATAGGTGTTGTTGATTTTGTTAGGTTGAATTAAATTACGGTTTATGGTGTTCAAATTATAATTTATCTGAATGTATTTGTATTATCTCTTCTTAAATTCAAGTAATGAATGAGATATCTGTGTATTTTGTAGTGATTATCAATAAATTGAGTAATGTACCCAATTTAAGCACTTTGATGGTCAGAAGGTAAGGATTTGTACTTTAGGGTATGAATGAGTAAATGTGTTTGTGTTTTATCTTCTCTAATTGAATGATTGAATGAGTTATGTGGTGATTATATAATTATTATCAATAAACTAAATAAGATACTGAATTTAAGTGGTATGATACCCAATTTTGAATGGTTTATACATGATGGTATGACTGATAACTTAATTTATTTTCGGTGAATTTACTTTTTATGCAGATATGAGAAAAAAAACTCTTACACGGAGCACAAGGGAGGCTAAGGCTAAATCTATGGTGAATGATAAGGGGAAGGGAGTAATGCAAGATGAGGGAAAGACCAAAAGTAGCAAACAATCTTGTTTCCGTTGCTCTCCTGGATATTTCAAAGATGTACTGGGTGAGGTGATATCAATTATGAGTGATAAGCAAAAAGAGAGGATTAAAAGCACTCTACTTGCTCCATGGCTCGAGATGCCTGAGATGCCTATCAGTAGTACCAGAGTTGATTTAGTTTTAAAGAGATTCCAATTATTGTCTTCTTGTTCTTTCTTGTTTGGTGACAATATTGTAGTTCCATTCACCTCGACTGAGTTTAGCATTGCCCTTGGTTTGGCCCATGTGGGGCAACCGGTTGATCTTGATGCTAGCATGGAGTCCAATTTTGTTCTTAGGCTATTTGGAGGGAAAGTTGGCAACGTAAATAAGACCATGATTCATGATAATTTGCGGTCATTAGCTGGATCTGAGAAGGAATCTGAAGTGGATGATTTTGTTAGGTTGTTTATTTGTCTTCTATTTAACTGTGATATTTTTCCAGTTAGCAACTATTCCACTCCTCGATTTATTATGTCCTACATTGATAACTTGACGAGGTTCTTTGATTATTCATGGGGAGATACAACATATAGATTTTTGTGCCACCAAATTATCTTGCATACCGGTAATGGCAAAGGAACGGTTGGTTGCAAAATGTATTTAGATGGTTGTACTGTAGGTTTGATGGTGAGTTTTTAATATTTCAAGTGCAATTGTGATATGTTTAATATTATTATATTGCTCTCTATATGTATTCAGGCATGGTTGTATGAAAGAATTCCTTCATTTGAATATGCATGTTCTTTATGTTGTTTCCCCCGGTTGTTTCGCTGGGAAAGGAGTAAGATATCAATCAAAGATGATGTTGCTAAGAGTTTATTTTCTAGAATTGATTTTAGTAGGGTAAGTTGCTATGTTTTTAGTATGTTTTTTGTAGATATGATTGTAGAAGTGACATTTTATTTATAATTGTGAAAAGGTGTTAGATATAGTACCATTTCCGGAGGAGGAGATACTCTTAAGTGGCAAGCAGGTAACTTATTCTCTAAATATAGAAATAATAAAATTATTATGTTAAATAATAATGACAACACATTTTTGACTACATTATATTTTTCAGGTGTCACTTTGTTTGAGATGTTCTAAAATTTCTAATACCCAAAGTGTAGCGACCCGCCTTCTCTCTACCTTAGACGGATCGTTACTTTATCTACTTCTTGACTCTAATGCACGACTAAGAATGCGGAACTTCTTTTTTTTCTTCAAATTCATCTAAGGATGCTATTCTAACTTTAAATAGTCATGCATGATACCATGTCACACTTTCTTTCTCAAAAACTCGTAAGAGAATACTTATTGAAACTTGCCTCGCCCAACTCAGCTTACGGGTATCAGTCGACTGATACTGTACCAGTCGACTGATAAGTCTGAAACCTATTTTTCAGATTCGAAGCCTTGTTTCAAAACTCCACCAAACCTATACTTTCGAGCCATATAAAATCATGACACCATTTCTATACTCTATACCAGTTTTCTAAACAATTTAGCCCATCAAAACGAATCCATAAACTTGAAATTAGGACTTTTGCGGAATTTAGCAAGTTATGAAAAATCTACATAGACTTTAAGCTAGAGTTTGTACCAAACTTAACTTCTAACCATTGAAACTCATCACACAAAATTCTGAAACATCCCTAAGGCATTATCAAATGAGAAAGCAACTTTTCTAAACATACTTAAGCAATAAAAACTTGATTCAAAGGGAAATTAATACTATCTTGGCACATGCATCTATTTCTCTAACAAAGTATCAATATTTCAAACTACTCACACTTCTACTCATCCAATGCAATCATAAGGATATGTATGCTAAATGAAATGACATGGAATCCTTACTCTAAGAAATTGAGCATGTAAAACTATCCAAAGCTTGAATGTTCGCTAAACTCCATAAAGCAAGAACTTGAAATTTGAATAAACTAAAACATTGTAATTCAAATAACTAAATTGTCTCGTCTCAAGGATCTCTCCAAAATCAGCCACCACACACACTTTACTCAGCACCGCCTCGTCGCCTTCCTTCAGAATTGCTTGCCTTTACCTTTATCTGCAGTAAGAGGAAATGCAACTAGTAAGCAAAAAGCTTAGTAAGTACTATCTAGCTCACAAAATCTCGAAATGTGCAAACATGCTTCTTGATCAATATGAAAATCATATGAGATACTTATATGCTTGAAAGAAAACTAAGAACATGTATAACTCAAAACATGCATACTCAAGCATTAATAAATCTCAATTTACTTTTCTTGGCTCAACTTGAAACTTTAGCTATTCTTTAACTTTTGGAAAACTCTTTAAACTTTAGAAACTTTGCTAAAGCATATACTTGAAAATAATAATCACTTGGATCCACTGAAGACGTAAGTACCATCTCATGCGCGTTCCCTAAAAGGTTGGGGTAGCGAGCCACCAATCCTAATAGAGCAGACCTTGGTCTACCAGGGCCAAGACCTTGGAATTGGACACCTGGATTTCTTTAACGACGCCCTTGGACGCCGGGTACTGGCCTTAGAAAATAAAATAGCTTTTCTTTCTTTTCTTTCTCATCTGTAAATGCCTTGGCATTTTCTCGAGCACCTTGCGTGCTAAAATCCCTAAGTCTTGACTTTTGGGGATTTCTTAAGGCCTTGGCCTTTTCTTTTCTTATCTTTATCTTCTCTTTTCTTTTCTCATAACTTTCTTAGACCCTAAACTCATATAGGGTATTTAATTAAACTTATACATAAGCATACAACAACTAATCTCACATGCAAAATTATAAACTAAGGTAAAAATTGCATTTTTAACTTTCTAACGGGAAAAACTCGCGGAAAACCGCCTCTTACTACAGGTGAGCAGTACTTACATTGATATCTTGGACTTACAACCAAGATTGACGTCTAGGGCTCGGGAGAAACTTGAGATCTCGGAGAATTCTTCGCGCCTACGCGTTCCTCTCGTCGCGGGGATTCCGAATATTGGAAGATCTCTTGGAGGAGAACCTTGGCCGGCCCCCTTGGCCTTGGTGTGGGTTGGCGTCGCCCAAGAGAGGAGAAGGGAGGCTGTCTCGCGCGGCTAGGGTGAGGAAGAGAGAAAACCAAAAATTTAATTTCCTCTCTTAACTTATCTATTTATACTTATGGGGCGGATTGACCTAACTACAACTTATCTATTGATTCGCTTATTCTCTATCAACAAAACGAATTGGCGCAGCTGGTCTGCCCGCTTGTCTCTCACGCGGAGGTGCAGGGTTCGAACTCCTTGCTGTCCATTAAACGTTTTTCCTTTTTTAAATATACTAAACGGACTCGGAAAATTCCATAAAAATATTCTAAAAATCCCTAAAAATATCTAGAATATTTCTAAACCATTTTTAAATAATTCTAAGGACTTTAAGAACTAAAAATGGGAATTTTGGGGTGTTACACAAAGGTTGCTTGAACCAATTGTTGCAGTTAAGAGCACTAAGCTGGAGGCCAAAAAAGTTAGTGAGGAATTGATTTTAGAAGAGACTAAGATTGTTGAGGTTGAAATGGGTGGTGAAAATGAACTTGCTGGGTTAGAGAAGTTGAATGTGGAATTGACAACTGTCAACATTGATGATAATGTTGATTTGGTGATAAAAGATGTTATTTCTGATTTGAATAAAGAGCAAGTTTCTAGTAGTCACATTGGTACTTCAAAAGCAGAGAACATCAACCACTTTCAATCTTCCATTGTGGATACTGTGAGGTGTAGAGCTGATCGTGTGCCGAAAAGAAAGGAGTCTATGTTTATGACTCCTCCTAGCTCAACACCAAAACATAAGAGGAAGGGGAAAAAACAGGTTGATGAAGTATAAATCTGAGATTCATTATTTTGAAATTTACTTGTTTTTGCATGTTATTGTATATTGTTACTAACTACGCATAAATTTTAGCTTACATTACTAAGTATGTTTTTATATAGGTTAATTTGATAGTAGATGTTATGGATAGGGAGAGTCCTCCCATGACTACATTGGATGTATATAAAAAGAGAATTGATTTTTATGGGCATCAAGAAGTAGTTGAAGAAGAGAAAAAGTTGTTGACAGACTTTTCCAGTAGGGAAGAATTGGAGTAGGTTTATTTTCAATATCTGAAATTTTGCTAAACACTTCTTATCAATTTTGTAATGTTATTTTTTACTCCCCGCAGTGTTGTCATATGACAAGATGAGGTCCTAAGCTTAACTGGAGCTACATTTTGTCCTTTTTTGTTTGGTGAGCCTGTTGATAGTCAAATCATAAATGTGTATATGAAAATTATGAAAAAACAGAGTCCAAGTTATGGATTTGAGATTTACTATATGGACACAAACGTACAGGTTTGTAGCAAATAGAGATAATTGATAGTTGATATTTGATTTTTAATTCTTATTAGATTAAGAAACATGATTATATCTTATTTTGAATGTGTAGAAAGAAGTCTTACAGCACTTGCAGAAATATGATAAATATAGGCAGATACACAAAACAGATTATGGTGCTTTCCTTGCAAGGTTGACATCCACAACGAGGAGCAAACTACAGGAACTAAATGAAGATCTATTTAGAAAATGTAGATATATCATTTTCCCAATTAATAATATATGACATTGGTATTTATTGGTTTTTAATCCAGCTGAAGGGAAATTCAGATTGTGGAATTCAAACCCTGATTTATTTGCATTTAGGACTGCTAAAGTTTATGTGAGTTTGACAATATTCTACTCTAATATATCTTAACAGATCACAGTATTAAAGCATTTACTTTTTTGCAGGCAAGGTTTTTGGCTAGATGCATTTTGCATCTTCATGCATTTGCCATAGGTAGTGAAGAGGTGGTGAAAGAACATTGTCGTCATCAAGGCGCCACCCTTGATTGCGGTGTCTACATTTGCCTGTGGGTGGAGTGCCTCTCTTATGACACTGATGATATCTAGAGTTTTCAAGATCATGTCAACATAGACGCTTATCGGGCCCGGGTTGCTTCAAATATATTATCAGATTAGAATGGATTGTTAAAAAATGTAATGGACTATGTGTTGGATCGAGAAGAACGATAGAGGGGGGGTGAATATCGTTAAACGTTCGGATTTGTAAAAGAGAATTAGCAGCGGAAATAAATAAAGTAAAACACATGCGAACACCAAGATTTTACTTGGTTCAGAGTCGCGGTCGGCTCCTACTCCAAGGCCCACGGTCGTTGACCGTTTACTGCGGGCAATTCTATATGTGCACAAAAACAGTTTACAAAATGTATTACAAGAATAGTACAGTAAACTTAAAAGCAACTCTTCGTTACCGACGTCCGGTGTAGATTGTATTTTCAGAGCAGAGGGATGTAGTCGGCGCTTGTATCTCGAGTCGGGAGGTTTCCGGAGTAGAGCGCGGGAGTAGAATAGCGTGAATGCGTTGGAAGAATTGATTATTGAGAAGCCTTGGTGTTGGGTGCTATTTATAGCACTTCGGGGCGCCCTGAACATTGGGGGTGCCCCCCCCCCCACGTGTCAACTGATCCGGAGTTACCTCGGTCAACCCTTATCCCACTCGAATAGGGCTGAGGATTGACTCTGGGGGTGCCCGGGACGCTGGGGCCGCCCTGGTTGACCTTTTCAGCGAGCTTCTCGGCTGGATCAGGGTTATCCGCTTCGGTGGCTTGGGTGCGGGGCAGGGCGCCCTGGGCACTGGGGGCGCCCGGGAGCACGGGGGCGCCCGGGAGCACGGGGGCGCCCGGGAGCACAGGGGCGCCCGGGAGCACGGGGGCGCCCCACCCAGTAAGCTACCGAAGCACTTCTTTACATAACTTGTTTTGTACTGGCCTTGGGGGCGCCCTGGACACTGGGGGAGCCCTGCTCAGCTACTTGCCTCTCTCCTTTGGGTATTCTGAGCTGCAGACACACGTTCCTTTGGTTCTGCATCCAGGGTTAGTCCAAAACAATATAAAACAATAAAGTATTAGGTTTATACAGCCTTAGCTGTCTTGGTTCTGACTTTGGGTCTCCAAAATGGAGCCCTAGGTCGAACCGACGCCTACTGTTCCATCGACGGGGAACGCGTCCTCACCTACTCCTCTCAGGAGAATTTACCTGTTGCCAACCGGCTCCTCCGGTTGGACTTTTGCCTAGCGGTCCTTTGCTAGGTCTTGGATACCAGGCTGTCCTTCGCCCGGTGCCTAGCAGTCCTTCGCCAGGTCTTCGGATCCTGACAGTCCTTCGCCAGGTGCCTAGCAGTCCTTCGCTAGGTCTTGGATCCCAGGCTGTCCTTCGCCCAGTGCCTAGCAATCCTTCACTAGGTCTTCGTATCCTAGCAGCCCTTCGCTAGGTGCCTAGCTGTCCTTCGCCAGGACTTAGGGTTTCAGTGCCTAGCATTCCTTCGCTAGGTGCCTAGCATTCCTTTGCTAGGACTTCAATCTGCACACTCAAGCAGCATGTTAGATAACAAATAAGACTTAACTTTTGAACCCTTTGCCATTTATCAAAACACAGGTTCGACTTGGGTGCTGTCTGCACCAACAATCTCCCCCTTTTTGATTTATGGCAACCCGATTCAAAGAGTTAAGTTAATCAGAGTAGATGATAAACTAGTTTAGTTCCCTCCCCCTGGAAGGAATCTCCCCCTAGGTTTTTCAAAGTTTCGTGGGGTTTGAAAAATTTCTAAGTTAACATGATGGAATTAATTTTTCAAAACTTAGAAGATTTTTCAAAAATAGATTTTTCAAAAAAAAAAATTATACTTAGAAATTTTTAGAAGAACAACTTAGTGAAAAAAAGTGTCTTAACTTAGAAGATTTTTTAAAAAATAGATTTTCCAAAAAAAACTTAGAAATTTTAGAAGGACAACTTAGTGAAAAAAGTTTCTAAGACATCTCTTTTGAGTTTTTGAAAGTACTTTAAAAGTTTTCAATCTCTTTAGTATTTCGAAACTTTTCTAGGGAAGTTTAGAAATAAGTACTTAGTGATAGCTTAAGTTTAAGTACTTAGAAAATGTTTTATTTTGAAAACAATTTAGACTAAGTACATTTGAAAACAATTTAGACTAAGTACTTTTGAAAGAGTAAAATAGAGTAAGTACTTTTTTGAAAAAACTTAGAGTAAATAATTTTTTTTGAAAAAAACTAGAGTAACTACTTTTTTGAAAAAACTAGAGTAAGTACTTTTTTGAAAAAACTTAGAGTAAGTAATTTTTTGAAAAAACTTAGAGTAACTAATTTTTTGAAAAAACTTAGAGTAAGTAATTTTTTTTTTGAAGAAAGGATAAATAAAAGGAAATTTAAAGCTAAAAAAAATTTTAAAGAAAGGATAAATAAAAGGAAATTTAAAGCTAAAAAAAATTAAAAATTTTCTCCTTTCCTATCTCTCCCCCTTTGCCATATATCAAAAAAAAAACAACCAATATAGCAAAATAACAGATAACTTGCATAATAATAAAACAGAATAATGTGCTGTACTGAACCAATGCAAGATAGACTGAATCAAACCAATTTGAATTTTGTCTGTAGGGACCTGTCTAACCCAATTAGCTACTTACTAACTGTTATAAACAGTAGTTTTCGCTAGGGTTAGTCGAGTTAAGTGTTCTGTTCAAGTTAGATTGTCTAAGCTTGACACTTAACTGGATTACTGTATCTAGTTGTATTTAGTGCCCCAATTGCTGCAGATGCACTGACTTAAAGCATCTTGAATTAAGGCAAAGACCTAATCATCTCAACCCATTCTAGGTTATCAATCAACATTATCCTAAGGTGCTTGTAAGATGCTGGCTTCTAAATCTATAGGTGCATGCATTTCTAGGGTTAGGGCCTAGGCTAAGTCCTTTTGCAAAAAAAAACCCTAGTTTTGAAAGGGGTAGTTTTTCAAGAAAAACTAAGAAAAAAGGATAATAAAAAATTGATTTTAAAATTCAGTAAAGCAGATTTAAAACTATTTTTAAAAGTTGATTTTTCAAATCAAAAGAAACCAATAGAGTAAACCTATTCTACCAAGCATAGTCCTAACTGCCTTCTTAGTGAGTTGAACTCAGACTCAGGTAGGGGTTTTGTGAATATGTCAGCTAAGTTAGATTTAGAGTCTATATGCTTAAGGACTATTTCACCCCTGGCTACATGATCTCTTACAAAGTGGTGTTTAACTTCTATGTGTTTAGTTCTGGAATGTTGGATTAGGTTTTTAGTTAGGTTGATTGAGCTAATATTGTCAATGTAGACCTAAGTTTGAGTGTTGTTAAGCTGGAAGTCTTTGAGAGTGTGCATCATCCATAAGAGTTGTGCTACACACTCTCCTAAAGCTATATACTCAGCTTCAGTTGTGGATAGAGCTACACAGTGTTGTTTTCTGCTGCAGCAACTTACTAGACTATTTCCTAACAGTTGGCAGCTTCCACTTGTGCTCTTTCTATCTAATTTACAACACGCGTAGTCAGAGTCCGAGTATCCCGACAATTTGAAGGTTGACGTCCTAGGATACCAAATCCCTACATTTAGGGTGCCCTTGACATATCTCAGTATTTTTTTAGGGCTGCTAAGTGCGTTTCCTTGGTAGAGGTTTGGTATCTAGCACACATTCCTACAGCAAAAAGGATATCAGGTCTGCTTGCTGTAAGGTACAGTAGACTTCCAATCATACTTCTATAGAGTTTAAGGTCTACTGGTTTGCCATCAGGGTCACTATCTATTTTTATATTGGTGGCCATGGGGGTACATATACTTTTAGAGTTGTCCATTTTAAATTTCTTTATTAGCTCTTTAGCATATTTGGATTGATGAACATAGTTTCCATCTCTAGTTTGTTTAATTTGTAACCCTAGGAAAAAGTTGAGCTCACCAACTAGGCTCATTTCAAACTCGTTTTCCATTATTTTCACGAATTCTTTTAAAAAATTAGAGTTGGTGGACCCAAAGATTATGTCATCGACATAGATTTAGGCAATAAAGATTTCTTTTCCTAAGGTTTTAATAAATAAGGTTGAGTTAATTTGACCTTGTTTAAATTCTTTAGAAGTTAGGTAGGTTGATAGACGTTCATACCAGGCTCTAGGAGCTTGTTTTAGTCCATAAAGTGCTTTAGTAAGTTTGTAAACATAGTCAGGTCTTTCTAAGTCCTCAAAACCAGGGGGTTGTCCTACATAGACTTCTTCCTTAATGAATCCATTTAGAAAGGCTGACTTTACATCCATTTGGTATAGTTTGAATCCTTTATGGGATGCAAAGGCTAATAACATCCTAATGGACTCAAGTCTAGCTACTGGGACATAGGTTTCGTCATAATCTAACTCTTCTACTTGACTGAATCCTTTCGCTACTAAGCGGGCTTTATTTCTGACTATTTCTCCTTGATCATTTAACTTATTCCTAAAAATCCACTTAGTGTCAATGACGGATTTGCCCTCAGGTTTAGGTACTAATTCCCAGACTTGGTTTCTTTCGAATTGGGCTAACTCTTCTTGCATAGCTATGATCCAATCAGGATCAGGTAGGGCTTCCTCTATAGTCTTAGGTTCAATTTTTGAAATCATGGCTATCTGACTAAGGTTTCTATAGGAAGACCTAGTTCTGACTCCTAAAGTTGGATCACCCATAATTTGACCAGTTGGGTGACTAAGTCTGGGTTTCTTGGTTTTTCTTGAACTTGGTTCAGCCTCAGGTCCGTCTGGTCGACTTGGTTTAATGTTTGGTTCAACATTTGGTTCAATTGACTCAGAAGTTGGTTCAATAGTTAGTTCATTCAAGGGTTCAATTAAGGGTTGAACAGTTTGTTCAGTATCTTCTTGATCAGCATTTGATGAAGTTAGGTCTGGATAATCAGATTTTGAGTTGATTTCTTCATCAAATATTAAGTTTGTTGTTTCTTCAATTTTCTTAGTTTGTTTGTTGTAAACCCTACACGCTCTACTTGTGGTTGAATATCCTAGGAAGATGCCTGGGATTGACTTAGACTGGAATTTCCCTAGATAGTCCTTGGTGTTTAGGATATGAACTTTGCACCCAAAGACCCTTAAGTAGTGTAGATTTGGAAGCCTATGGTAGTATAGTTCATAGGGTGTTTCATTGTGTTGTTTGTTGATTAGTACCCTATTTTGGATGTAGTAAGCCGTACTAATTGCTTCTACCCAATATTGGTTAGCTAAGTTGAATTCATTGAGCATAGCCCTAGCGGCTTCCTGTAGGGTTCTATTTTTCCTTTCGACTATGTCATTTTGTTGGGGGGTTCTAGGACACGAAAATTCATGTATACACCCATTTACCTTAGAAAATTCCTCGAACCGTTGATTTTCAAATTCTCCCCCGTGGTCACTTCTAAGTCTTTTGATTTTAGTATCGTTTTGATTTTCAATTAACTTACAGAATTCATTAAAGATGTTTAGGGTTTCATCTTTGGTCTTTAGAAACCTAACCCAGGTAAACCTAGAGTAATCATCAACTATTACTAAGCAGTACCGGTTTCCGCTTAGTGACTTGGCTCCATGTGAATCAAATAGGTCAAGGTGCAGGAGCTCAAGTGTGGTTTGAGTTTGATCAGATTGGATTAGTTTGTGATTAGACCTGGTTTGTTTACCTTGATTACATGATTCACATATTAAGTTTTCATGATTTTTAATTTTAGGGATACCTTTAATTAGGCCAAGTTGGGTGATTTTTGAAATTATTCTCAAATTTGTGTGACCTAATCTCCTATGTCAGAGGTTTGATTGTTCTAATTGAGTTAACATACATTTAGGTACTAGGGGTAGGTTTATGGTGTAAACATTATTTTTTCTAGTGCCCTTAAGCATGATCTCCGAGTCTTGCAGGTTTTTAATCAGGCAGTTAGAATTGTTGAAGGTAACTACATAACCAGAATCACACAACTAACTTATGCTAAGCAAGTTAAAATTGAAGTTTTCAACCAAAAGCACTTTCTTAATAATAAAGTCAGATTTAAGTTCAATATTATCTGACCCAATTACCTTGAGTGTAGCATTGTTGCCAAATGCCACTGAGCCTAGGTTCTTGAACTTGAGTTTGGTGAATTTCAATTTATCTCCAGTCATGTGTCTGGAGCAACCGCTATCCAACATCCATTGGTCCAAATCTTTATGTTCCTACACATAAAAAGTTTTGTTGATTTGGATCCAATTAGAATCAGGATTAGCCTAAATTGATTTTCACAGTCTAGTCTGTCTCACCCAAATCTAGGGTTATCAATCACGTTAGCCTTACAGGTTTTGTGAGACAGGTTTTGATAGTTTTATTTGAAGAACCATGATTTATTTTGAAAATCCTAATTAATTTTGAAAACAATTGATTTTGAGTTTATTTAAAAATAATGTTTGAATCTATAATTAACTGAAAATTTGTGTTAGATTCGAATTGACAAAGAATAATTTGAATTTGAATTTCAAAGATTGGTTTCCAGGTCTTGGCGAGCACTAGGCCTTCTTTGGCCGTAGCCTTATTGGATCATCAACCCTTTCCTTGACAAAGCCTTTCAATGAAATTTCATTTTCAAAATTATTCTTTGAGAAATTCTGGTCTAACTAGTTTGAGTCTTGGATCGGTAGCTTCGGCTAGTTTCACCAGTCTAAAGAGACCAAGTAGAGAATACTTGACCTTATTAGAATTGGCTTCTCTAACGTACTATCATCTCACCTCCACCCAATACTATGTTGTTCAAATTTCAGTTAAGTTGGTTCAATCCTTAAACTAATCAGTCCTAAGTCTAAGCATGGTAAATTACAGAAATTAAATAAACAAGCAAGCATGCCATTTGAAAAAAAATTAAATTTTATCTAACAATAAATATAGTTTTTAATTTGGCTCCCCCTAGACTAAAGCCACGATAATGGTTAGGCAAGATGTGAATCTTGTCCTTGGGGATCCAATACTGATTTGATCCAGTTTGTTTGTTCAGGCACAGTTTGGGTACCCATGCCTGAACTTTAGGTCTGGACTGGTTCAGTACAGCATAGTAGGATCTTTGGTCTAGATTTGGTTCTAGCCTAGTCCGGATCGATTTAGAACCGACTTCTGTTTTCCAAGAATCATGTCAAGACCCTTGGAACCAGAAGTGAATCGTTCTAAAGCTGATCTAAGGTCCTTAACTTGAGTTTTCAAGGAGGAGTTCTCTTTTCAAGTTTTTCAACTTGAGTAGAGGTTCCTTCTTGAACCTTCTCAGTTAAAGGTCTAGAGTCAGCTCTCTCTTTCAGGAGTTTTACTTCCTGTCGGAGAGATTCGACTCGGAGTTTAGCTTTCGCCAAATCTCGAGAAAGATACGAAATTAACTCATTTAATTGAATTCTTGTAAAACCACTTACAGTTATTTCGCCGTCCTCTGAGAATGTGAGTTTGCCTCGTCCGGCTCCGACTCTGACTCGTCTCTATTTCTTCTGAGGCGGTTAGTGCGAGCAGGTTCGACTGTGGGACCTCTTCTTCTTCGGAGGAGGAGGACTCGTCCCACGTTGCCTGAAGTGCCTTCTTCTTTCTTGTCTTCTTTGTTTCCTTCAGGTTGGGGCATTCAGTCTTGTAGTGGCCCTTCTTCTTGCACTCGTAGCAAGTTACATTGGGTTTGTTCTTTTCAGTTGAGGGTTCAGTTGGTTCTTCCTTTCTTCGGCTGGCTTTTCTTCTGTTAGTCTGGTTCTTTAGTTCTTTGTAGTAGTCTCGGGCTAGCCGAACCAACTTAGGCCGATTTCCCTCGCTATCTTCTGAGTCTGAGTCTGAGTCAGACTCGGGTGCAGGTTGAGGCTTTTTTTGGTTGTCTTCCAGTTTTACCTGCAAAAAGCATATGCCTTTCTCGGCCAGATTGCAGTTAGTCTGTTCATGTAATTCAAGTTCAGAAAAA
>JAGFNQ010001058.1:0-66643 GCA_024364735.1 Boesenbergia rotunda
AAAAACTTAAGTACTTAGAAGTTTTTGAAAAACTTAAGTACTTAGAAAGTTTGAAAAACTTAAGTACTTAGAGAAGTTTTGAAAAATTAAGTACTTAGAAAGTTTTGAAAAACTTAAGTACTTAGTAAAGTTTTGAAAAACTTAAGTACTTAGAAAAAACTTAGTACTTTTGAAAATTTTAATTAAGTACTTTTTGAAATAAGGATAGAGTTTGAAATTTTGAGAGTTGAGAAATTCTTAAAAAAATTTAAACTCTAAACTCTCTCTCCTTTCCTATCTCTCCCCCTTTGCCATATATCAAACACAAATAAATATAGCAGAAACAGAATAATTAAATTGCATAAAGGAAAATAACTTGCATGATTTTGCTGTACTGAACCAATTCATGATGAGAATTAAACCAAATCAGTTTCATTTTCCTCTTTTAGGGACCTGTCTAACCCAATTAGCTACTTACTAACTGTTATAAACAGTAGTTTTCGCTAGGGTTAGTCAAGTTAAGTGTTCTGTTCAAGTTAGATTTTCTAAACTTGACACTTAACTTGATTACTGTGTAAGTTGTATTTAGTGCCCCAATTACTGCAGATGCACTGACTTAAAGCATCTTGAATTAAGGCAAAGACCTAAGCATCTCAACCCTTTCTAAGTTATCAATCAAAAGTACCCTAAGGTGCTTGTGAGATGCTGGCTTCTAAATCTATAGGTGCATGCAGTTCTAGGGTTAGGGCCTAGGCTAAGTCCATTTTCGAAAAAGCCCTAGTTTTGAAAGGGGGTAGTTTTGAAATAAAACTAAGTCGAAAAATTTGCAAGACAACAAAAAACTGATTTTGAAATTAAGTAAAACAGTTTTTCAAATTCTTTTAGAAACTGATTTTTAAATCAAGTAAAGCAGTAAGAAAATCAAAAGTAGAGTTAACCTATTCTACTGAGCACAATCCTAATTGATAATCAAGTAGTCAAGATAAACAAGTAGTCATCACAGTCATACAAGTCAGGCATGAGTCAACCCTACTGAGTAGGGGCAGTCAACTAGTTACTAGTACAATGCTAATCAAATCTAGGACGAGGGACCGGGATGATCAGAGGAGCCTGGCTGCCATGCTCTGAGAAGCGACATCATCTCAATGTATCGTGCATCGGCCACCTCTCGATCGGCTCTACGAGCGTCCATCTGCTCGATGTGATAGGCCTCGACCTCCTCTCGGAGACTGTGGATCTCCGTCTGCATCTGTGTGAAGCGCTGGTCGATGGTCGGTGGTGGAGGCTGATCTATATGGTCCCGTATCTCTGCTGCGAGATCAGCAACGTCAACGTCTACCTCCTCGTCTGAGTCGATCGGAGCCCCGGCTTGCTGTCGTCTCCAACTCAAAACCCCGGTGGCCGATACCTCTAGACCCAGCTAAAGAGAAGTTCCTAATCCTATTCTCATCAAAATCGGTCATCGCGGTTATTTCACCCACGGTAATGTCACGACCGTGGTGATGAAGGAGGGAGGTGATGATGTGGCAGAATGGAGTGCGCACTCGTCCCTGGGTCGTAACACTGGACGCATGCAGAATAGTATGAAACATGTGTAGCCCAATGTCAATGTCAAGGTGATGGATCAAGGCATACAGAAGGAAGGCATGAAAAGGTCGCATGGTCGCGACATCTCTAGTGGAGAGTGGTAAGATACAGCAGACCAGGACTCTGTACAGGGCGTAGTCCTGTGCCTGAAGGTCAACGGACTGGAATCGTCTATCTGCGGGGAGTCTAGCTTCCCTATAGAAATAGAAGTGAAGAGTGTCTAAAGTAATGTGAAAGTAGGGAGGATCAAATGGAGGATTCCTAGGTGGATAGCAACAAAAGGTGGACTGGGAGGGTTGTAGTCCAAGGAATCGGTTTAGCAAGGTAGGAGTGATCGACAAGGGTATCCCTTGAACAGTAGTGACAAACATGAGATCGTTTTGTCGAACTATGTTATTATAAAATTCTGCACATAGGGATATGTTAATGGTATGAGTGCAGAATACTAGATTATCTAATTGATAGAAGTTTATAACATTCATCGCTAAAGGACATGATTGGGTAAAGAAATGTCTATTATGATAGCTTGTTTTAATAGGCTTATAGGTTGTTCGAGCGAACTTATTACACAGTTCTAGAGTCGGGAACCTAGGGTCGGGACTCGGTTCGGTACCGGGGTTCGTTTGGTTTGCTCGGCGTTTTCTAAGTTGAGAGACATGCATTTATAAGAAATGAATTAAGAAAATAATTCTAAATGCAAAAGGAATTAGGAAAGTAATTCTAAATGCATAAAACAAATCATACCGGGGAGGCATGGTTGAGATTGAGGAAGCACAAGTGTCACTTGATCTTCTTGGAAGGAAGGAAGGGAGGAAGGAAGATGGTTTTTGGTGTGGGAAGATGAGGGGGTTCGGATGCCTTTTTATAGGCAGGTTATTGGGGGCGCCCGGGCGCCCGGGACAGTGGTCTCTGCCATGGCAGAGACTGGGGCTGATTAGGGGCGCCCGGAGTGGTCCGGGCGCCCTGGTCAGACTGATTTTGCAGCTTTTGCTGCATTGACTGCGATGGGGGCGCCCGCGTGGTTCCGGGCGCCCTGACCAAGGGATTAAAGGCAGCTTTTTGCCTTGAGAGAAGATAAAGTCATGGGGGGCGCCCGAGGAGTCACGGGCGCTCAGAGTGTATAGGAAGTGACAAATTTGATGTCTTGTCATTGTTTGACCATGGTTTAGTTGGTTTGACCATGGTTTGACTGCTTTGACTATGGTTTGACTACTTTGACTATGGTTTGACTATGTTAACCATGGTTTTACCACGTTGACCATGGTTTGACTGCGTTCTGAACTACAGGATTAAACCATAATATAGGTATTAAAGAAATTACAATTGAGTTTAATTTTGTTGTCTCACTCAATCTAAGGTTTTCAATCACGTTAGCCTTATAGGTTTTGTGAGACAGGTTTTGATAAGTAAAATTATTTTAAAAAATTATTATTTATTTTAAAACACATAAATAATTTTGAAAACAATTGAATTTATTTTGAAAAGAATGATTAAATCTATAAGTAACTGAAAATTTGTGTTAGATTTGAATTTGACAAAGAATAATTTGAATTTGAATTTCAAAAATTGGCTTCAAGGTCTTGGCGAGGCACTAGGCCTTCTTTGGTCGTAGCCTTATTGGATCATCAACCCTTTCCTTGACAAAGCCTTTTAATGAAATTTCATTTTCAAAATTAATCGTTGAAAAATTCTGGTTTAACTAGTTTGGATCTTCGATCGGTAGCTTCGGCTAGTTTCACCAGTCTAAAGAGACCAAGTATACTTAACCTTATTAGAATTGGTTTCCCTAACGTACTATCATCTCACCTCCACCCAATACTATGTTATCAAGTTTCAGTTAAGTTTGTTCAGTCCTTAAACTAACCATTCCTAAGTCTAAGCATGGTAAATTGCAGAAATTAAATAAACAATCAACCAAGCAATTTGCAATCAAGAATTAAATTATATCTAACAATAAATATAGTTTTTAATTTGGCTCCCCCTGGACTAAAGCCACGGTAATGGTTAGGCAAGATGTGAATCTTGTCCTTGGGGATCCAATACTGATTTGATCTAATTAGTTTGTTCAGGTACAGTTTAGGTACCCATGCCTGAACTTTATTTTTGGACTGATTCAGTACAGCAAAATAGGATCTTTGTCTAGATTTGGTTCTATAGCCTAGTCCGGATCGATTTAGAACCGATTTCTGTTTTCCAAGAATCATGTCAAGACCCTTGGAACCAGAAGTGAATCGTTCTAAAGCTGATCTAAGATCCTTAACCTAAGTTTTCAGGGAGGAATTCTCTTTCTCAAGTTTTTCAACTTGATTAGAGGTTCCTTCTTGAACCTTCTCAGTTAGGGGTTTAGAATCAGCTCCCTCTTTCAGGAGTTTTACTTCCTGTCGAAGGGATTCGACTCGGAGTTTAGCTTTCGCCAAATCTCGAGAAAGATAAGAGATTAATTCATTTAATTGACTTCTAGTAAATCCACTTACCTTGATTTCGCCATCCTCTGAAAAGGTGAGTCTGCCGTCATCCTGTTCTGATTCTAACTCAGTCTCGACTTCTTCTGAGGCGGTTAGTGCTAGTAGGTTCGACTGTGGGACCTCTTCTTCTTCGGAGGAGGAGGACTCATCCCACGTTGCTTGAAGTGCCTTCTTCTTCCTTGTCTTCTTTGCTTCCGTTAGGTTCGGACACTCCGTCTTGTAGTGACCCTTCTTCTTGCACTCGTAGCAGGTCACGTTGGGCTTGTTCTTTTCGTTTGCGGGTTCAGCTGGTTCATCCCTTCTTCGGCTGACTTTCCGTTTGTTGGTTTGGTTCATCAATTCTTTGTAGTAGTTTCGGGCCAGTCGGACCAGCTTAGGTCGATCTCCTTCTTCGTCTTCTGAGACTGAGTCTGAGTTAGACTCGGGTTCAGGTTAAGGCTTCTTCTTAGTTGTCCTTCCAGTTTTACCTGCAATAAAAGTAATACCTTTCTCGGCCAGATTGCAGTTAGTCTGTTCATGCAATTCTAATTCAGAGAACAATTCATCTAATTTTATTTTCGAAAGATCCCTTGAAACCTTGTATGCATCTACCATAGATGCCCACAAGGTGTTTCTCGGGAATGCATTTAAAGCATACCTTATTAGGTCACGGTTTTCTACCTTGTGACCAATGGTGTGTAGACCGTTCATTAGTTCTTGAATTCGGGCGTGAAGCTGAGCTGTTGTTTCGTTGTCGGCCATTTTGATGGTATACAGCTTGTTCAGGAGCAGATCTCTCATGCTGATCCAAGTGTCTGATGTTCCTTCATGCAGCTCGATCAGTTTTCCCCACAGCTCCTTGGCACTGTTGAAAGGGCCCACCCGGTTCAGCTCCTCTTTTGTTAAGCCGCATTGAAGGGTCTGGGTCACCTTTGCATCCACTTCAATTTTCCGTTTCAGAGCGGTGTCCCACTCTGTGTAGCTTTGAGGTACTCCTTCAGCATTTCTCGGAATCTCCAGTCTGGACTGGATGATTATCCACATGTCCACCTGAGTTTTCAGGTGGACTTCCATTTGACTTTTCCGGTACGAAAAGTCTTCTCCACTGAAAAGAGGAGGTCTGGCTGTGTTGAATCCTTCTTGAATGGCCATTAGGTATTTTATCTGAAAAAGTGATAAGAGAAAGAAAAACTTTGTCCCAAGACTTGGTCTTGGATTAGTAGTGCGGGATAAAGAAAATTAAATATCGAGGGGTGTTGCACCAACCTCGATTAATGAGAAGAATTTCAAACGAAAAAAATATTAAAGAAAATTTTAAACAAAATCCGAAAAATTTTCAAACTGGTGGTTGCACCAAATTTGAACTTCCCCGCTCTGATACCACTTGTTGGATTGAGAGAAACGATAGAGGGGGGAGAATATCGTTAAACACTTTTCGGATAAAAACTAGAGCAACTACGCAGCGGAATAAAAACAATCGCGAACACAGGTAGTTTTACTTGGTTCGGAGCCTAGGTCGACTCCTACTCCAAGGCCCACGGTCATTGACTGTTTTCTGCGGGCAATTCTATAAGTGCGCAAAATGTTTACAGAGAGATATTACAAAAGCAGTATAGTAAACTTAAAAGTAACTCTTCTATTACCGACGTCCGATGTAGATTGAATTTTCGGAGCAACGGGACGTCGTCGGCACTTGAGTCTCGAGTCGGGAGGTTTCCGGAGCAGAGCGCGGGAGCAGAAGAGCGTGATTGCGTTGAATGAATTATTGTACGAAGCCTTGGGGTCGAGGGCCTATTTATAGCCCCTAGGGGCGCCCGGGACGTCGGGGGCGCCCCCCCACGTGTCAGCCGATCCACTTCCGTCTCGGTCAACTCTGATCCCTTAAAACTCGGGATCAGGCTTTGACGGGGGCGCCCTGAACGCTGGGGGCGCCCGGGTTGACCGGGTCTCTTCTTATCCGTTGGCTTCGATGGGATCTGCTTCGTTAGCTTCACCTGGGGGCGCCCGGACCATCCGGGGTGCTCGGGAGCAGCGGGGGCGCCCGGGAGCAAGGGGGTGCCCTGCCCATGAGCTGTAAACGCAGTTCCTTTGCTTCAACTGTTTGTGTTCACCTTGGGGGTGCCCAGGACAGTCCGGGCACCCTGCTCAGCCTTTGCCTCACTCCTTTGAGCCTCTCTGAGCTGCAGACACTCGTTCCTTCGGTCCTGCATCCAGGGTTAGTCCAAAACAACATAAAACAATAAGATGTTAGTTTATACAGCCTTAACTGTCTTGGTTCTGACTTTCGGTCTCCAAAATGGAACCCTAGGTCGAACCGATGCCTACTGTTCCCTCGACGGGGAACACGTCCTCACCTACTCCTCTCGGGAGAATGTACCTGATGCCAACTGGCTCCTCCGCCAGGTCTTGGTTACCAAGCTGTCCTTCGCCTGGTGCCTAGCATTCTTTCGCCAGGTCTTCAGTCCCAAGCTGTCCTTCGCCTAGTGCCTAGCAGTCATTCGCTAGGGCTTCAGTACCCTGGCATTCCTTCGCCAGTGCCTAGCAGTCCTTCGCTAGGACTTTTTCCTTGGCATTCCTTCGCCAGTGCCTAGCAGTCCTTTGCTAGGTCTTCAGTCCCAAGCTGTCCTTCGCCTGGTGCCTAGCAGTCCTTCGCTAGGGCTTCAGTACCCTGGCATTCCTTCGCCAGTGCCTAGCAGTCCTTCGCTAGGACTTTTTCCCTGGCATTCCTTCGCCAGTGCCTAGCAGTCCTTTGCTAGGACTTTTTACCCTGGCATTCCTTCGCCAGTGCCTAGCAGTCCTTTGCTAGGACTTTTTACCCTGGCATTCCTTCGCCAGTGCCTAGCAGTCCTTCGCTAGGACTTTTTACCCTGCACACTTGAGTAGCATGTTAGATGGCAAATAAGACTTAACTTTTGAACCCTTTTGCCATTATCAAAACTCAGGTTCGACTTGGGTGCTTTCTGCACCAACAACTTGTGCATCGACAAGGAGGACTGGACGAGGTGGCGACACGACTGGAGGCGCATTGGAGACCAAGGCCATGATAGTTGGAAAATCTAGGATTTTTCTTTATTATGATGGTTTATGTTCCTGTCGTGCCTGTGTCCATGGAAAATCCTCAAAATTAAATAACTAAGTGGGAGAGGGACCCTAAGGGTCCCATGACCTCCATTACAATCTGACAAGTGATGTGAACAAGTCTACACGTCGGCTCTGAATGCCTTCCTCCCTATCGGATGGGCTTGTTCTGCGGATCACTAGGTCAGAAATGACTGGAAAGTTAGTGAAGAGCATGTATACTTCCCCATCGGACAACACATAATCGGAAATAATTTTCATAGTGTCGTGTAATGGTGAACACTTAGATGCAAATAATAGTATCCTCCCCATCGAAGGCACTGCTATTATTTGTATGGCCAAAGAAGACCAACTATTAATTTTATTTGTCAAAAAGTTAGGTTGACAAGATAATAAAATTAATTGGTAAAATCTCCTCTCACGAATGTAGAATTCGTGTACATCCACACCATTGGCATACGATATTCTCAGTGTTTTGAGGTGTTAGTTGATTTTGAAAATTTATTATTTTGAGGAATCAATTTATTTCGAAATCTAAAGTGTGTGATTGTTGTGATTCTCAGGTATTTTAAAAATGGATCTAGACCCACTTGACTTAATTCAAAGAGAAAATGAACTTAATGCCCCTAATAATAATGATTGGGAATTAAACCTGGACTTTGTCGAAACTATCGAGGAATCCAAAAGTGATCTTGTCGAGTTCTGTGCTGAAAATCCTAGCGAGATTAATGGTGAAGAGGAGATGGAATATTTGAGGCAGTGGTTAGAAGCAGATGACATGACTCAGAGTCATCAACATCAGGCTTCATCCATTACTAGTGATAAAACTTCCAAGCTCGATGAACTCTTCGGACACCATAATCGGGCTGCTAGGCAAGAAGTCATGAAGAACTTGACAACAACCACCATGATTGAGGGAATGTCCGTAAGGGAACATGTTCTCAAGATGATGGCTTGGCTAAAGGAGATGGAAATCATTGGAGCACAAATCGATGGGGAAACCCAGGTCGATCTCATCCTCCAATCTCTACCAAAGAGTTTTGAGAAGTTTCGCCTAAGCTACAATATGGACAAACGTTCATATTCGTGGGCAAAACTTCTAACAGAACTCGAGGCGGCAGAGGGGTTTTCTCTTCAGAGTTCACAGACTTTCATTGCTCAAGGGGTTTCTACTTCTAAACTGAAAGGAAAGAAGAAGAAGAAACCAGCTGAGGCAAAGAAAGTAGCAGGATTACAGGGACCTCAGAGTTGCATGAAGAAGCCAAAAGGCAACAGCTTCGTGTGCAAGCAGTCTGGACATTGGAAGGCGGACTGTCCCCGCCGTCAGAGTAATAATTCAGGTATATTTCTTTCTTTTATCGTTGTAACATGTTTAGCGGTGATATCTACCGGTACCTGGTGTGTAGATACGGATGCCACTAATCATGTCTGCATCTCTTTGCAGGGGATCCAGGAAACCCGACGACTAGCTAAGGAGGAGATTACCATCTACACGGGATAGGCTATAGAGATGAATTTTTGCAGTGGGACATATTCATTTATGTCTTTTAGATAGGATGATAGAAAGTTTTGGTCTTAAAGAGATTGCTTTTATGTACTTAATTTTTGGAAAGAACTTTTGTTCAGTTTCTGGAATAAGATATTCTATTGCTTTTATTATTAAAAGTGGAATAGAAGGATTATCTATTAAAGTACATAGATAGGCAATTGGTTTACTTTTAAAACCAAAAACTCCCATGATGCAATTAGATGTTTAAAAGTTTATCATCTAACCAAGATAAGAGAAAGGTTCCTTCCTAGATGAACCAAACATATCTTTGGCATCTAAGGCTTGGTCTTATTAACCTTTAGTAAGATTCAAAGGTTGATGAGCCCTTGGGTTCATTAGTGGTGGAAGATTAGAGTTCCTCGAAATCTTTAAATCTTACTGTTGGATCGAGAAAACAAGATAGAGGGGGTGAATATCGTGAAAGCGTTTCCGATTAGAAAAGAGAATGCGCAGCGAAAATTAAAATCAAAACACACGGAACACAAGTATTTTTACTTGGTTCGGAGTTGCGGTCGACTCCTACTCCAAGGCCCACGGTCCTTGACCGTTTACTGCGGGCAATTCTATAATGGCGCAGAGATTTACAAAGATTGTTACAATAGTAGTGCAATAAAGAAAATTAAACTCTTCGTTACTGACGCCCGGTGTGGATCATACTTCGGAGCAGAGGGTCATCGTCGGCGCTAGAATCTCGAGATCAGTGGTTTCTGGAGCAGAGCGCTTGAACGAAGAGCGTAGAGGCGTTAGAAAATTGATGTCATGAAGCCTTGGGGTCGAGCCCCTTTTATAGCACTCCTGGGGGCGCCCTGGACGCTGGGGGCGCCTGACACGTGCCTTCGGATCCTAGAAATCTCATCCGAAGCTCGGTCAGCGCTTATCCCTCCAGAATCGGCCTCGGAGCTGACGGGGGCGCCCAGGACACTGGGGGCACCCCGGTTGACTTGGTCTGCTGTCTTGGCGGCTGATTTCGCTTCGATCGCTGGTTGGCTTGGACCCAGGGCGCCCGAGACATCCAGGGCGCCCGAGACATCCAGGGCGCCCGAGACATCCAGGGTGCCCGGGACCTTGAGGGTTCCTGTCCCAGTGAGCTTCCGAAGCGATTCTTGCTTAGCTGTTTGTTTGGCTTTAACCTTGGGCGCCCGGGACCTCCCGGGCGCCTAGCCCAGCTATTACCCCTCTCCTTTGGGGTGTTTTGAGCTGCAGAAACACGTTCCTTTGGTCCCTGCATCCAAGGTTAGTACCACAGCAAACAAGGCAAGAATTGTTAAAGTTTTACATCCGTAGCTGTCTTGGTTCTAACTTCGGGTCTCCCAAATGGAACCCTAGGTCGAACTGACGCCTAATGTTCCCTCCTACGGGGAACGCGTCCTCACCTATTCCTCTCAGGAGAATTTTACCTTTTGCCAACCGGCTCCTCCGGTTGGACTTTTGCCCAGCTTTACTCACCAGGTCTTCGTGTCCAATCCACGACCAGGTCTTAGTGCCCACCTTCCGAGCAGGTCTTCGGTGCCCAGCCCTCGGCCAGGTCTTAGTGCCCAATTCATCGAACCAGGTCTTTGGTACCCAGCCCTCAGCCAGGTCTTAGTGCCCAGTCCACGACCAGGACTTATTGCCCAACCTTATGTCAGGACTTAGTTGTCCAGCCCACGACTAGGACTTATTGCCTAGATTACCTAGGACTTTCCTGCACACTTGAGTAACTTTATTAGATCACACACAGTACTTAACTTTGAATCCTTTGCCAATATCAAAACAAGGTTCGATATGGTGCTTCATGCACCAACAATCTCCCCCTTTTTGATTTATGGCAACACAATTCAAAGTTAAGTAAAAACTCATAATAGTTAAGAACATAAGGTAAAAATTAGTGAAGTATAGCAGTTATGAATAGAATAAATGTAGATTCGAAAAAAATCCTTTATTTCTCATACTCCCCCTAGAACCCTGAGTACTTGTGTTATAAAACACTTAATTTTGACCTTTCCTCCCCCTTTGACATATATCAAAAACATACATGGGTGAACAAGGTAAAATTTTAAAAAGTTTTGCAAACCTAAATTTTCTTTAAAAACTTTTACTTACAAGGCTTTGCAAAAAGAATTTTACTTAGGCAAAATTTTGAAGCCAAATTTCCCAAAAAAAAAAAAAAAAGGTTCAACTTTGAGAATTGGGAATAAATTTGTTTACTAAAAAAATTACACACTTAGAAGAATTTGCTTGGAAACACTATGTGCATTTTGAAAAACAAAATCTTTAAGAAATTTCTATAAAAGTTTTTCACCAAAAAACTTTACTTAGAAACATTTGTCAAAATTTTCAAAAAGTTTTTGCTCAGATAAATTTTGTTTACTAAGGAAAATTTAGGAGAAAAACATGCACTCAAAAAATTTTGAAACACTTAGAAATACTTAGAAATTTTTGAAGCACTTTTTGAAAAAGAGATAAAAAGTAAAAAAAAAAAATCCTTTCTCTATTTCCTTTCTCTCCCCCTTAATGTGAAATTCTTCTCCTTATGTTTTAGACCATTTCTAAGATAAACTTTCTTTGAAAAGGGGAAAAAGTTTATGGATGAATTTAAACCTTGGCCATATATATCAATAAAGAACTCTTGAAAAATATATTTTGAAAGTCATTTAAAATTTGTGTATCAGAGCTTATGGGTTTTGAAAACATAAATATTTGAGTGAGAGAATAATGTCAAAAATTATGATAATTTCTAAGTAACAAAATTTTGAAAGAATGAAGAATTGATGCTCAAAAACATAACTGGAGTCAAATGTATATTCTCATTGAGTCCATGCATGATAAAAAAAATATTTAATCAATAAGTTTACAAATTTTGAATATTTTGAACAATGCAAATACCAAAAAAAAATACAAGTACTTTTGAACAATTGTCTTTAAAACATAAGTACTTTGAAAAATTTTATGAATTTGAAAAAACATAAGTACTTTGAAAAATTTTATGAATTTGAAAAACATAAGTACTTTGAAAAATATTATGAATTTGAAAAACATAAGTACTTTGAAAAATATTATGAATTTGAAAAACATACAAGGACATTTTACTAAACTTGGTTTCTTTTCCAGTCTGACACAATCCTAGGAAACCTTGTTACCTACAAGGACATTTCCCTAAGTGTCCTGGAAAATTTTCCAAAGTCAAGTAAGTATTATTTTCAAAAATATTCTAAAAGGATTTTAAAAGTATTTCAAAGTAAAGTAAAATTTTGAAAGTGATGGTACATATATAAGCAAAATGATTTAAAAGGATATTATTTTGAAAGAAAAATTATTTATGTTTTCAAAAGGATTTTAAGAGTGCAGTGCATGAAAACAAATAATATTGAAAATGCTCAATAATTCTTTTAATTTGATCTTCCCCTAAACTTGACCCAGTCCTAGGAAGCTTATTGACCACAAGTACTCTTCCTCTAAGTCTTTAGGGTTCAGTTCAGATCAAAGGAATTATCTAATAATTTCAGAATAGATAATTTTTACCAATAAAAGCTTTTCAGAAATTCTTCTTTTGATTCAGACTCCCCCTAAATTTGACACATCCTAGGAGTCCTTATAGATTATGAAGTGGTGAAGTGGACCTTCCTCTGTGTCTTTAGGGTTTATTAAAATCAAAAGAATAGTTTTGAATAACAGTATGGTAATTTTTAATAAGATAAATTTTTGAAAAACACAATTTGGAATGATAGTATAGTTTTTGAAGAACATTTTGAAAAAAAAAAATTCAAAGAGATAGTAATATACGAAGGTTTTTGAATCAGTTTTTGAAAACCTTATTTTGAGATGATAATAAGTTTTAGTACGAAAAAAAATAAAAACTCCCCTTATATCCGACACCATATGACTTTATCTAAGTGCCTTAAGGTATTTCTATGTTGACCAGGTTTCACTATGTTGACTTGGTTTTACCAATCAATAATTGCCTCAATCAAGTCCTAGGTCTTAGTATAATTCAATCAAGACTTTAGTTTGATGAGTTAATTTTGAAAACAAATGAAATTCAATTTTTGAAAAATGTTGAGTGGAAAACATATAGAGTTAATTTAGAATTAATTTTAGAAAAAATTTGAGTTGATTTGAAAAAGTATTTAACTACATTATTAGGTCCTAGACATCTCACCCAGTTCTACATGACAAAACAGGTTACCTTATCTGTTTTGTGAGATGTTTTATTTTTATCTTCGAATTAGTGTTAAATCTAAGATTTACTTAAAATTTGTGTTAGATTCAAATCTGATAATAGTAAAGTGAATTTGATTTTCTATAATTGGTTTCCAGGTCTTGGCGAGGCACTAAGCCTTCTTTGGTCCTAGCCTTATTGGATCATCAACCCTTTCCTTGACAAAGCCTTTTATAGAAAATTCATCTTCAAGTTACTCCTTGAAAGATTTTGGTCTAACTAGCTTAGGTCTTGGATCGGTAGCTTCGGCTAGTTCCACCAGACTAAACAGACCAAGTAGGGTATACTTGACCTTATTAGAAAGGTTTCCCTAACGTACTATCATCTCACCTCATCCCTAACATACTATCATCTCACCTCCTCCCAATACTATGTTGTCAAATTTTAATTAAACCGTTTGTCCTTAAACTATCCAATTCTAAATCCAAGTAAAAAAACTAAGTAAAATTATAATGAGCGGAAATTTCTGGATTTTCTAAGTTAGCAAGATTATTAATTAGTTTTTCTAGTATATCAATTTTAATTTTCAAAGTCTCATTTTCTTGTCTTAACATTTTGAAATTTGAATTTATTAGTAGACATGATTTAATTAATTTACTTAGGCATGTATCCATATCTAAATTTGACCAAGGATGATTAATTAAACTATTAGCATTCAAGGTAAAGAGCGGATTTTCATATAAATTAAAGTTACCTATCTTGGTAGGTTGTCCTAGAACTTTGGCTCTTCTATTTGTGCATTCGTCTTTATAATGCCCAAACTCCTGGCACTTGAAGCATTGGATGTGACTCTTGTCCTTTCGTGCTCCAGGAACTGGTTTCTTTGTTACCGTCGGTGGTGTCGTTCGTATCTTACGAGTAGGACACCTACTTTTGTAGTGCCCTCTCTCCCTGCATGTGTAACAAATTACATGATTTTTCAAATTTGAATTTACAAATTTACCTTTTGATTCCTTATTGGGAATCTCCCCCTTGATTCTTGTCGTCTCAGATCTAGACTCATCTTCTGATTCTGTGTCTGAGTCGGTCTCGGGTACTAGTTGAAGCTCCTTCTTTGGTGGTTCTTTTGTAGTTTTCCCTGCAATAGAATTTACACCTTCCTCGACCATTACAGTATCTGTTTGATTATTTAATTCTAATTTTGAAAAGAATTTGAAATCGGCTACCATCTCAGTCAATTCGTCGTCTGATTCTGGTTCGATTTCGACTTTGGATTCAAGTTCAGATTCTGACTCGACTGTCTATGCTTGGACCGAGAGTGCAAGATAACTTACCTGATCTTCTTCTTCATCTGAGATCTCTTGATGAAGGTTGATCAATTTTTTCCAAATCTCTCTAGCACAACTGAATGGACCTACTAGTTCGAGTTGCTTCTTGATTAGGCCACATTGTAGGATTGCAGTTGCCCTCGCATCGGTCTCGATTTGGTTGAGGGTTTATTCATCCAGTTTGTCCCACTCGATTAATGACTCATCTTCTACGGGAAAAGAGAATCCCGTTTGGATGATCCGCCATAAGTCCATGTGGGCCTTCAGAAGGGACTCCATTTTACTTCTCCAAAAATTGAAGTTCTCGCCGGAGAATAGAGGTGGACGGGCACTGTTCCACTCTTGGTTGGTCATTTAGTTTAAACCTTGCACACAAGAGAAACACCAAAAATGTACCAAGACTTGGTCTTGGATTAGTAGTGCGGGAGAAGGAAAAAATAGCCCAGCAAAAATATTGCACGAATTTTGAGGCAAGATAATAATAAAATAATAAAACGTTTGAGACAAATTTTTAGAAAATGACTATTCTGATTAATGGAGAGAAATAGGAGGTTTTTTATTTTTTAAATGTTGCTCGAATTAAGGTAGCATGAATCTCGAGAAAAAATATTAAAATAATGGGAAAAAAAGTTTATGAAAAATTTTCAAAAATTGATCGTTTTATCAATTCTGACTTATGGTAAAATTAATGGGTAAAACCTCCTCTCACGAATGTAGAATTCGTGTACATCCACACCATCGTGGCATACGATATTCTCGGTGATTTGAGGTGTTGGTTGATATTGAATATTTATTGTTTTGAGGAATCAATTTATTTCGAAATCTAAAGTGTGTGATTGTTGTGATTCTCAGGTATTTTAAAAATGGATCTAGACCCACTTGACTTAATTAAAAGAGAAAATGAACTTAATGCCCCTAATAATAATGATTGGGAATTAAACCTGGACTTTGTCGAAACTGTCGAGGAATCCAAAAGTGATCTTGTCAAGTTCTGTGCTGAAAATCCTAGCGAGATTAATGGTGAAGAGGAGATGGAATATTTGAGGCAGTGGTTAGAAGTAGATGACATGACTCAGAGTCATCAACATCAGGCTTCATCCATTACCAGTGACAAAACATCCAAGCTCGATGAACTCTTCGAACACCATAATCGGGCTGCTAGGCAAGGTCATGAAGACCTTGACAACAACCACCATGATTGAGGTAATGTACGTAAGGGAACATGTTCTCAAGATGATGGCTTGGCTGAAGGAGATGGAAATCATTGGAGCACAAATCGATGGGGAAACCCAGGTCGATCTCATCCTCCAATCTCTACCAAAGAGTTTTGAGAAGTTTCGCCTAAGCTACAATATAGACAAACGTTCATATTCGTGGGCAGAACTTCTGACAGAACTCGAGGTGGCAGAGGGGTTTTCTCTTCAGAGTTCATAGACTTTCATTGCTCAAGGGGTTTCTACTTCTAACCCGAAAGGAAAGAAGAAGAAGAAACCAACTGGGGCAAAGAAAGTAGCAGGATTACAGGTACCTCAGAGTTGCATGAAGAAGCCGAAAGGCAAGAGCTTCGTGTGCAAGCAGTCTGGACATTGGAAGGCGGACTGTCCCCGCCGTCAGAGTAATAATTCAGGTATATTTCTTTCTTTTATCATTGTAACATGTTTAGCGGTGATATCTACCGATACCTGGTGTGTAGATACGGATGCCACTAATCATGTCTGCATCTCTTTGCAGGGGTTCCAGGAAACCCGACGACTAGCTGAGGAGGAGATTACCATCTACACGGGATAGGCTACAGAGATGACTTTTTGCTGTTGGAGTTATTCATTTATGTCTTTTAGATAGGATGATAGAAAGTTTTGGTCTTAAAGAGATTGCTTTTATGTACTTAATTTTTGGAAAGAACTTTTGTTCAGTTTCTGGAATAAGATATTCTATTGCTTTTATTATTAAAAGTGGAATAGAAGGATTATCTATTAAAGTACATAGATAGGCAATTGGTTTACTTTTAAAACCAAAAACTCCCATAATGCAATTAGATGTTTAAAAGTTTATCATCTAACCAAGATAAGAGAAAGGTTCCTTCCTAGATAAATCAAACATATCTTTGGCATCTAAGGCTTGGTCTTATTAACCTTTAGTAAGATTCAAAGGTTGATGAGCCCTTGGGTTCATTGGTGGTGGAAGATTAGAGTTCCTCGAAATCTTTAAATCTTACTGTTGGATCGAGAAAACATGATAGAGGAGGGGTGAATATCATGAAAGTGTTTCGGATTAGAAAAGAGAATGCGCAGCGAAAATTAAAATCAAAACACACGGAACACAAGTATTTTTACTTGGTTTGGAGTCGCGGTCGGCTCCTACTCCAAGGCCCACAGTCCTTGACCGTTTACTGCGGGCAATTCTATAATGGCGCAGAGATTTACAAAGATTGTTACAATAGTAGTGCAATAAAGAAAATTAAACTCTTCGTTACCGACGCCCAGTGTGGATCGTACTTCGGAGCAGAGGGTCGTCGTCGGCGCTAGAATCTCGAGATCAGAGGTTTCTAGAGCAGAGCGCTTGAACGAAGAGCGTAGAGGCGTTAGAAAATTAATGTCATGAAGCCTTGGGGTCGAACCCCTTTTATAGCATTCCTAGGGGCGCCCTGGACACTAGGGGTGCCTGACACGTGCCTTCGGATCCGAGAAACCTCATCCGAAGCTCGGTCAGCGCTTATCCCTCCAGAATCGGCCTCGGAGCTGACGGGGGCGCCCGGGACACTGGGGGCACCCCGGTTGACTTGGTCTACTAGGTTCGCGGCTGATTTCTCTTCGATCGCTGGTTGGCTTGGACCCAGGGCGCCCGAGATATCCAGGGCGCCCGGGACCTTGAGGGCGCCTGTCCCAATGAGCATCCGAAGTGATTCTTGCTTAACTGTTCGTTTGGCTATGAACTTAGGCACCCGGGACCTCCCAGGCGCCTAGCCCAGCTGCTGCCCCTCTCCTTTGGGGCGTTCTGAGCTACAGAAACACGTTCCTTTGATCCCTGCATCCAAGGTTAGTTCCACAACAAACAAGGCAAGAATTGTTAAAATTTTACAGTCGTAGCTGTCTTGGTTCTGACTTCGGGTCTACCAAATGGAACCCTAGGAGGAACGCGTCCTCACCTACGAGGAACGCGTCCTCACCTACTCCTCTCACGAGGAACGCGTCCTCACCTACTCCTCTCAGGAGAATTTTACCTTTTGCCAACCGACTCCTCCAGTTGGACTTTTGCCCAGCTTTACTCACCAGGTCTTCGTGCCCAATCCACGACCAGGTCTTAGTGCCCACCTTCCGAGCAGGTCTTCGGTGCCCAGCCCTCGGCCAGGTCTTAGTGCCCAATTCATCGAACCAGGTCTTCGGTGCCCAGCCCTCGGCCGGGTCTTAGTGCCCAGTCCACGACCAAGACTTATTGCCCAACCTTATGTCAGGACTTAGTTGCCCAGCCCACGGCCAGGACTTGTTGCCTTGATTACCTAGGACTTTCCTGCACACTTGAGTAACTTTATTAGATCACACACAATACTTAACTTTGAATCCTTTGCCAATATCAAAACAAGGTTCGATATGGTGCTTCCTGCACCGACACTTACTTGGAAGGTGCGAAGACCAAGAGGTTTTTCCAAGCCATAGGGCATAGAGCAAAAGGTATGTTGGAGATGGTTCATCCTGATAAGTATAGGTCCTTAGTCTATCCAGAATAGAGGTAGTTTTGAATACTTTGTTTATTTTATTGACATTTATTCAAAGGTCAAAGTACATTTACTTGATGTACCGCAAATCTGAATCTTTGATTAGATCAGAGAATTCAAGAATGATGCGGAGAAACATCATGGTAAAAGTATGGCGACATTATGATTAGATCGTAGTGGCAAATACCTCTTGGGATAGTTGTAGGACTTACTTATCAATGATTGGGAATCAATCCCAATTCACAGCACCCGATGTGCCCCAACAGAACGGTGCAGCACTGAGAAGGAAAAGGTCTCTTATGGTAATGGTTAGGACAGTGATAAGCTACTCTGAGATTAGCCAGATTCGTTCGGGGGATATGTTCTAGAAATGACAGCGTATGTACTTGATACTATCTAGGTCAGTAGTTTCTAAACCCATAGAAATGTAGACTGAACGAAAGCCTAGTTTAAGACATGTTCAGATTTGGGTAGTTCAACACATATGCTGAAGAGAGATACTAATAAGATTGGAATCAAGTGCACCTGTTCGTAAGCTATCCTAAGGGAACTAAAGGTGGTTTAATAGTCCTAAGAATCAGAGGATATTCGTTGGTACGAATGTCTGATTCTTAGAAAAAGGACTATGTAATAAACCATATACCCATATGTAGAATTATTCTTGAGTAACTGAAAAGGGGGCATTCTGACCTTAGTATCAACTGTACAAGAGGGAATACCACAAGTCACTGCACCTCGTGTCACAGAAGATACACAGGGGATATCTTATCGTAGTGGGGCGGTTGTTAGTCAACCTAAAGGATTCATGTTCTTTGAGAGTCTTGGGACTTGGTCCTTGGTGAACATGAACCGGATCCCTGGACCTATGACAAGGATCATCCACTTTGAAGAGATAAATCCAGTCATATGGATTTGTTCAAAGGAAAGATGAAATTTGGGTATATAAGTAATGTGATGGAAATGAAGTGGTATTCTTATGTTATACGTAGATAATATTTTGTTGATTGACAACAATAACGAAATATTATCGGACGTAAGGTTATGGTTGTCCAAACAATTATGAAGGACTTGGGAGTAGTAAGACACATCCTTGGAAATCAAAGATCTAAGGGATCTCCAGACAAGGATGATGTGTTTATCCCAAGCTTCATATAAAACATTGTCCTAGCTCGTTTTAGCATGGAAACCTCCAAGAAAAGTTTTGTACTTTTCAGCTGTGGAGCTACTCTATCTAAGGAGATATGTTTAGATTATCAAAGGAGATAGAGCAGGTAATGACGATTCCCTTAGCATTGGTTATAGGAAGCCTCATGTATGCTAAAAATGAGACCAGATATCTGTTGTGTCATGTGCATGGTTAACAGATATCGGAGTAACCCAGGTCAAGGAAATTGGATTGCGGTAAAAGAATATATTAGTGCCTGAGAAGGACTAAGGACTATATGCTGGTTTACCGGGCAGACCAATCTCCTGTGGGTTATATGGATACAAAATTTCAATCAAATAGAGGCAAATATAAGTATTCCTCGGGGTTTTGTGTTTACTTTTAAGGGGTAGAACCATTACATGGGAGAGTGTCGCGCAGTGGCTGCGTGATGGACTCCACCATGGAAGCTGAGTTCTTGGCAGCCTCTAAGGCAGCCAAGAAAGCTACATGGTTCAGGAACCTCAAAGATGGACTTCGATGTGATTCCTGGTTTGCTCAAAGCTATCACATTTTGTTGTGATAAAAATGGTACAGTTGCAAACTCGAAGGAATCACGAGTCCATAAGGCGAGTAAACACATAGAACGCAAGTACCACCCAGGAGAGGAAAAGCTGTTGTTACCTAGATTACAATAGAAGATTGTTGAGGCAATCTGTGATCCGGAGTGATCATGAGTTTTGATGTTTGGGCAAAGGGATTAAGTTAGGTTTACCCTTGTGTTCTTATATGTGTATGTTGAGTGTGCAGGATGTACAGGTTATACATATGGACTTGACTGGACGACCTCGGTACGGTAAAGGCTGGCATGAAGACATGCTGGAGGCTTGTGTGCACCCGAGGGACCTTGGAGAGCAAGGACGATGAGCTGATGGGCGCGGACTTCGAGGCATGCGTGAAAGATGGCATGGAGGCAAGCTGGAGGCTTGCGTGCATCCGAGGGATGGGAACCGAAGATGAAGAGGGCGTGAAGGCAATAGTCAAGGCTGCGGATGAGGAGTCAGTCGAGTCGTGAGGGTACGAGTGCTGTGTGTTTGTACTCAGGAAGGGTTTCAGCTGGGGACCAGTCGACTGCTCGACTGGTAGGTGGTTGGTGAGTTGGTTGAGAATTCGAACGTTAGGGTGTAACAGTCGAATTTCAGTGGCACCAGTCGACTGCCCTGGGAGCAGTCGACTGGTGGCGAGGGTTTCAGCCCGAGTCCTATTTAAAGAGGACTTCGTGGTGGCTGAGATCCTTGACAAATCTTGTCTTGGTTAAAGGCAAGATAGTAGTCTTTGTGCTCAGTGCTTTGTTTGAGATTGTGGCGAGGTTTCTCCACCCACAAGGAGCGACGAGGGCTAGCCGAAGGTTATCCGGGGAGTGATCCACCGACGGATTCTTGGATTAGTCACTCGTCCGGATGGATACCAAGTAAATCAGGTTGTTAGCATTGTTCTTCCTTGTTAGTTTGTTTTATTATATATTCCGCTGTGCAACTAACCGTGTAGGAAGAAAGGGGTTCAAAAAATTGCTATTCACCCCCCCCTCTAGCAACGTCAATCGATCTATCAATTGGTATCAGAGCAAAGGACCGCTCTCATTAGACTAACCACCGAGGGAGCACACGTTAGAGGGAAAAAAAATGAACGATAAATTTGGGGATGATATCTACATTCCGCCGCCCTACGACCATGAGAATTTCGGCTATTGGAAAGCAAGGATGGAGACTTGGCTTAGCATGGATTGGGCGTGTAGGATAGCCATTGAAGAGTCATTCGAAGTTCCAACGGACAAGCACGGAAAGAGGCTTCGTCCTAGATATTGGGACAAAGAGCAACAAGAACAATTCCGGGCCAATGAGAAGGTAATTAGTGTTTTGAAAAATGTATTGCCTAATAAAATTTTGAGTAATGTAGGGGAATACCAAAATGCATATGAATTATGGGATAAGTTGAAAAGATATCATGAGAACCTACATCAATTCAAAGAGTTGAAGAGCCAGAAGAAGTAAGGTCAATAGTTCAAGAGGAGGAAGAAGTGTCCACTTCATCAAGTAAAGCGGAGGAATTAAGCGAAAGATCATCAACCTCCTCAAGAGAAGAAGAGGAAGAGGTCACCACCTCAAGGATTGAGGGGGAGGAGAGACCCACTTCAATGCCGGATCAAGAGGAAGCATCCACTTCATCCAACGTTGAAGAAGAAGCTTCTACCTCCACCAAAGGTAAATCGAAAGAGCACATCACATGCTTTGGTTGCAACGAAAAGGGGCACTACAAGGACAAGTGGCCAAAAGGTAAAATGTAGGTAAAATCTAAACCAAGTTCAATTCTTTTTAAATCTAATATGAGGTGCAGGAATGGAGAATCCCAAGAGAAGAAGAGGAGGATTCGATGCTTCACGTGTGGTGAGCTAGGGCACTACCACACCAAGTGTCCAAGAAAGAAAGAGCTCAAGAAAATGGGGCACTTGAGGAGATGGGAGAAAAAGAAAGGAGGAAGCAAAGATCAAAACAAGGAGGAACTACAAGGGTAAGAGAGGTAATTCCTAACCCTAGGTTAAAGTGTAATTCAATTTCAAATTCCTCATTGCATTCTAAAAATAATGTTAATCATCCCTCCATGCATGTTAGTTTTAATGAAAAATACTTACTTGTGCATAACCATGGTTTTAGATATAATGATAGGACTAGGGTTAACAAGGTAGATCATAACCCTAGCAAAAGCATACATCATAAGCCCAAGACCTCTAGACCTAAGGATCATGGCACTAATCCCAAAAAGGAAAGGAATGTGCCTAGGAAAATGGGTAGTTCTAGGAATGTCCAAAGTGGACATATGGAAACTAAAGTTAGGGACTTGGCAAGGGAAAATCAAGCCTTGAGGGCAAGGCTTGATACATTAGAAAAGGCCCTAGAAAGATTCACGGTTAGATCTAAGGGCTTTTTTTTTAATCAAGCATTTTATTATTAAAAAGGGAAAGACCAAGTTAGAAGGGGGACCAGACCTTACCTTCTAACATGGAATTACAAGATCTCAAAAAGGATTTACAAATCATACAAAAAAGAACCACCACAACTATACATTTTGTCTTCACGCTTCCAACCGCATAAAAACCCATCTCTGTTATCCAAAATTTCTATCTTCCAATGTTTAAAACTTCATGCATATGGAGACTACATGGAATCTGAAACTGAAGGCTTTACACTTTACTGGTTGCAGCCCATTCAAACTTCCATAAGATCTTTTGGATCAGAACAAATCAGCAAGGACAGATCAAACATTAAAACTTCTGCAGCCTGCGTACCTTTCAGAGCAGCATGAAAGCAATACAATCAGATTCATGAAATTTCCTGTCACAAAACTCCCATAACTTCTGATCAAATTTCAACTCATCGGGCAGTCTGAAACAAATCAACCCTGTTGAATAGAACAAACTAAAAACTTGTTTACTAGTTGGCACGCCGAGAAAAAGATTCAACAAATTTCCATAAGAGCGTTTTGGATCAGAACAAAGCAGCAAGGAACAGCAAGGATCAGATCAGAACATATCCATAAAACTTCTATAGCCTGCGTGACTTTCAGAGCAGTAAGAGAACAATACAACTAGCCATCAGATCTGCAGATTTCCGAAAAATGAAGTTCCTGATATTTCCTGTCACAAAACTCCCAAACTTCTGAAAACAAATTACAACTCATCAAAACAGATAAGATTTGACAATAGTCTGAATCAAAATCAATCCTGTTAAATGGCACAAATTAAAACTTGTTTACTAATTGGTACGCCGAAAAAAGGATCCAGTTATAATTTGGTGAACAATCTATAGCTCGTCAAAACTGATCCACTTATAATTTCTAAACTGATCAGAATTCAAAAACTACAGCTCATGAAATTATCAGGATTTAGCAATGAAGAGATGTGATCAGAGAAAAAGTCAGCAATATTTACTTGTTGGCACACCTTAAAAGGGATCGATCCATATTATTTTGTCAAGACTTCAAACAATTTCCATAAACCTGTTCCATATTAGTTTGTTTATGGTTCAAGGTGTCCAAGGTTAAGAAGATCCATTTTGTAGGCCAAGAAACACCGGGGGCACACCGGTGTAGTCTAGTGTGGGTTGAGTCACCTAGTGTTAGTGATATGAGAAAAGTGTCCTAAGGCAATCGCCTTATGATTGTAATCATTTATTTTAATAAATGAATATTCACTATTTGAGTATACATGTTTATGTATTTGATTGAGATCTTAAACTCATTTACTGAATGTCCGTAATATAATTCACAGCATGAGAGAATTTGTGATGAATTCACAACTAGTGATTATCTCTACATGTGCAATTGTGAAGTATTGAAATTGTCCCTAGTCGATGAATTGATAAATACGAACACTATCAATTCTGTTGAGACTAGCATGGGTTATTCTCTAATCAGCTGATTCTCACTGGCTGGTGACATTGGGATGTCCGGAGATAAACATGAATGTTAGTTAAGGGAACTAGTTCATTGGAGTGACTGGCTGTAAAACTTCATATGGTAGTCTACATATAGATATGTCAATGAAGTTCTTACTGTAGCTTAAGTGCGATGTTCCTTTGACTTGCGGTGTTCAAGTCATCTTGGCCATGGAGACTTATACTTTGACATCTTAAGCAAGCATCTCCAAGGAGGTGTGGACCTAGGATGATTGGGTATAAGCCGAAGTGCCCGAAGATGTTTGAACAGCCTACAAAGGATTCACCACTCCTTGCGAGGAGATGTATACCCAAGGCCTATCATCAGATTGTTACTCGAAGCCTCTGGCCAGAGCATGACATGTTCAAAGTATGAATCTCTTAAATACATGAGAGTAATTAGAATCCGTAGGACGAGAAAACGTTACTTGGGCTATGTGATGTAGTCAGCCTAGTGGGGACTGACACACATAGACCATGTCCTGAACCTAGTGGGTATAAGATGGTGAAGGGAATGGGGCACGATTCATTATAGCTGCTGAAGGGTTTCAGAATAGTTTCTGAGGTCAACCGTTGATCTTTCGATTAATTGGGGATCATGATGTACTACTAGGTGCCACTCATGATCGTTCTATAATTGGTTAATTATAGACGGCCAACATAAATCGAAAGCCTATTTAGTCACACACACTACGAGTAATCCGAGGGATTTAAAATGAGTTGAAAATTGGATTTTCCAATCAAGAGAGATTAGGTTTGGTTAAGCCAAACGATAAGTCGAATCTGAATTTTTCAGAGACGCATCGGAAGCGTAAAATGGCTAAGTCTTTTGAAGACTTAATAGATGAATTAAATAAGTTTAATTCATTGGGGCGTGGCTTGGATGGGCCGGTCAAAGAGGGTCTCCATCCTCTTGCTTGGCCGGCCACAACAAAGGGAGAGAACCAAGTTTTTGGCTCAATTTATAAAATAAACCAAGTGTGGTTTGTTTTATAAAATTATGGATGATATAAATTTTTATATAATAAACCAAGGTTTGGTTTTTTTTTGTTTTTTTTTTTTTTTTTTTTTTTTTTTTTTTTTTTTTTTTTTTTATTTTGGTATAGTTTATATTTTGTACTTTTTCATCTTTTATATATTTATCTTTATACTCAGTTTCACTGATGTATATCTTTTCATTTATATCAGTTATCAGGAGCAAAAAACAAAATTGTGGGGAGTGATGCAGTTTACTCATTAGGATTTAGTTTAGTTTATTTTTCATGGAAATTAAAATGAACCATGGATTTGTTTATTTTATTTTATAAAATCAATCATGGATTGATTTACCATGATAAGAAAATTTATTCCATAAGAAAAAAGAGACTTGGTTGATTTTTATCATGAATTAAAAAATGATAAAACTTGGCATGATGGAATAAGTCATATAAAATTTATTCCATAAGAAAAAAGAGACTTGGAGGTTGAGAGGCCACTATATAAAGGACCCAAGGCAAGGCTTGAAAATCAATCAAAGTATTCTTGCCTGGGCTCTCTCCCTCTCCTCCCTTCTTCCTCTTGGCCAGCCACAAGGTTCTTCTCCCTTCTTCTTGCCATGAGCACAAGGAGAAGCACCGAGGCGACGAAGTTCTTCCATTGGGACGATCTTCCTCTCCAGCCATCATCACCTTGGGATTGGGCGCAAGTCATCTTCCTCCTTCTCGCCGGAATTGTGATTCCGGCCAACCTTGGTAGTGAGTTTTTCAATGTGATTACTTCTCTCTTGGTTTTTCTTATCGCGTTCTCGGAGAATCTAGTAGTTCTCGAGAACATGAAACTCGTGGCTTTACGAAGTCATCCCGAAGATACTCGGCGTGGACGCGAATAGAGGCGGATCTTCCAAGGGACGCTTACGGTTGGATCTCGTCCCTTCCTTCGAGTTACGCGAGGTAATACATAAATTAGTTTATATTTCTGCAAAATTATAAATATATGATCATGTCTACACAAGATAAAGTTGCATGCTTAGATGTGTGGTTAAATAATTTGAGAAATTATTTATGCTAAACCTTCCGCTGCACGTAATTAATTTTAAAATTACGAACCTGCATCCATGTCAACATGCACCCGGTCCCAACACCTAGGGAGGTGGCTAGGGCTAAGAGCTCAAGGGGGAGCTCTAGAAGCCTTTGGGGTCCATGGTAAATGGATCTCAAGAGTTTCTCTCCTAGGAAATTAGGTGAAATGTACCAAAAAGGGTTGGAAGACTTGGCTAAATCTTAATCCTAGGTTTTGGCACATTAGATGGAGTTTTATGGAGAGAATGGTGAAAATAAGATTATATTCGAGAAAATTGAGGTTAAATGTGTGAATACCATATAATTCAATGATAGAAATGACTTATGATCAAGGATAAGAGGATACATTAAGGAGAAGTCGAAATTAGAACTTTTGGGATGAGTTTAAATGACACATTTTAGAGAAAGTTGAGTTTCATGCCAATCTTGGGATCCGAAGTACATTTGTTTGGAAACGTATTTTTCCCAAGTAGACATTGGCCCCACAAATCTCCCCACGAAGTTTCATAATTTTTGGAGATTTGTAGAATTATTTAGGCATTACTGAAATTGGACTGAAAAACCTAAAAATCAGGTATCAATCGACTACCCTGGGGGCAATCGACTGATCTCAGCCTAAAAACTCTCTGTAAGGTTTGGCAGTCGACTGCCAAATGGGCAGTCGACTGATCCGAGGGTGTAAAGGAAAATGGCATATTGGATAATAGGATATGACATTAAAATCAAGATCCTTGATTATACTCCTTAAACAAAGGTTTGCCTCATGGGTTAATGGTGATTATGTGAAGTGAGGCCATAAGAAAATTAAGGAAGAATGATAAGTATATGAATCTACGGTTAAGAGATAATTAGGGGGAGGTTTGTATACTTAAACCAAAGAGAAGAATTGAGGATAATTCCTTGTGTAAATTGATATTGATTAGAATTGGCAAACACAAGGAATCATGAGTAGATCTCAAAGTTGATACAAATGTCAAACCTTCTAGAAAATTAGAATTGATACCAAAAGTCAAGCACATTTGATAATCTTAATCAAAACATATTTTTCTAAGATAGGGCATATCCTAGCAAATGTGCTTGCAAACTCTTAGGACTGTTTAAGGTGATGTTGATTTCTTTTTGGCACTAAGAGAAAGGTTGCTTGGGGGCAATTCTTTGATAGTGTCAAAGAGGGAAGAACTTGGAAGTTAGGTTGGGTAGAACTTAATTTAAGTCTATGGTGTTAAGTTGGGTAGAACTTCACCTAGGAAAATTGAAAATTGGGAGAAGACATATGTTAAGGGGAGGTTGCTCCCTTGTTTGCCTTAATTTTCATAGAAAACTTTTAGGTTTATGTCCAACTTGGGAACGGTGATAGATACATTATGGAATGTATTTTTCCCAAGTAGGTATAGGTACCATAAAGTTCTCCACGAAATTTGAGAATTTTTGGAGATTTATGAAATTTCTGGCACAATTCTGAAATTGGCCAGAAAATTGATATTTCAGAGTATCAGTCGACTGCCAATAGGGGCAGTCGACTGGTCAAGGATGGTGTGGGTATCCAGCAGCTGACTTGGGTCCAAATGGTGAAAACAAGTGTATGGGGGGCTCATACACATTGTTTATGATCATTAGGGATTCAAAGAACCAATAATTGAGATATTGTTGGGTTCTTTTTGATGTTAGGCAAAGGGGGAGAAGTTTGGGTTTAAGTTGGGAAACCAAACTTACCTTTGCTAGAAACCCTAGGTTTAGGGGGAGTTAAGATTAAGGGGGAGCATGTTTGCTCCATTCTTGGCGTAAGGGGAACCTTGGAGAGGTTCTTAAAAAGTCTTTGTAAGTCCAATGTAGGGGGAGCTTTGAAAAGCTTTAAAAAGCCCGTTTTGGGAAAATTCCTAACTTGGAGGGTTAGGGTTGAAAAGTCCTATCTTGGAGTGCTAGGTGTGAGAAAGTGCTAGCTTGGAGGGCTAGGTGTGAAAATTCCTAACTTAGATGGTTAGGTGTGTAGGATGCCTTAGGATAGGATCCATGCATTGCATATGCATTGTTTAGCATGTTTTTGCTATTGACTACTATTTTGTTTTCCCTAACTTAAACGTATTGCCAAACATCAAAAAGGGGGAGATTGTTGAGGCAATCTGTGATCCGGAGTGATCATGAGTTTTGATGTTTGGGCAAAGGGTTTAAGTTAGGATTACCCTTGTGTTCTTATATGTGTATGTTGAGTGTGCAGGATGTACGGGTTACACATATGGACTTGACTGGACAGCCTCGGTACGGTGAAGGGTGGCATGGAGACAAGCTGGAGGCTTGTGTGCACCCGAGGGACCTTGGAGAGCAGGGGCGATGAGCTGATGGGCACGGACTTCGAGGCATGCGTGAAAGATGGCATGGAGGCAAGCTGGAGGCTTGCGTGCATCCGAGGAATGGGAGCCGAAGATGAAGAGGGTGCGAAGGCAATAGTCGAGGCTGTGGATGAGGAGTCAGTCGAGTCGTGATGGTACGAGTGTTGTGTGATTGTACTCGGGAAGGGTTTTAGCTGGGGACTAGTCGACTGCTCTGGGAGCAGTCGACTGGAAGGTGGTTGGTGAGTTGGCTAAGAATTCAAACGTTGGGGTGCAACGGTCGAATTTCAGTGGCACCAGTCGACTGCCCTGGGAGCAGTCGACTAGTGGCGAGGGTTTCAGCCCGAGTCCTATTTAAAGAGGACTTCGTGGTGGCTGAGATCCTTGACGAATCTTGTCTTGGTTAAAGGCAAGATAGTAGTCTTTGTGCTCAGTGCTTTGTTTGAGTTTGTGGCGAGGTTTCTCCACCCACAAGGAGCGACGAGGGCTAGCCAGAGGTTATCCAGGGAGTGATCCACCGATGGATTCTTAGATTAGTCACCCGTCCGGGGTGGATACCAAGTAAATCAGGTTGTTAGCGTTGTTCTTTCTTGTTAGTTTTGTTTTATTATATATTTCACTGTGCAACTAACCGTGTAGGAAGAAAGGGGTTCGAAAAATTGCTATTCACCCCCCCATCTAGCAACGTCAATCGATCTATCAAATATGACCTAAGAGGATTGTTGTAACGCCCCAAAATTTCCCATATGAAATATTATGAAATATTATGAATTCATGAATATGAAATATTATGGAATTCATGAAATATTATCATGAAATATTATGAAACATTATGAATTCATGAATATGAAATATTATGGAATTCATGAAATATTATCATGAAATATTATGAAATATTATGAATTCATGGAATATTATTATCATTATGAAATTTCATGATGGGCTTGGCTTAATGGGCTTTGATATGGATTAGTGCAAAATGTGATAAAAAGAAAAGGTAGAAAGGAGGAAGCAAGGATTGAACCTTGAACCTCCTAGTTGCACTAATCATGTCATAACCAATACACCAAGCCATATTTCATGTAGAGGGAATAAGAAACATGCTTGTTAAAAGCTAGGGAAGTGAAGAGACATGTCTCTTCATGAGAAAAGTATAAATAAGGGAAAGAGAAGTTGGAATAACTTCCTCTTCTTCTTCCTCACTCTCAATCTCATCACCGAAAACCTCAAGCCCCTTCTCCCTTTTCATTTTCGAAAAAAACACAACCCTAGGGTTCTAACCCTAGGGAATTTGAAGGAGGAAGAACTCTACAAGGATCTTGCCCTCTACTAGGGCCAAGGGTTCTATAGAAGTGCTAGGAAGGAGAACACTCACCTTCCTTCAACCAAGGGCACCTTAAGATTTTAGAGAAGGAGAAATTCAAGCGAAAGGATGTAAGTATCCCCTCGCCTGCAGTGTAATAGTTGTGGTGTGATTATTCTCCTTGATTGTTTCAAAAATGGCGACTTTTTCCCCTTTGCAAGTTTCGGCCACCCCCTTAGGGGAAGGCCTTGGTTCTTTCCTTGATACATGAGAAGACCTTTGAGACTTAGAGTATATATGTATATTGATTTTCTTCATGATGGTATGAACAAAAAGGAAGAAAAACTAGGGTTACACCCCTTGTAAGTTTCGGCCACCCCCTTAGGGGAAGGCCTTGGTTCCTTTTGTTACATGAGTAGACCCTTGGAACTTAGGGTATATATATATGTGGTTTATTCAAAATGTTGTGAACAAAACCTAGGGATATACCCTTGTGTAGGTTTCGGCCAACACCCAAGAGGAGACCTTGGTTACCCCTTGATGCATGTGAAGACCCCTTGGGACTTAGGGTATACCTATATGTTGTGTCCCTTCATTTTGTGATAACAAAAACTAGGGTTTAGAGCTTGGATGGGTTTCGGCCAAGGCCTAGAAAAAGGGTTAGTGAGGGTTGAATTATCCTAAAATATATCCATGTTTAATGTATTGTAAGATAGTGTATACAAGGTGTTTGTATGAATGTCTGTGTAAATATTTAGTTCAAACCCTAATTTTCCCCTACCCTTGAGTTTTGGCCAACCCTAGAAGGACTAGGGTCTAGGGTTGCATAATTATCTCATGATGTGCTTTATGTTTAATAAGTTGCATGAATAGTATGTGAAGGTTAAACTACCCTACGGGACATGATTATGTTTAGTAAGATAATATGTATATGCATGTATGAAATATGATGTATGTATGAACATGTATGAAATATGATGTATGTATGAACATGTGTGGAATATGATGTATGTTTGAACATGCATGAAATATGATGTATGTATGAGCATGCCTTATAGCCCATGGGGCACACTTATGAAATTGCATGTGATATGTTAAAATGCTTAAACGGATACTCTACTAAGTATGGGATCAAGAACACCCCTTATGTTGTGTGGTGTGTCCCTCCGGGATCATGAGCACCCTTGAAGAGTGGTGTGTCCTGTAAGAGTGATTTGGAGTACTCCTTAGCATATATGTAAAAGCATGATAAGTATTTTACTTTTGAAGTTGTGTACCCGACTCGTAAGGGGGTCGTTAAACAAATCCGGGGTGCATGTTAACGTAAGGTCATGGCTCCGGTAGGACGGAAGGGTCCTGCTCTAATTGATTGGTGGCTCGCTACCCCAATTCATTAGGGAACGCGGAATAGTTCCGCGCGATATGTGGTACACAACAGGGCCCAATATGATATGGATGTATTTTTAAGTAATACCATTATGGAATTGTTTTGAAAACATTCATTGAAAACATTTATTATATGTGAAGAGTATGCTTAAGGTACTTGATACTGCATGCTTAGAAACTTGGATGTTTAGTATGCTTTGATGAACTCATGCTTATGATTTATTATGTGTACATGTTATGTTCTTTCGTATGGATTTTGCGAGTAGGACAGGATCCTTACTAAGCATTTGTGCTTACTAGTTTATGTGTTGTCTTATGCTGCAGATAAGGGTAAGGAACACTTAAACTAAAGGAAGAGGCAGGAGGCTGAAGATGTGTGGGGTGGTGGCTCGGGAAGAAAGACTTCTATATCTACATATTTATGCTTATGTTATGCTCCTTGACAATGAATGATAGTGATTAGGATCTATATTGCCTGACGGTTATAATACTTGGAGTTTTCATATACTTGATTTTATTGGATTATATTATGGTTTGAAATAAAATGTGAACCTCTCATGTTATGGAATAACTTTTGATTAAAATATTTCAAATGATGTTCTAGCAATTCAAGCATGACATTTGTTTGACATGTATAGGCAAGCATGCTTAGCACTTAGTCCTTGCATTGTTTGTTTTAAATCTTATGCTAGAAGATAGAGGAAAAAAAATATATATGATTAATTGTTACGTAACCCCGCCCCGAGGGTAGATATAAGGGCGGGCGTTACAGGTTGGTATCAGAGCAGGTTTCCCCTCCACCACACACACATCAAGCTTCATCCTGCCGCTTCCAAGTAAGAGATCCTAACCTCGCTTTACTTTATTTCATGTACAGTAATGATATATATAGAGATGATTTATGCTTGCATAATATAGAGATGATTTATTCTTGCATAACAAGAAAAAGTAGCATTAATTCTTATGTTAGTTTATTTATCACCGGTATGATAGATGATGACCAGAAATTTTAAGACATGTGAACATGAATGAAACTTCCTCTTATATAAATATATGTATCCATTAATAATTTAGGATTTGGGGTAAGAGGGTGGTTACATATTGTAATCACTAGGGTAAACTACACCGATTGGGGGTGTGTTTTCCTCTGTATATATTTGTGAATTGAAAAAGGAATGGTTTAGTACTAACCATGTCATTTTCTTTTCAATTCCAGATGTTGCATGAGGACTACACTGAGAGGTGCCGCGAGCTGCTGGAGCAGATAGAGGCGGTTGAGTATTGTCCGACCCGGGGAATTCAAGGCAACATAGGGTTCTTGGATCGGCTCTTCTGGAAACTGGAGCGGGAAGGGTTTCCAGCCACGGACGATCATAGGATCGGAGCTTTACTTCGCTCATTGCCCAACCGAGCAAGAGAGGTTGCGCATCAGATCTGGGGACAGCACAGATGCGGTATACCATATACGGAGTTGTGTAGGCAGCTCCTCCGCCATGAGTTCCCAGAAGATCTGGGAGACTCGGAGGAGGATTCCGAGCCGTCCGAGGAGGAGTCCGAGCCGTCTGAGGAGGACCCCGAGCCCTTGGAGGAGGACCCCGAGCCCTTGGAGGAGGACCCAGAGATGCTGGAGATGTTCGAGGAAGACCTTGAAGCGGACGAGGAGATTCTCGAGATTGAAGAAGACGACCCGATGGGAACAGTAGAGGATCCTGAGGCGGGCCAAAGGGAGATGAGCGAGGAGGTAGTAGGCATCGCTATGCTATTCTTTATGTTGGGCATAACGGCAGCCCATCTTGCTCACTGAGTTGGGCTAGTTTTGTATGTAGACCTATAAGATGGAATAAAAATAAATTTTGGTAATGTAATAAATAAGATCTCATTTACCCCATATTAATCATGTGACAAATAAGAATGAATAATTGGGGGAAGCATACTATGAGTTGGGTTAACCATAATCACGATAGGAATGTGAGAAGAGCTTTGCTGAACTGAAAAGGAGGCTGACTAGCGCTCCAATATTGACTCTTCCATAGAGCGATATGGGTTTCGATATGTACAGCGACGCATCCAAACTGGGACTCGGAGCTGTACTTATGCAGAATGGGAAGGTGATTACCTATGCCTCTAGGCAACTCAAAGAACATGAAAGAAATTACCCTACCCATGACTTAGAGTTAGCAGCGATAGTCTTTGCACTGAAAATATGGAGGCACTATCTATATGGAACTCAGTGTAAAGTTTATACAGATCACCAGAGTCTGCGGTATTTCTTCACCCAGAAAGATCTGAATATGAGACAGCGCAGATGGCTCGAATTGGTCAAGGATTATGATTGTGAGATCATGTACCATCCGGGAAAAGCCAACAAGGTAGCCGATGCTCTCAGTAGGAAATCATGTGCTGCTTTAATGTCTTTGTCGGCTTTGTCACAACCCTTAGGGGAAGAAATTATGAATTACGGGATTGAAATCATAACAGGACAGTTGTCCACCCCGATGATTACGCCGACATTGTTCGGCGATATTCTGGAAAAGCAGAATCAGGATCCGAGTCTTCAGAGAATCAAGCAAGAGGTTCTCGAAGGCAAGGACGATGGATTTCAGATTTCAGACAGCAGAGTCTTATATCTGCGGGATCGATTATGTGTTCCCGACAACTCCGACTTACGGACAAGAATCCTTGAGGAAGCTCACGGGACACCTTATGCGATGCATCCTGGGTCTACCAAGATGTATCAAGATCTGAAGAGCAGATTCTGGTGGTCCGGTATGAAGCGGAATGTAGCTCACTATGTCAGTATGTGTTTGACCTGCCAGAGGGTCAAAGCAGAACACCAGAGGCCTAGAGGAGTTTTACAACCCCTGTCTATTCCCGAGTGGAAATGGGAGGACATCTCCATGAATTTCATCTCTGGGCTGCCTAGAACGACGAATGGATATGATGGTATATGGGTTATAGTGGACAGGCTCACCAAGTCTGCCCATTTTCTGGCTATTAGAATGACCTACTCAGTGGAGCAGTTGGCTCAACTGTACGTCAAGGAAATTATCCGATTACACGGGGTTCCCAAGACCATCATCTCGGATCGAGATGGTCGATTTACTGCAGATTTTTAGGAACACGTGCAGAAGGCTCTTGGCACGAAACTGAAATTCAGTACTGCCTTTCATCCCCAGACTGACGGGCAGACTGAAAGAGTAAACCAAATATTAGAGGACATGTTGCGAGCTTGTGCCTTGGATTTCAAGGGAAGCTGGTGTCGATACCTGAGCCTGGCAGAGTTTGCTTATAACAACAGTTATCAGGCTACTATTGGGATGGCACCGTACGAAGCACTATACGGAAGGAAATGCAGATCTCCTATATGCTGGCTTGGAAGTGGTGAAAAGAAGGAGATGGGACTCCCGACGGATATTATAGACGAAACCACTCAGGCTATAAAGAATATTCGCCAGAGAATAGAGACTGCTCAGAGTCGGCAGAAAAGCTACGCTGACAAGCGACGCAGACCATTAGAGTTTGAGGTTGGGGATTCAGTATTCCTGAAAGTGGCCCCTATGAAAGGGGTGATGAGATTCGGAAAGAAAGGGAAGCTGAGTCTGAGATATGTGGGACCGTATCAGATTCTGAGACGGGTAGGCAAAGTGGCCTATGAACTGGAGTTACCGCCAGAAATGTCGGCTATCCACAATGTTTTCCATGTATCAATGCTCAGGAAATGTACCTCTGATGTGAATCAGATGATAGAGCCCCAACCAGTACAAGATCAAGAGAACCTAAGTTCAGAATGCCGACCTATTCGGATCTTAGAACGGGAAGTCAAAAAGCTAAGGAACAAGGAAGTACCCTTAGTAAAGGTTCTGTGGCGGAACGAAAAATTCGAAGAAGCCACGTGGGAACGAGAGGAGGCAATACGATTAAAGTATCCGGAATTATTTTAAAGTTCGGGACGAACTTTTTATAAGGTATGGAGGATTGTAACGTCCCAAAATTTCCAATATGAAATATTATGAAATATTATGAATTCATGAATATGAAATATTATGGAATTCATGAAATATTATCATGAAATATTATGAAACATTATGAATTCATGAATATGAAATATTATGGAATTCATGAAATATTATCATGAAATATTATGAATTCATGGAATATTATTATCATTACGAAATTTCATAATGGGCTTGGCTTAATGGGCTTTGATATGGATTAGTGCAAAATGTGATAAAAAGAAAAGGTAGAAAGGAGGAAGCAAGGATTGAACCTTGAACCTCCTAGTTGCACTAATCATGTCATAACCAACACAACAAGCCATATTTCATGTAGAGGGAATAAGAAACATGCTTGTTAAAAGCTAGGGAAGTGAAGAGACATGTCTCTTCATGAGAAAAGTATAAATAAGGGAAAGAGAAGTTGGAATAACTTCCTCTTCTTCTTCCTCACTCTCATCACCGAAAACCTCAAGCCCCTTCTCCCTTTTCATTTTCGAAAAAAAAACACAACCCTAGGGTTCTAACCCTAGGGAATTTGAAGGAGGAAGAACTCTACAAGGATCTTGCCCTCTACTAGGGCCAAGGGTTCTATAGAAGTGCTAGGAAGGAGAACACTCACCTTCCTTCAACCAAGGGCACCTTAAGATTTTAGAGAAGGAGAAATTCAAGCGAAAGGATGTAAGTATCCCCTCGCCTGCAGTGTAATAGTTGTGGTGTGATTATTCTCCTTGATTGTTTCAAAAATGGCGACTTTTTCCCCTTTGCAAGTTTCGGCCACCCCCTTAGGGGAAGGCCTTGGTTCTTTCCTTGATACATGAGAAGACCTTTGAGACTTAGAGTATATATGTATATTGATTTTCTTCATGATGGTATGAACAAAAAGGAAGAAAAACTAGGGTTACACCCCTTGTAAGTTTCGGCCACCCCCTTAGGGGAAGGCCTTGGTTCCTTTTGTTACATGAGTAGACCCTTGGAACTTAGGGTATATGTATATGTGGTTTATTCAAAATGTTGTGAACAAAACCTAGGGTTATACCCTTGTGCAGGTTTCGGCCAACACCCAAGAGGAGACCTTGGTTACCCCTTGATGCATGTGAAGACCCCTTAGGACTTAGGGTATACCTATATGTTGTGTCCCTTCATTTTGTGATAACAAAAACTAGGGTTTAGAGCTTGGATGGGTTTCGGCCAAGGCCTAGAAAAAGGGTTAGTGAGGGTTGAATTATCATAAAATATATCCATGTTTAATGTATTGTAAGATAGTGTATACAAGGTGTTTGTATGAATGTCTGTGTGAATATTTAGTTCAAACCCTAATTTTCCCCTACCCTTGAGTTTTGGCCAACCCTAGAAGGACTAGGGTCTAGGATTGCATAATTATCTCATGATGTGCTTTATGTTTAATAAGTTGCATGAATAGTATGTGAAGGTTAAACTACCCTACGGGACATGATTATGTTTAGTAAGATAATATGTATATGCATGTATGAAATATGATGTATGTATGAACATGTATGAAATATGATGTATGTATGAACATGTGTGGAATATGATGTATGTTTGAACATGCATGAAATATGATGTATGTATGAGCATGCCTTATAGCCCATGGGGCACACTTATGAAATTACATGTGATATGTTAAAATGCTTAAACGGATACTCTACTAAGTATGGGATCAAGAGCACCCCTTATGTTGTGTGGTGTGTCCCTCCGGGATCATGAGCACCCTTGAAGAGTGGTGTGTCCTGTAAGAGTGATTTGGAGTACTCCTTAGCATATATGTAAAAGCATGATAAGTATTTTACTTTTGAAGTTGTGTACCCGACTCGTAAGGGGGTCGTTAAACAAATCCCGGGTGCATGTTAACTTAAGGTCATGGCTCCGGTAGGACGAAAGGGTCCTGCTCTAATTGATTGGTGGCTCGCTACCCCAATTCATTAGGGAACGCGCAATAGTTCCGCGTGATATGTGGTACACAACAGGGCCCAATATGATATGGATGTATTTTTAAGTAATACCATTATGGAATTGTTTTGAAAACATTCATTGAAAGCATTTATTATATGTGAAGNCAGGATCCTTACTAAGCATTTGTGCTTACTAGTTTATGTGTTGTCTTATGCTGCAGATAAGGGTAAGGAACACTTAAACTAAAGGAAGAGGCAGGAAGGCTGAAGATGTGTGGGGTGGTGGCTCGGGAAGAAAGACTTCTATATCTACATATTTATGCTTATGTTATGCTCCTTGACAATGAATGATAGTGATTAGGATCTATATTGCATGACGATTATAATACTTGGAGTTTTCATATACTTGATTTTATTGGATTATATTATGGTTTGAAATAAAATGTGAACCTCTCATGTTATGGAATAACTTTTGATTAAAATATTTCTAATGATGTTCTAGCAATTCAAGCATGACATTTGTTTGACATGTATAGGCAAGCATGCTTAGCACTTAGTCCTTGCATTGTTTGTTTTAAATTTTATGCTAGAAGATAGAGGAAAATATATATATATGATTAATTGTTACGTAACCCGCCCCGAGGGTAGATATAAGGGTGGGCGTTACAGGTTGGTATCAGAGCAGGTTTCCCCTCCACCACACACACATCAAGCTTCATCCTGCCGCTTCCAAGTAAGAGATCCTAACCTCGCTTTATTTTATTGCATGTACAGTAATGATATATAGAGATGATTTATGCTTGCATAACAAGAGAAAGTAGCGTTAATTCTTATGTAGCTTATTTATCACCTGTACGATAGATATGGCTAGAAGACGTAACAATCGGGGTGATGAGACCGCACCCCCACCTAATATTATGCAATATGCCAAAAGAAATGATATGTCACTACAAGATTTAGACTGCAAATTTCTGACAACACTGCCCTCGGGTGAGGTGATGCCCTCTACCCAAATGCTACGTGCCGCACCAATCAGAATCGCAGATAGGGAACTCTACTGCGATCTGATAGTGCTTGATATGTCAGATTATGATGTGATATTGGGCATGGATTTCTTGAACAAATACGGCGCCTCTATTGAGTGCCGTAAACGAAGAGTTATCTTCCGACCTGAGGCGGAAATTCTGTTCGAATTTATCGGAGGCCGAAGAAGAGGACAAGTAAATTCTTGTCGGCCCTGGAAGCATGGAAGATGTTAGGAAAGGGATGCTCTGGATTTCTAGCTCATGTGGTTGATACTAGTCCTACAGAGGGCCCGAAGCTAGAAGACGTCAAAGTCGTATGCAATTACCCAGAGGTATTTCCCGATGACTTACCAGGGTTAGCACCTGAAAGAGATATAGAATTTGCAATTGAGTTGGTTCCTGGTACTAACCCCATTTCTAAGGTACCGTACCGTATGGCGCCGACGGAATTAAAGGAGTTACAAGGACAGTTACAGGAGCTACTTGACAAGGGACTCATCCGCCCTAGTCATTCTCCCTGGGGAGCTCCCGTACTATTCGTGAAAAAGAACGATGGGTCGATGCGAATATGTATCGACTATCGGGCGCTGAACAACGTGACTATCAAGAACAGGTACCCTTTACCCAGGATAGATGACCTGTTCGATCAACTGAAGGGAGCCATGGTTTTCTCTAAGATTGACCTGAGATCTGGTTATCACCAAGTTAGGGTGAAAAAGGAGGATATACCGAAGACGGCTTTCCGAACCAGATACGGACATTATGAGTTCGTAGTTATGCCATTTGGAGTTACCAATGCGCCAGCTATGTTTATGGATTTAATGAATCGGGTATTCTCGGCATTCCTCGACAGATTTGTGATCGTCTTTATCGACGATATCCTTATATATTCGAGAACTCCCGAAGAACATGCTGAGCACCTGAGTATAGTACTACAGATTCTTCAGAAGGAACAACTGTATGCTAAATTTTCCAAATGCGAGTTCTGGCTTGATCAAGTATCATTCTTGAGACACGTTATCTCCAAGGAAGGAGTAATGGTGGACCCAATTAAAATTGAAGCTGTGAGTAACTAGACTAGACCCAAGAATGCCAGTGAAATTCGAAGTTTCCTCGGGCTAGCAGGCTATTACAGAAAATTCGTAGAGAACTTCTCTCGGATTGCAGCCCCTATGACAGCTCTTACAAAAAAAGACAAGAAATATGTATGGACCGAGGAATGTGAGAAGAGCTTTACTGAACTGAAAAGGAGGCTGACTAGCGCTCCAATATTAACTCTTCCAGAGAGCGATATGGGTTTCGATATGTACAGCGACGCATCCAAACTGGGACTTGGAGCTGTACTTATGCAGAATGGGAAGGTGATTGCCTATGCCTCTAGGCAACTCAAAGAACATGAAAGAAATTACCCTACCCATGACTTAGAGTTAGCAGCGATGGTCTTTGCACTGAAAATATGGAGGCACTATCTATATGGAACTCAGTGTAAAGTTTATACAGATCACCAGAGTCTGCGGTATTTCTTCACCCAGAAAGATCTGAATATGAGACAGCGCAGATGGCTCGAATTGCTCAAGGATTATGATTGTGAGATCCTGTACCATCCGGGAAAAGCCAACAAGGTAGCCGATGCTCTCAGTAGGAAATCATGTGCTGCTTTAATGTCTTTGTCGGCTTTGTCACAACCCTTAGGGGAAGAAATTATGAATTACGGAATTGAAATCATATCAGGACAGTTGTCCACCCTGATGATTGCGCCAACATTGTTCGGCGATATTATGGAAAAGCAGAATCAGGATCCGAGTCTTCAGAGAATCAAGCAAGAGGTTCTCGAAGGCAAGGACGATGGATTTCGGATTTCAGACAGCGGAGTCTTATATCTGCGGGATCGATTATGTGTTCCCGACAACTCCGACTTACGGACAAGAATCCTTGAGGAAGCTCACGGGACACCTTATGCGATGCATCCTGGGTCTACCAAGATGTATCAAGATCTGAAGAGCAAATTCTGGTGGTCCGGTATGAAGCGGAATGTAGCTCACTATGTCAGTATGTGTTTGACCTGCCAGAGGGTCAAAGCAGAACACCAGATGCCTGGAGGAGTTTTGCAACCCCTGTCTATTCCCGAGTGGAAATGCGAGGACATCTCCATGGATTTCATCTCTGGGCTGCCTAGAACGACGAATGGATATGATGTTATATGGGTTATAGTGGACAGGCTCACCAAGTCTGCCCATTTTCTGGCTATTAGAATGACCTACTCAGTGGAGCAGTTGGCTCAACTGTATGTCAAGGAAATTATCCGATTACACGGGGTTCCCAAGACCATCATCTCGGATCGAGATGGTCGATTTACTGCAGATTTTTGGGGACACGTGCAGAAGGCTCTTGGCACGAAACTGAAATTCAGTACTGCCTTTCATCCTCAGACTGACAGGCAGACTGAAAGAGTAAACCAAATATTAGAGGACATGTTGCGAGCTTGTGACTTGGATTTCAAGGGAAGTTGGTGTCGATACCTGAGCCTGGCAGAGTTTGCTTATAACAACAGTTATCAGGCTACTATCGGGATGGCACCGTACGAAGCACTATACGGAAGGAAATGCAGATCTCCTATATGCTGGCTTGAGAGTGGTGAAAAGAAGGAGATGGGACTCCCGACGGATATTATAGACGAAACCACTCAGGCTATAAAGAATATTCGCCAGAGAATAGAGACTGCTCAGAGTCGGCAGAAAAGCTACGCTGACAAGCGACGCAGACCATTAGAGTTTGAGGTTGGGGATTCAGTATTCCTGAAAGTGGCCCCTATGAAAGGGGTGATGAGATTCGGAAAGAAAGGGAAGCTGAGTCCGAGATATGTGGGACCGTATCAGATTCTGAGACGGGTAGGCAAAGTGGCCTATGAACTGGAGTTACCGCCAGAAATGTCGGCTATCCACAATGTTTTCCATGTATCAATGCTCAGGAAATGTACCTCTGATGTGAATCAGATGATAGAGCCCCAACCAGTACAAGATCAAGAGAACCTAAGTTCAGAACGCCGACCTATTCGGATCTTAGAACGGGAAGTCAAAAAGCTAAGGAACAAGGAAGTACCCTTAGTAAAGGTTCTGTGGCGGAACGAACAATTCGAAAAAGCCACGTGGGAACGAGAGGAGGCAATACGATTAAAGTATCCGGAATTATTTTAAAGTTCGGGACGAACTTTTTATAAGGTATGGAGGATTGTAACGCCCCAAAATTTCCCATATGAAATATTATGAATTCATGAAATATTATCATGAAATATTATGAAATATTATGAATTCATGAATATGAAATATTATGGAATTCATGAAATATTATCATGAAATATTATGAAATATTATGAATTCATGGAATATTATTATTATTATGAAATTTCATGATGGGCTTGGCTTAATGGGCTTTGATATGGATTAGTGCAAAATGTGATAAAAAGAAAAGGTAGAAAGGAGGAAGCAAGGATTCAACCTTGAACCTCCTAGTTGCACTAATCATGTCATAACCAACACACCAAGCTATATTTCATGTAGAGGGAATAAGAAACATGCTTGTTAAAAGCTAGGGAAGTGAAGAGACATGTCTCTTCATGAGAAAAGTATAAATAAGGGAAAGAGAAGTTGGAATAACTTCCTCTTCTTCTTCCTCACTCTCATCACCGAAAACCTCAAGCCCCTTCTCCCTTTTCATTTTCGAAAAAAAAACACAACCCTAGGGTTCTAACCCTAGGGAATTGGAAGGAGGAAGAACTCTACAAGGATCTTGCCCTCTACTAGGGCCAAGGGTTCTATAGAAGTGCTAGGAAGGAGAACACTCACCTTCCTGCAACCAAGGGCACCTTAAGATTTTAGAGAAGGAGAAATTCAAGCGAAAGGATGTAAGTATCCCCTCGCCTGCAGTGTAATAGTTGTGGTGTGATTATTCTCCTTGATTGTTTCAAAAATGGGGACTTTTTCCCCTTTGCAAGTTTCGGCCACCCCCTTAGGGGAAGGCCTTGGTTCTTTTCTTGATACATGAGAAGACCTTTGAGACTTAGAGTATATATGTATATTGATTTTCTTCATGATGGTATGAACAAAAAGGAAGAAAAACTAGGGTTACACCCCTTGTAAGTTTCGGCCACCCCCTTAGGGGAAGGCCTTGGTTCCTTTTGTTACATGAGTAGACCCTTGGAACTTAGGGTATATGTATATGTGGTTTATTCAAAATGTTGTGAACAAAACCTAGGGTTATACCCTTGTGTAGGTTTCGGCCAACACCCAAGAGGAGACCTTGGTTACCCCTTGATGCATGTGAAGACCCCTTGGAACTTAGGGTATACCTATATGTTGTGTCCCTTCATTTTGTGATAACAAAAACTAGGGTTTAGAGCTTGGATGGGTTTCGGCCAAGGCCTAGAAAAAGGGTTAGTGAGGGTTGAATTATCCTAAAATATATCCATGTTTAATGTATTGTAAGATAGTGTATACAAGGTGTTTGTATGAATGTCTGTGTGAATATTTAGTTCAAACCCTAATTTTCCCCTACCCTTGAGTTTCGGCCAACCCTAGAAGGACTAGGGTCTAGGGTTGCATAATTATCTCATGATGTGCTTTATGTTTAATAAGTTGTATGAATAGTATGTGAAGGTTAAACTACCATACGGGACATGATTATGTTTAGTAAGATAATATGTATATGCATGTATGAAATATGATGTATGTATGAACATGTATGAAATATGATGTATGTATGAACATGTATGAAATATGATGTATGTATGAACATGTATGAAATATGATGTATTTATGAACATACATGAAATATGATGTATGTATGAGCATGCCTTATAGCCCATGGGGCACACTTATGAAATTGCATGTGATATGTTAAAATGCTTAAACGGATACTCTACCAAGTATGGGATCAAGAGCACCCCTTATGTTGTGTGGTGTGTCCCTCCGGGATCATGAGCACCCTTGAAGAGTGGTGTGTCCTGTAAGAGTGATTTGGAGTACTCCTTAGCATATATGTAAAAGCATGATAAGTATTTTACTTTTGAAGTTGTGTACCCGACTCGTAAGGGGGTCGTTAAACAAATCCGGGGTGCATGTTAATGTAAGGTCATGGCTCCGGTAGGACGGAAGGGTCCTGCTCTAATTAATTGGTGGCTCGCTACCCCAATTCATTAGGGAACGCGCAATAGTTCTGCGCGATATGTGGTACACAACAGGGCCCAATATGATATGGATGTATTTTTAAGTAATACTATTATGGAATTGTTTTGAAAACATTCATTGAAAGCATTTATTATATGTGAAGTGTATGCTTAAGGTACTTGATACTGCATGCTTAGAAACTTGGATGTTTAGTATGCTTTGATGAACTCATGCTTATGATTTATTATGTGTACATGTTATGTTCTTTCGTATAGATTTTGTGAGTAGGACAGGATCCTTACTAAGCATTTGTGCTTACTAGTTTATGTGTTGTCTTATGCTGCAGATAAGGGTAAGGAACACTTAAACTAAAGGAAGAGGCAGGAGGCTGAAGATGTGTGGGGTGGTGGCTCGGGAAGAAAGACTTCTATATCTACATATTTATGCTTATGTTATGCTCCTTGACAATGAATGATAGTGATTAGGATCTATATTGCATGACGATTATAATACTTGGAGTTTTCATATACTTGATTTTATTGGATTATATTATGGTTTGAAATAAAATGTGAACCTCTCATGTTATGGAATAACTTTTGATTAAAATATTTCAAATGATGTTCTAGCAATTCAAGCATGACATTTGTTTGACATGTATAGGCAAGCATGCTTAGCACTTAGTCCTTGCATTGTTTGTTTTAAATTTTATGCTAGAAGATAGAGGAAAAAATATATATATGATTAATTGTTACGTAACCCCGCCCCGAGGGTAGATATAAGGGCGGGCGTTACAACCTGAAGGTTTCACATCAGTTGATAAAACCAAAATATGCAAGCTTCGACGATCCATATATGGACTGAAGAAAGCATCCAGGAGCTGGAACATCCGTTTTGATGAGACAATCAAAGAGTTTGATTTCTCACAAAATCCTGACGAACCTTGTGTATTCAAGAAGGTTAGTGGGAGTGCAGTCGTATTCCTAGTATTATATGTCGATGACATATTACTTATAGGAAACGATATATCAATCTTACAGTCGGTTAAAATTTGGTTGTCCAAAACTTTCTTCATGAAAGACCTGGGAGAAGCAACCTATATCCTTGGGATTAGAATCTATAGAGATAGATCAAAACAGTTGCTTGGTCTTTCGCAGTCTACATATATAGACTGAGTGCTAAAAAGGTTTAGCATGTCGGAATCCAAGAAAGGTTACCTTCCCATCAGGCATGGGATCAACCTTTCAAAGTCTATGTGTCCACGCACAGAAGACGAGAGGATTTGCATGAATAAGATTCCTTATGCATCCGCGATAGGATCTATCATGTATGCTATGTTATGTACTAGGCCCGATGTATCGTATGCTCTGAGCGTCACGAGCAGATACCATTCTGATCCAGGAATGGATCAGTGGGCGGCTGTCAAGACAATCCTTAAGTACTTAAGAAAACTAAGGATGTGTTCCTAATATATGGAGAAGGAGATATGGTAATACGTGGGTATACAGATGCCAGTTTTCAGACAGATAAGGATGACTCCAAATCTCAGTCTGGATACGTATTTACTTTGAATGGAGGCGCAATAAGTTGGAAAGGTTCCAAACAAGACACTGTAGCGGATTCTACCACGGAAGCGGAATATATTGCAGCTTCGGAAGGAGCAAAGGAAGCAGTCTGGATCAAGAAGTTTGCCTCAGAACTTGGTGTGGTTCCAACCATTGATGAAGCAGTGCCGGTTTACTGCGACAACAATGGAGCTATTGCACATGCAAAGGAACCAAGGTCTCATCAGCGATCCAAACATGTTCTTCGCCGCTATCATCTGATCAGAGAGATTATAAGTAGGAATGATATACAAATTGAGAAAATTCCCACTGAAAGAAATGTAGCGGATCCTTTAACTAAGGCCTTGTCTCAAAGCAAGTTTGAGGGTCATGTTAGAGCCTGTGGTATTGGATACCGTAGCGATTGGCATTAGGCCAAGTGGGAGTTTGTTAGTATTGTGAGAGAAGTGTCCTAAGGCAATCACCTTATGAATGTAATCATTTATTTTAATAAATGAATATTCACTATTTGAGTATACATGTTTGTGTAATTGATTGAGATCTTAAACTCATTTACTGAATGTCCGCAATACAATTCACAGCATGAGAGAATTTGTGATGAATTCACAACTAGTGATTATCTCTACATGTGCAATTGTGAAGTATTGAAATTGTCCCTAGTCGATAAATTGATAAAAACGGACACTATCAATTCTGTTGAGACTAGCATGGGTTATTCTCTAATCAGCTGATTCTCACTGGCTGGTGACATTGGGATGTCCGGAGATAAACATGAATGCTAGTTAAGGGAACTAGTTCATTGGAGTGATTGGCTGTAAAACTTCATATGGTAGTCTACATATAGACATGTCAGTGAAGTTCTTACTGCAGCGTAAGTGCGATATTCCTTTGACTTGCGGTGTTCAAGTCATCTTGGTCATGGAGACTTATACTTTGACATCTTAAGCAAGCATCTCCAAGAAGGTGTGGACCCAGGATGGTTGGGTATAAGCCGAAGTGCCCGAAGATGTTTGAACAGCCTACAAAGGATTCACCACTCCTTGCGAGGAGATGTATACCCGAGGCCTATCGTCGGATTGTTACTCGAAGCCTCTGGCTAGAGCATGACATGTTCAGAGTATGAATCTCTTAAAGACATGAGAGTAATTAGAATCCGTTGGACGAGAAAGACATTACTTGGGCTAGGTGTGACGTAGTCAGCCTAGTGGGGACTGACACACATAGACCATGTCCTGAACCAAGTGGGTATAAGATGGTGAAGGGAATGATGCACGATTCATTAGAGCTGCTGAAGGGTTTCAGAATAATTTCTGAGGTCAACCGTTGATCTTTCGATTAATTGGGGATCATGATGTACTACTAGGTGCCACTCATGATCGTTCTATAATTGATGAATTATAGACGGCCAACATAAATCGAAAGCCTATTTAGTCACACGCACTACGAGTAATCCGAGGGATTTAAAACGAGTTGAAAATTGGATTTTCCGATCAAGAGAGATAAGTCGAATCTGAATTTTTCAGAGACGCATCGGAAGCATAAAATGGCTAAGTCTTTTGAAGACTTATTGAACGAATTAAATGAGTTTAATTCGTGAAGTCGGGGCTTGGGTTTGGCCGGCCAAAGAGGGTCCTCATCCTCTTTGTTTGGCCGGCCAAATTAAAAGGGGAGAACCGAATTTTTTGGTTCAAATTATAAAATAAACCGCACGTGGTTTGTTTTATAAAATTATGGATGAAGAAATTTATATAAAGAAATTTATATAAAGAAATTTATATAAAGAGATTTATTTTTCATGGAAATTAAAATAAACCTTGGATTGGTTTATTTTATTTTATAAAATCGATAACGGATTGATTTACTATGATAAAGAAATTTATATAAAGAAATTTCATTCCATAATAAATGGGGAGACATGGTTGTTTTTATTATAAATTAAGTTATAATAAAAACTTGGCATAACGGAATAATTCATAGAAAAATTTATAAGATAAATTTCTTATGAAAAATTTATTCCGTTAAGAGGAGACTTGGCGATTAAGAGGCTACTATATAAAGGTACTAAGGCAAGGCTTGGAGATTAATCCAAGAGATCAAGGATTCTTGCCTAGCCTCTCTCCCTCTCCTTCTCTCCCTCTCCCTCTTCTAGTGCCGCTGGTGTAACGACCCGGAAAATTCTCTTAATATTTTCTTAAAATATTAAGCATGTTTAAATAATTTTCCAAGGGACCTAGAAATATTAAGGAGAACTTTGTCCTAGAAAATCCATGTTTTCTCATTTAAATTGAGAAAACTAAGTACTAATGGGCTTTATGTGGGCTTTTTAGTACCATGATTATAGGTGGATTTCGGTAATAATTAGTATAAATATAAATAGGATTTAATTAGGCATATTAGCATGATTATGGGTAAGTCTTAGCCTAATTTTTCTATTTTAATGGAGAAATTAGGTACTAATGAGCTTTAAATGGGCTCCAAAAATGGGTATTAATTAGGTAAAATTAATATAAATTAGGTAAAATTAATATAAATATGAAAGAATTTTATTTAGGAATATTAGCATAATTATGGGTGATTTTAGGGGGATTTTCGGAATTTAGGAAATAAAAATAATAAAATAAATGAAATAAAAATAAAATAAAAATAAAGGTGCATGAGCCAAAGATTGACTCTTGGACCTCTTGTACAACCATGTAAGCCTTAACCAACTCACCTAGCAAGAGAATGTTAGGAGGGAATGAAGTGGATATTGGTTGAGGCTTAAAAGAAGATGAAGGGTCATGGAGAGACTCTTCATTTACCTCTTTAATGGATGATAAATAGGGGGGTTTGGGAGTTTCTTTCTCTCTTCTTTCAATGGCATTTCCTCCTCTCCTCCTCCCTCATCCTAGCCGAAATCTACAAGGGAGATTTTCCTTTGGGAAAACTCCACAAGAAGGTCCAACCACCAAGATCTAAGGGTTTCCTAAGGTTCCAAGGCTAGGGGTGATCAAGAGACAACAAGTCTTCCTTCTTCTTCCCATATAAGATCTAAAAATCAAGAAACCCCAAGGTAAGACTCCCTCACCTGTGGTATAATAGTTCCCTATGTTTTTTATGATTTTTAGTATGATATAGTGGTTGGTTTTTGGATTTGATGTTGAAAGTAAAGAAAACCAAGACCCTTATGCTTAAGGGTTTCGGCCACCATGATTTTAGGGTCTATAATTATGATAAAAATCATGATAATGTTATTTAATGTTCCCTTATGATGTGTAGAGGTTAAGTATAATTTTTGGGAATTTTTGGAGTACCCTAGAACACCCTAGGGTTTCGGCCAACATGAAAGAAACAAAACTAAGAACCCTAAGTTTAAGGGTTTCGGCCACCATGATTTACAGGTCTATAATTATGCTAAAAATCATGATAATGTTGTTTAATGTTCCCTTCTGATGTGTAGAGGTTAAGTATAATTTTTGGGAATTTTTGGAGTACCCTAGGACACCCTAGGGTTTCGGCCAACATGAAAGAAACAAAAACTAAGAACCCTGAGTTTAAGGGTTTCGGCCACCAAGTTTTAAAGGTCTATAATTATGCTAAAAATCATGATAATGTTTTTTAATGTTCCCTTCTGATGTGTAGAGGTTAAGTATAATTTTTGGGAATTTTTGGAGTACCCTAGGACACCCTAGGGTTTCGGCCAACATGAAAGAAAGAAAAACTAAGAACCCTGAGTTTAAGGGTTTCGGCCACCATGTTTTAAAGGTCTATAATTATGCTAAAAATCATGATAATGTTACTTAATGTTCCCTTATGATGTGTAGAGGTTAGGTATAATTTTTGGAAATTTTTGGGGTACCCTAGAGGCCCCATATGGTTCGGCCAACCTCAAGGACCCAAGGGTTAGGGTTGAGCCTTTAACATCAAGTATATGTTTATGTGTTGCCATGATAAGTATGATAAGTATATGTTCAGGATATGAACGATGCCATGATAAGAATGATAGGGTTATGATCACGATAAAAATGATGCTATGATATGTTAGGTTCATGATATGAATGATGCCATGTTAAGTATGTTATGTTTATGTTTAAGAATGAGGATGATGTCATGTTTATGAATGATATGTCATGTTTATGAATGATATGCCATGTTTACGAATGATATGCCATGTTTATGGATGATATGCCATGTTTAAGAATGATATGCCATGTTTACGAATGATATGCCATGTTTATGGATGATATGCCATGTTTATGAATGATATGCCATGTTTACGAATGATATGCCATGTTTATGAATGATATGTCATATTTTTGGATAATATGTATGTATGCCATGCTCTATGAATGATGTGTACATATGCCATATCTAAGAATGAAAATGATGAATGACAAGTATGATGAATGAAAGATGATGCTTATGTCTTTAAGGCATAAATATGCTAAACAGCACGGTCGATGGTCGACGGTACGACGGTCGAGAGGACCGGTAAATGGGCCGGTAGACGGGCCGAGCCGTAACAAGTTATGCTATGTTAAGTATGCCATGAATGTCTTATGAATGATGAAATATGAAAAGTATTTTAGTTTATGTATGGGCTTGTACCGGACCGAAGTATGGGTCCAAGGGATGAGCACCTTAAGAACGCCCCGGTTCTGGACTACCGAAGTTGTCCACGATTCTGGCCCTACCGGAGCTGGGCAACAGGGATGGGCACCTTAAGAACGCCTCGGTTTGGGGACTACCGACTATGCTGTCCTTACCCTAGTAGGTTGGGGCTCGCGACCTCGGACTTGCTAGGGATGCGCGCTATGATGTATGTATGTGGTACAAGCCGGGACCCCAAATGATGTTATGATGATTATGTTTAAGCAATTAAAAGTATGTTTTAAAAGTTAAGCATCCCTTATGTATATGCATTCCACTCATGCATCCATTCATGTTATGCATTATGCTATGATGATAAGATTTTATGCTTACGCTTCATGTTAAGAAATATGCATGAGAACAAATGATCTATGTCATGATAATGTTAAGAAGATGCTCATATGTTAGGATAGGAAGAATGTTATTATGTTTATGTTCATGCCAAGTATTATGCCATGCTTAGAATGTTACTATGTTTATGTTCATGCCAAGTATTATGCCATGCTTAGAATACTACTATGTTTATGTTCATGCCATGCTATGTATACGATAAGTGATTTAAGATGTTATGTCCTAAGTAGAGCACCAAGTATGTTAATGTTTTCATGTGCTCATTATGAGATGATGAATGATGAATGGTTTTGTGAGTAGGAAAGAGTCTTACTAAGCCTGTGTGCTTATAGTCTTATTCCTTATACTGCAAATCATTCAAGGGGACAATGATGGAAGCAGCAGGAGGGCAAGAACGCATGTGTGTAGTAGTGACTTGGCCCAGGAAACTCTATGTTTACTGTTTATGTTAGAACTTCACCTTGGTTACTTATATGTCTGAATAATGACCTATGGAACCTTATGATATGACGTTACGTATGACATGATATGATATGATGCTTAAGTTCAAAGTTAATATGCTAAGATTCCTATGTCATTAAGTTAAGAATGGTAACAGGGCAGGTATAAGTTAAAGTTATTCCGCTGCCTTATGATGTCTACATGCCCTAAGCATGTTAACGTAACGCCGCTTATGGAAAAAAAAAGTGGGCGTTACAGGTTGGTATCAGAGCAGTAACCATCTCACTACACACACATCAAGCCCTCTTCCTGCCGCTTCCAAGTAAGTACCTCTTTACATATCTTATAGTAGGAAGATGTTTTATGATTTTAAGATATGCAAGCATGAACGGTATTTATGATGAAAAAGTACGTTACGATATGTAACGATGAATGATACTTTATTTTCTTTTAGGAATTAAATATTAGAATAATATAGGGGTAGGAAAAAAAAACTATAATTTATGATATTATGTATAATCTATAATATAGTCACATGTAGAAAATTTTCTGATAGCCTACATACCCACAGGAGATTATAACACTCTCACCTATGTTAGCGTATAGCATTAGTTCCATGATATTAATACTGATATAATTAATGGTATAGGTCATACGGTATAACTTAGGTAGGGACGCATAGGGTAGGGTGCTAATTATTTTAACACTTATTATAGGTTATGGGTTACTGATGCCTTATATATAATATATAAGACTACCTTAAGTTATTTTATGGTAATATAATAAGTAGGATCTCACCTATTCTATAATAATCATACAACTAATATAATTCGTAACCCGGGCTGAGAATTAATATTCGGAAGCATACTATTATTATTAGGTACCCATGATTAAAATAAGTATATAACTATGATGTATGCATATAATTATATCATGGAGTTAATAATGACATTAGCCAATTATATGTCAAAGAAATAATCAGAACTTCGATATATACAGCGATGCTTCCAAGCTAGGACTTGGAGCTGTACTTAGGCAGAGTGGTAAGGTCATTGCTTATGCCTCTAGGTAACTTAAGGAATATGAACAGAATTACCCCACTCATGATCTGGAACTGGCCGCGGTGGTCTTCGCTCTTAAAATATGGAGGCATTATCTCTATATGGAGCGCAGTGTAAGATTTATACAGACCACCAGAGTCTGCGATATTTCTTCACTCAGAAAGACCTGAATATGAGACAACGCCGATGTCTCGAGTTGGTGAAGGTCTACGACTGCGAGATCTTCTATCATCCAGGAAAGGCGAACAAAGTGGCCGATGCACTCAGCCGGAAGTCAAGTGCCACCTTGATGTCCATATCTAAATTATCCCGACCACTTGAAAAAGAAATTATGAATTTTGGGGTCGAAGTCATCTCCGGGCGACTTTCCACCATGACAATATCACCCGCGCTATGTGAGTACATATTGGAAAAACAAAATGGTGATCTGAGTCTCCAGAAAATAAAACAGGAGATCCTAGAAGGAAAGGGCGATAGTTTTCATATCGCCGAAGGGGGAATACTCTACCTTAGGGATCGTCTATGTATCCCTTGTGATCCGGAGCTTCGAAAAGAGATACTGGAAGAAGCTCACGGAACCCCTTACTCGATGCATCCAGGATCCACCAAGATGTATCAGGATCTGAAGGAGAAGTTTTGGTGGTCCGGTATGAAGAAGGGAGTGACCAGATTTGGGAAGAAAGGAAAACTAAGTCCGCGCTATGTGGGGCCGTACCTGATTCTGAAAAGAGTCGGTAAGGTGGCATATGAGCTGGAGCTGCCTCCAGAGATGTCAGCTATCCATAACGTATTCCATGTGTCCCTGCTGAAAAAGTGTATCCCAAATATGGACCAAGTGATCGAGCCACAGACGGTGCAAGTGCAAGAGGACCTAAGCTATGAGAGCAGACCCATCCAGATTTTGGATAGGGAAGTCAAGAAGCTGAGGAGTAAGGAAGTGCCCTTAGTCAAGGTCCTATGGCAAAGTCAACGGTTCGAAGAAGCTACCTGGGAGCGCGAGGACGAGATGAGGCGCAAGTACCCGGAGTTATTCTAAGTTCGAGGACGAACTTTCACGAGGTATGGGGATTGTAACGACCCGGAAAATTCTCTTAATATTTTCTTAAAATATTAAGCATGTTTAAATAATTTTCCAAGGGACCTAGAAATATTAAAGAGAACTTTGGCCTAGAAAATCCATGTTTTCTCATTTAAATTGAGAAAACTAAGTACTAATGGGCTTTATGTGGGCTTTTTAGTACCATGATTATAGGTGGATTTCGGTAATAATTAGTATAAATACAAATAGGATTTAATTAGGCATATTAGCATGATTATGGGTAAGTCTTAGCCTAATTTTTCTATTTTAATGGAGAAATTAGGTACTAATGAGCTTTAAATGTGCTCCAAAAATGGGTATTAATTAGGTAAAATTAATATAAATTAGGTAAAATTAATATAAATATGAAAGAATTTTATTTAGGAATATTAGCATAATTATGGGTGATTTTAGGGGGATTTTCGAAATTTAGGAAATAAAAATAATAAAATAAATGAAATAAAAATAAAATAAAAATAAAGGTGCATGAGCCAAGGATTGACCCTTGGACCTCTTGTACAACCATGTAAGCCTTAACCAACTCACCTAGCAAGAGAATGTTAGGAGGGAATGAAGTGGATATTGGTTGAGGCTTAAAAGAAGATGAAGGGTCATGGAGAGACTGGAATTTCCTCCTTTCCTCCTCCCTCATCCTAGCCAAAATCTACAAGGGAGATTTTCCTTTGGGAAAACTCCACAAGAAGGTCCAACCACCAAGATCTAAGGGTTTCCTAAGGTTCCAAGGCTAGGGGTGATCAAGAGACAACAAGTCTTCCTTCTTCTTCCCATCTAAGGTCTAAAAATCAAGAAACCCCAAGGTAAGACTCCCTCACCTGTGGTATAATAGTTCCCTATGATTTTTAGTATGATATAGTGGTTGGTTTTTGGATTTGATGTTGAAAGTAAAGAAAACCAAGACCCTTATGCTTAAGGGTTTCGGCCACCATGATTTTAGGGTCTATAATTATGCTAAAAATCATGATAATGTTATTTAATGTTCCCTTATAATGTGTAGTGGTTAAGTATAATTTTTGGGAATTTTTGGAGTACCCTAGGACACCCTAGGGTTTCGTCCAACATGAAAGAAACAAAACTAAGAACCCTAAGTTTAAGGGTTTCGGCCACCATGATTTACAGGTCTATAATTATGATAAAAATCATGATAATGTTGTTTAATGTTCCCTTATGATGTGTAGAGGTTAAGTATAATTTTTGGGAATTTTTGGAGTAACCTAGGACACCCTAGGGTTTCGGCCAACATGAAAGAAACAAAAACTAAGAACCCTGAGTTTAAGGGTTTCGGCCACCAAGTTTTAAAGGTCTATAATTATGATAAAAATCATGATAATGTTTTTTAATATTCCTTTCTGATGTGTAGAGGTTAAGTATAATTTTTGGGAATTTTTGGAGTACCCTAGGACACCCTAGGGTTTCGGCCAACATGAAAGAAAGAAAAACTAAGAACCCTGAGTTTAAGGGTTTCGGCCACCATGTTTTAAAGGTCTATAATTATGCTAAAAATCATGATAATGTTACTTAATGTTCCCTTATGATGTGTAGAGGTTAGGTATAATTTTTGGAAATTTTTGGGGTACCCTAGAGGCCCCATATGGTTCGGCCAACCTCAAGGACCCAAGGGTTAGGGTTGAGCCTTTAACTTCAAGTATATGTTTATGTGTTGCCATGATAAGTATGATAAGTATATGTTCAGGATATGAACGATGCCATGATAAGAATGATAGGGTTATGATCACGATAAAAATGATGCTATGATATGTTAGGTTCATGATATGAATGATGTCATGTTAAGTATGTTATGTTTATGTTTAAGAATGAGGATGATGTCATGTTTATGAATGATATGCCATGTTTATGAATGATATGCCATGTTTACGAATGATATGCCATGTTTATGGATGATATGCCATGTTTATGAATGATATGCCATGTTTATGGATGATATGCCATGTTTATGAATGATATGCCATGTTTACGAATGATATGCCATGTTTATGAATGATATGCCATGTTTTAGGATAATATGTATGTATGCCATGCTCTATGAATGATGTGTACATATGCCATGTCTAAGAATGAAAATGATGAATGACAAGTATGATGAATGAAAGATGATGCTTATGTCTTTAAGGCATAAATATGCTAAACGGCACGGTCGATGGTCGACGGTACGACGGTCGAGAGGACCGGTAAATGGGCCGGTAGACGGGCCGAGCCGTAACAAGTTATGCTATGTTAAGTATGCCATGAATGTCTTATGAATGATGAAACATGAAAAGTATTTTACTTTATGTATGGGCTTGTACCGGACCGAAGTATGGGTCCAAGGGATGGGCACCTTAAGAACGCCCCGGTTCTGGACTACCGAAGCTGTCCACGGTTCTGGCCCTACCGGAGCTGGGCAACAGGGATGGGCACCTTAAGAACGCCTCGGTTTGGGGACTACCGACTATGCTGTCCTTACCCTAGTAGGTTGGGGCTCGCGACCTCGGACTTGCTAGGGATGCGCGCTATGATGTATGTATGTGGTACAAGCCGGGGACCCCAAATGATGTTATGATGATTATGTTTAAGCAATTAAAAGTATGTTTTAAAAGTTAAGCATCCCTTATGTATATGCATTCCACTCATGCATCCATTCATGTTATGCATTATGCTATGATGATAAGATTTTATGCTTACGCTTCATGTTAAGAAATATGCATGAGAACAAATGATCTATGCCATGATAATGTTAAGAAGATGCTCATATGTTAGGATAGGAAGAATGTTATTATGTTTATGTTCATGCCAAGTATTATGTCATGCTTAGAATGTTACTATGTTTATGTTCATGCCAAGTATTATGCCATGCTTAGAATGCTACTATGTTTATGTTCATGCCAAGTATTATGCCATGCTTAGAATGCTACTATGTTTATGTTCATGCCATGCTATGTATACGATAAGTGATTTAAGATGTTATGTCCTAAGTAGAGCACCAAGTATGTTAATGTTTTCATGTGCTCATTATGAGATGATGAATGATGAATGGTTTTGTGAGTAGGAAAGAGTCTTACTAAGCCTGTGTGCTTATAGTCTTATTCCTTATACTGCAGATCATTCAAGGGGACAATGATGGAAGCAGCAGGAGGGCAAGAACGCATGTGTGTAGTAGTGACTTGGCCCAGGAAACTCTATGTTTACTGTTTATGTTAGAACTTCACCTTGGTTACTTATATGTCTGAATAATGACCTATGGAACCTTATGATATGACGTTACGTATGACATGATATGATATGATGCTTAAGTTCAAAGTTAATATGCTAAGGTTCCTATGTCATTAAGTTAAGAATGGTAACAGGGCAGGTATAAGTTAAAGTTATTCCGCTGCCTTATGATGTCTACATGCCCTAAGCATGTTAACGTAACGCCGCTTATGGAAAAAAAAAGCGGGCGTTACAGCTGGCCCTAGAGCCCTCCCCCTTTGCCGTGAGCTTCCACCACCAAGAAGAAGCCGAAGAAGAAGAAGAAGCGGGCGCGACTCCTTCCTTCCTCCCGGAATCTTGATTCCGTTCTTCGATTGGTGGTTAGTTTTTCATCTCTCTCTTGGTATTCTTGTCTTGCCTTTGGAGAATCTAGTAGTTCTTGTCGGCACGAAACTCGTGGCTTTGCGAAGTCATCCCGAAGAAAACTCGGCGTGGACGCGAATAGAGGCGGAGCTTCCAAGGGACGCTACGGTTGGATCTCGTCCCTTTCTACGAGTTACGCGAGGTATTAAGTAAATTAGTTTACTTTCTGCAAAATTTTAAATGTATGATCATGTCTCCACAACATAAGGTTGCATGCTAGATACGTGGTTAAAATAATTTGAGAAATTATTTATGCTAAACCTTCCGCTGCACGTAATTAAATTTTAAAATTACGAACCCGTATCCATGTCAACATGCACCCGGTCCCAACATTATATACATGTCTTTATTTGACTGTTAGTTTTAACATATGCTATTATGTGCAGGACCAGTATATGCTACTATGAGTATGATGATAGTGAAGTAATGTCCTGTCTCTATGAGTATGATGATAGTGAAGTAATGTTTAAGCAATGCCCTTATTCTCATTATGATATATAGTAAGTGAATGACAAGAGGACGCCCTAGAAAATCCCAAAACGAGGAGCGAGCTCCTAGAGGGCAAGAGGGTAATGTCATTATCCTCTTTATGATATATAGTAAGAGAATGACAAGAGGACGTCCTAGAAAGGCCCAAAACGAGGAGCGAGCTCCTAGAGGGCAAGAGGCAGAGTCAGTACCACCACCAAATCTTTTAGAGGTGGTGGTGCAGTTACAGAGACAGTTAGCAGAACAACAGCAAGTTATTGCCACCATAATGGCTAACCAGCAGGCCGCTCCTATTACCCCACCGGTGGCGAATGTAGTGACACCAGTTGTGACCGAAGACCCATCAGTTAAGTCTGTAGTCCTAGCAAGGGGGGTAAGGCAAGAAGCATACCTCATCCAGTGGTAGAAACTGAAGCCAGGAACTTCTCTGGCACAAGCGAACCATGGGATGCTCAAGCATGGTTTAAAACTTTGGAAAGCATAGTAGAGCTATTGGACTGGCCTGAGGTAGAGAAGATAAAGTGCGCCTCCTTTTGCCATACCGGAGATGCTAGGATGTGGTGGGAGAGAGTCAAAGCCAAGAGAAATGTTAGCGAGATGGCATGGGCCGACTTCGAGACTAAGTTCTTCGAAGAATACTTTCACATGCGAGTAACCAATAAGCATTATGATGAATTCACGGAGTTTAGACAAGGAGAACTATCCATGGATGAAGCAGTGAGGAAGTTCAACCGACTAGCTTGTGTGTGCCCAGAGCTAGTTGGCATTGAAAGAGAAAGAGTCAGGCTAATGCTCAAGATGTTAAGGCCTGAGATAGCGTTAAATGTGACTAGTGGTGTTAATAGGCCGCAACCCTCAGAAGAACTGATAAGTAGAGCTTGAATCACTGAGCATTTCTTAAATAGTCACTTAAACAGTATAAAGGCCACTAGTATGCAATAGAAGCAAGTACCACTCCAGAGATCCCAAGGTAACCCGCAGAACTGGAAAGGGATCCCAAATAAAAGGAAGTAGTGGGACCAAAGGACTTCTAGGGGCTGAGAGCTGTGCCAATTCAGATTTCCAACCGAGAACTCTATGGTGATTTGGTAGTCCTTGAGATGAAGGATTACGATATCATTTTAGGGATAAATTTCTTGAGCAAGTACAATGCCTCTATTGAATGCCGTAAAAGAAGAGTAAAGTTCACACCAGAAGCAGAACTCCTGTTCGAGTTTGTCGGAGACTCAAAGAGAAAGACAAAAAGGTTTCTTTCTAACCTAAAAGCTCACAAGATGTTGGATAATGAATGTTCTGGTTATTTAGCCCATATAGTAGATGCAAGGCAAAGAGAAGGACTAAAGAAAGAAGAAGTACGGGTAGTATGTGACTATCCGGAGGTGTTTCCTGAAGTGTTACCAGGATTTCCTCCTAACCGAGAAATTGAGTTGGCTCCAGGTACCAACCCGATTTCAAAGGCACCTTATCGTATGACGCCAGTAGAACTGAAGGAGCTGCAAGAATACTTACAGGAGCTACTCGACAAGGATTTCATCCGCCCTAGTCATTCACCCTAGGGAGCTCCTGTTGGGACCGGGTGCATGTTGACATGGATGCGGGTTAGTAATTTAAAAAATTAATTACGTGCAGCGGAAGGTTTAGCATAAATAATTTCTCAAATTATTTAACCACACATCTAAGCATGCAATTTTATCTTGTGTAGACATGATCATATATTTTAAATTTTGCAGAAACGTAAACTAATTTACGTATTACCTCGCGTAACTCGAAGGAAGGGACGAGATCCAACCGTAAGCGTCCCTTGGAAGCTCCGCCTCTATTCACGTCCACGCCGAGTATCTTCGGGATGACTTCGTAAAGCCACGAGTTTCGTGTTCTCGAGAACTACTAGATTCTCCGAGAACGCGACAAGAAAAACCAAGAGAGAAGTCGGAAGACTAACCACAAAAGGATGGCCGGAATCAAAATTCCGGCGAAGCAAAAGAAGAGGCTTGCGGCAAAAGGATCCTTGCGGCAAACTCTAATTCCGGCAGCACCTTCTTCCGGCCAAGAGATGGTCGGAGCTTCCTTCTCCGGCAGCAGGTGGTGGTCGACAGGGAAAGGGCAGGGGCGGCCGGCTGGTGCTCCTTCTTGGGGCTGGTTGGCGCACGACAAGAAGGGGAGAAGAGAAAGAGAGGGAGAGAGCCTATGCCTTCATCTCTACGATTATTATCACCCAAGCCTTGCCTTGGGTCCTTTATATAGTGGTCTCTCAACCATCAAGCCTCTCAAATATGGAATAACTTATTCCATCATGCCAAGTTTGATTTTATATCATGGTTAAAATCATATTTTAATTCATGATAAAAAATCAATCAAGTCTCTTCTCTCCTATGGAATAAATTTCCTTATCATGGTAAATCAATCCATGATTGATTTTATAAAATAAACCAATCCATGGTTTATTTTAATTTCCATGAAAAATAAACCAAACCTTGGTTTATTATATAAAAATTTATATCATCCATAATTTTATAAAACAAACCACACTTGGTTTATTTTATAAATTGAACCAAAAACTTGGTTCTCTCCCTTTGTTGTGGCCGGCCAAGCAAAGAGGATGGAGGCCCTCTTTGGCTGGCCCATCCAAGCCACGCCCCAATGAATTAAACTTATTTAATTCATCTATTAAGTCTTCAAAAGACTTTAGCCATTTTACGCTTCCAATGCGTCTCTGAAAAATTCAAATTCGACTTATCGTTTGGCTCAACCAAACTTAATCTCTCTTGATTGGAAAATCCAATTTTCAACTCGTTTTAAATCCCTCGGATTACTCATAGTGCGTGTGACTAAATAGGCTTTAGATTTATGTTGGCCGTCTATAATTAATCAATTATAGAACGATCATGAGTGGCACCTAGTATTACATCATAATCCCCAATTAATCGAAAGATCAACGGTTGACCTCAGAAACAATTCTGAAACCCTTCAGCTGTTAGTAGGAGCCCTAGAGCCAATTATGTGATGATTGACTAGGGGCATTTTGTATCATATTCTATTATTAATAAAGGCATGTCTGGTTATTATAATTACTTTGTATTCTGTGCCAAATGACTAAGTATAATAATGTCCTTGTGTAGTAGGTTCTTATCTACATTATATCGATTGGTTGAATCGATAGTGAGATAATGTAGAGAACACTACACTAAATTATTCCTAGTCAAGCATTAATATTCAGGGACAATATTAATACATAGAGACTAGCATGTAGGTTAGCTGATGACTTGAGCTCACAAGTCATGGATATGTGATATCAAGTTGACACATGAGTATACACTCATAGATTGTCATATGAGTGTCATAGACTTTCTCATGTGACTATTGGTATGAATAGTCCTTAGACCTGAAGTCACTACGGTTCCCTACATAAGGAGTTATGTATTTTGGTATCGTCAAACGTCACCTGTAATAGGGTGGATTATAAAGGCGATCATTGGGTATGTAATGAATTATGCGGAGGGATATGAGTGATGTAGATGGGATCTGTTGGGACCGGGTGCATGTTGACATGGATGCGGGTTCGTAATTTTAAAATTTAATTATGTGCAGCGGAAGATTTAGCATAAATAATTTCCCAATTATTTAACCGTACATCTAAGCATGCAACCTTATATTATGTAGACATGATCATATATTAAAATTTTGCAGAAAGTAAACTAATTTACTTAATACCTTGCGTAACTCGAAGGAAGGGACGAGATCCAACCGTAGCATCCCTTGGAAGCTCCGCCTCTATTCGCGTCCACGCCGAGTTTTCTTCGGGATGACTTCGCAAAGCCACAAGTTTCGTGGCGACAAGAACTACTAGATTCTCCAAAGGCACGACAAGAATACCAAGAGAGAGATGGAAAGACTAACCACCAAACGAAGAACGAAATCAAGATTCTGGGAGGAAGGAAGGAGTTGCACCCGCTTCTTCTTCTTCTTCGATAGCTTCTTGGTGGTGGAAGCTCACGACAAAGGGGAGGGCCTCTAGGGCCGGCGGCACTAGAAGAGGGAGAAGGAGAGAGAGAGAGGGCTTATTTCTAGATCTCTTGGATTAAGCTCCAAGCCTTGCTTTGGTTCCTTTATATAGTAGCCTCTCAATCGCCAAGTCTCCTTTTTATGGAATAAATTTTTATATGAAATTTATCATATAAATTTTTCTATGAATTATTCCATCATGCCAAGTTTTTATCATAATTTAATTTATAATAAAACAACCATGTCTCCCTTTCTATTATGGAAAGAAATTTCTTTATATAAATTTTTTTATATAAATTTCTTTGTCATGGTAAATCAATCCATTATTGATTTTTAAAAAATAAAATAAACCAATCCATAGTTAATTTTAATTTCCAAGAAAAATAAATCTCTTTATATAAATTTCTTTATCCATAATTTTATAAAACAAACCACGCTCGGTTTATTTTATAATTTGAACCAAAAATTCGATTTTCCCCTTTTGTTGTGGCCGGCCAAACAAAGAGGGTGGGGACCCTCTTTGGCAGGCCAAACCAAAGCTAAAACCATACGAATTAAACTCATTTAATTCGTCCAATAAGTCTTCAAAAGACTTAGCCATTTTATGCTTCCGATGCGTCTCTGAAAAATTCAGATTCGACTTATCTCTCTTGATCAGAAAATCCAATTTTCAACTCGTTTTAAATCCCTCAGATCACTCGTAGTTCGTGTGACTAAATAAGCTTTCGATTTATGTTGGCCGTCTATAATCAACCAATTATAGAACGATCATGAGTGGCACCTAGTAGTACATCATGATCCCCAATTAATCGAAAGATCAACGGTTGACCCCAGAAATGATTCTGAAACCCTTCAGCAGCTTTAATGAATCGTGCCTCATTTCCTTCACCATCTTATACCCACTTGGTTCAGGACATGGTCTATGTGTGTCAGTCCCCACTAGGTTGACTACGTCACAACTAGCCCAAGTAATGTCTTTCTCGTCCAACGGATTCTAATTACTCTCATGTCTTTAAGAGATTCATACTCTGAACATGTCATGCTCTGGCCAGAGGCTTCGAGTAACAATCCGACGATAGGCCTCGGGTATACATCTCCTCGCAAGGAGTGGTGAATCCTTTGTAAGCTGTTCAAACATCTTCGGGCACTTCGGCTTATACCTAACCATCCTGTGTCCACACCTCCTTGGAGATGCTTGCTTAAGATGTCAAAGTATAAGTCTCCATGACCAAGATGACTTGAACACCGCAAGTCAAAGGAACATCGCACTTACGCACCAGTAAGAACTTCACTGACATGTCTATATGTAGACTACCATATGAAGTTTTATAGCCAGTCACTCCAATGAACTAGTTCCCTTAACTAGCATTCATGTTTATCTCCGGACATCCCAATGTCACCAGCCAGTGAGAATCAGCTAATTAGAGAATAACCTATGCTAGTCTCAACAGAATTGATAGTGTCCGTATTTATCAATTCATCGACTAGGGACGATTTCAATACTTCACAATTACACATGTAGAGATAATCACTAGTTGTGAATTCATCACAAATTCTCTCATGCTGTGAATTGTATCGCGGACATTCAGTAAATGAGTTTAAGATCTTAATCAAATACACGAATATGTATACTCAAATAGTGAATATTCATTTATTAAAGTAAATGATTACAATCATAAGGCGATTGCCTTAGGACACTTCTCTCATATTACTAACAAACTCCCACTTGGCCTAATGCCAATCGCTACGGTATCCAATACCACAGGCTCTAACATGACCCTCAAACTTGCTTTGAGGCAAGGCCTTAGTTAAAGGATCCGTTAAATTCCTTTCAGTGAGAATTTTCTCAATTTGTATATCATTCACTACAAGAAAAAATGCTTTTAATGACATTGAAAAGTGTCATCATATATTATTTATACTGACATTTTTGATATAGTGACATTAAGTTAAAATGTCCTCTATAGTGATGTCGTCTAAAGTCTTATCACTTATGACAATTCTTAATGTCACTATAAAATAAAAATAGTGACAACACTAATAGCATGAATAATTGTTATAGTGACAAAAAATAATGTCACTATAAGATTTGTAATGACATTTATATATGTTATTATATTATAGTAATGATGACAAATTTATAGGTCCTTTAAAATTATTTATCAAGACAATTATAAATGTTTTGAATTTTATTTATAGACATAATAAAAAATGTCACTAATGATAGTTTATAAAATTAATTTAAAATATCTTGTTATGTAATTTATAGTAACACATATAAATATTTACTATATTAGTGTATAAATAAATTTAAAATTATTATTAATAGTTATTTATTATGACATTTTGAAATGTCTTCATATGAGTTTTACAATGATATTTTTATATACATGATTTGGTAGTCTATTGTGACATAAAAAATATCATATATTAATAAATATCTCAATCATTTTCAATATTTTCATGATATAAATATTTACGCATATAACTAATTAACATAAACACAAATAAAAATTTTAAATTGAAATTAAAGTATTAATCAATAATTGTCAATTTTTTTGCAATACAATACTGTCAAATTGGTCACCTCAAAAATATCTATGCACTAATCACAATCACAAATGTATCTAATGTATTTAGTTTAAGAACTAGCAAAAAAAATTAAGTCTCTCCTAAAGCAAAATATAATCAAACTTCCAAACTTTGCTGCATCTTCAATCTTCAACCATCACATCTTAAACAAAATCCAATATTCTTGTCACCTATAAAAAAATCATATATTAATTAGTTTGTGTAAATGAAATAAAATTAAAGAAGTATATAATAAAGAAAAAAAATGTATATAAAGATGGTGGCATAGTAGGTGAATGAGATGACAAAAGAACACTAATTAGGAAAGAAAAATACTACATATCATAATCAAATAAGGAACAGAATTACACAGTAATTCAGCAGGCAGGTTCAGAATTACACAGTAAAAATACCCCCAAAAAATCTATGTTTGTGACAGACTCATATATACAAAGTCACTAAATTCAAAAATAAAAAGGAACTGCAGAAAGTGAGATAATTTTTCCATGCACAAAACAAATAAATACGGAGAAAGGGGATCACCTTGCCTTATGCCCCGAGAAAGAAGGTGTAAAAAATGGAACCATTCCACAAAATTGCAAATGAATTTGAAGTAACTATAAACATGATTAGCTGAATCCATGATTCCAGAAAACCTATTTCAGTAAGCACCTCATACAAGAATTCCCACCTTATCCGATCATATGCCTTTTCAAGATCAATTTTGATTGCTAAAGCACCATTCTTTCTCCTTAACCCTTTCATGGAATGGATGATCTCCTGCACTGCTAGAATATTGGAGAATCTTTCAAATACACATTAATTTACCTGTTTTTCTTTTCTTTGCTGATTCCTCTCAATGAAATTTGCCATGTTGCAAAAAGTGACTTACCCTAGAAGCTTAAACTATTGGAAAAGATATGCTTCTACATTTTGGCCTACTACTGTAAACGAGGATAGATGGACTTGATTGTCCTAAGCAAATTCATGGACTAACTTAACTGGAGGTATACTAAAATTTCAGATACTACCCTATTTTACCACAAAATAGTTCCTCTTGTATATGAAGGATATTTGAATTACCTTCATCTTGTACCCATTTTCAAGGACTTTAAGTTGCTCAAGGTCCTCTTCCAGTTGCAAAGGAGTAGGTGGTATCTGTGGATAGATCTTCAAGAACTTTGAATCAAAACTCTGGGTAACAAAAAATGGAAGAAAAAGGAGCACAGTGTAGGAGTGCGAGGATAAGCATTAACCAGCTAGCAAGATTTAAACAAGAATAACAACATTGAACAATTAAACATAAATACTAGAGAAAATAAAGATATCAACAAGAGTGATGTAGTTAAACCTGTATGCCCAAGTGAAGTAGACATGGAAATTGTGAATTGACTTTCCCTGACCTGGATTTTACAATGAATATGCTATACTGATGAATATCCCAAAGTAATCCATGGATTATGTTATAAAGAAGATTAAGAAAAAACTAACTTGTTAAATGGGATCAAACCCCTTGAGAAGTAGATTGCATATCCTTGGTTGTCAACCACACACTTTACCCGGTTAGGGTCAAGTCCATCTTCAGGTTTTAAGGATGTGGCAGCAGTACTAAAAACAGCATCAGGAGCTCCCTACAGCATGAGATATGCTCCAAAGAAAAGGAGAGAACATGTTAAATGCATAACCAACCAAGGAGGAAAAAAAGGAAGAAAAACACTGGATAATGATTATGAAAAAAAAACTCATAACCAATGTGATAGCAAGTCATAGCAAAGAACATTGATGCATATACGAGCAACAGAAATGAGAATAACAAGACATCTTAATGATGCGAACCTGCATTCCTTTGAACATTCAAAAATCAGAATAGTATAGATGCATTTTTGCTTCTTAATCAGAAATATGAGGAAGTTAAATTTCTTCGAGTAGTAGATTATGTGCATCATAAACCGCTACTAAACCGTAGAATGAACTCCAAGGTCATACCTTCATAGATCCCCCAAAAAAAGGAAAAACAACACGAGCAATCAACAATAAGCTCTTTTACTTGTTAATATTCTTTTATGTTGCAAATTATGTAAGGATCTTATTACTATTTATTTATTCATATTTGTTTGTGAAGTAAATATTTTTTCCTTTGTTGTGTTGGATATTCTTGTTGTGTATTTGTTTTGGGGTCAACAGATGCCAAAAAGAGATTGTTATGCTGCCATTGTAGAGATTGTCACATTGCCACAATGGTTTCCATGCCATACGGTGGCTACAGAGCCCCACTTGAGCGTGACAGTTGCTATCACAAATTAATCATGTAGCCACTATGAGTCTATGACTAACATACAAATTGTAGTTGACATCAAATTTTGAATGATGGGTAACATGTTAATGGACAACTATCTTTTGCACGAGTAGGAACAGGAACACCATCATCAAAACATAATTTGATAACCACCTGCAATGCTTTAACAATGCCATCTAGTATCTCAGGTTCAACAAGAGGCTCGTCGCCCTGGATATTGACAACTATGTCATAGTCCTTCCCAAGTTTCTGGAAAGCTTCACTACAACGTTCAGTCCCTATAAACGACAGATTTCACGTTATCCAATTCAGAACCTAGGGTTAAAATAAACAAAGGAAAATTTTTCTACCATTCCTGCACTCTAGTGATGTGATTACTACGTCAGCTCCAAATCCTCTACAACATTCTGCAATCTTCTCATCATCTGTAGCAACAACTGCAAAATAGAGGAAACAAATACAGATGAAAGAAATTTTATGAAAACCCCAGATGAGTTAGTCCTATAGGTGATAATTTCATCATTTTAACTTCTAAATCAATGATTAAATCACTGAACTAGAAATTGTATAATCTCAGAAAATTAGGAAAGTGCACCAACTTGATACGGTGAGTACTTAACAACACTGAAAGACATCCTAGTCTATTTCTGAATCCTATTGAATAATTAAGAGATTTTAAAAATGAAAAGAATGCAATTGGAATATAAGTGCCAAATAATCCTGATGATGGAATGTAAGTGTCAAACACATTTGCTCATCATGAGTGTACCAGTATTACATGTATTAGAAAGAAATGTTTATTTCTTGGAGAATAATTTACACCTTCAAGTTAATTAACTGTGCACACTTACCAACATCCTCCAAAGTTTAAGCTAGCTTTGCTCTCTCCCATGTTCTCTGTTAAGAAAAAAATCAACAACAAAGAATATAGTGAAATAACTGTTTGCCTGAACTATATCCAAATGCAAAGACAAGAAGGTCAAATTAAATATGATAGGAGCAGTAGTAGTATGATTCTTGTCTCAGCACACGCATATTTACATCTTTCATAACACAAAAAAACAGAAAGTGTACCGAGAATTCAGCATACATGACAGATTTCAACTACAAGAGATCTGGTGACAAACAGATTATATAAGAGCATTAAAACCCTTTTAAAAACAGCAATACGAGACTTCCTTCGAATAAGAATGCATGAGCACGACAATAGAAACACATAGTTCGGATCCGTAAAGAAAAACGTAGCGAGATCAAGAGAATTGAGACCTGGATCATGGGCTTGCCGAGGATTAGAGCAAGGGGCTTCCCCTTGAAGCGGGAGGAGGCAAACCGAGCAGGAATTATCCCGGCTACTCTGCTCTGGAACTTACCGGAACGACGTCGTAGAAAGAAATGAACACCGGCTGAGGCCGCAATCGCTACGCCAAGAACGGCGAGATGGGAAATCCATACCCTGGATCCCGACGACTACGACGAGTCTGGGGAGTTGGCGATCGAGCAGGGAGCGAGGGAGAAAGAAAAATTAGACTTCGTGCATGAGGGTGGATATGAAAAGGAGGGACGACGCCTTAAGGTTCGCGCACTGCGATTTAGGGTTAGCGTGCTGTGATTTGGAGTATTCGCGCTGCGATTTAGGGTTCGCGTAGGAAGGAGCAGAGGCGATTTAATTAGGGTTCGCAGTGTTGTTCGCGCGGTTAAGTTGGAGGAGTAGGTTTCGCGCAGTATTTTGGGAAAAGTTTAATTAAATAAATTAAATAATCTCTATTTTAATAAGAAAATGTTTAGGTTTATAAGGGCATTTATAAAATGTGTCATGATAAAAGGTTTAATGAGATACTTTTTTTTATAAAATTAATCTATTTAATAAGTGTCATTATAATTAGTCTATAATGACATTTACTAGTAAGTGTCATAAAATA
>JAGFNQ010001058.1:69296-113027 GCA_024364735.1 Boesenbergia rotunda
TACCAATTCTTAGCAGTGAGTAATGATGAATGCTGATGTTATCAACGTTTATTTGCTAAAGATTATTAAATTTTACTTAGCTATTAACTGACCACTTGGGTTAATTCTTAAAATTCCTACTTAGAATGGACATAAGTAGCAAACGTATAACTTATGGTACACCTTTCTTTCTTCTGTTTCCTTTCATGACATCTGATGAGAATCGTTTCTCCTAAGCAAAATCCATTCTTTAGATCTATGAACCTATTCTTCCAGAAACAGAATTTTTACAATGAAAGACATGGCTAAATTAAACAGAAAGATATGAAAAAGAAAGTCTAAAGATAATCATATTCATATTAAATGTAAACCATCTTTACCATGATTTAGAATTGATTTTCTTCTTTGCAAATCCAAGCAATAAAAAGGCATAGTACTCTCTTTAGTAGCTGTATTTTGTTAAATTAAAAGTGGCCATCAATTTGTTCCTCTTGTAGGAACGCAGGTTTGCTGCCCCTAGGGCAGTGGTACAACAGTTAGGCCCGCCAACGTATGGGATCAAAGGTTCGAGTCTTGACTACGACGCATTGCAGAGAATTTTCCCTCTAATGAGAAGTGCCCGCCTAAGAAAGCTGGCTGTCTAGATGGGACTCCGTGAGTAATTAATCGGTTCGAAGAGCGGGATACCTAGAGCCAACTAAAAAAAAGGAAAGCAGGTTTGCATCTCATTTGAAATTTTTTTAGTGGCCTCTCTTCTAGATTCCTTGTTCCAAGATTCCATCCTTACGTCTCCTTCATGCCCAATTCCTCCTTTCTTCTCTTATCATGCACCTTGTAAAAAGAAGGAAATTGAAGGAGACAAATTTCATGTTGTTGAAATTACATCTCATCAACATTACAGTCTTGACCCCGATCTGGATTGTTTACTTCCAAATTATGTTGACAAATACAAATATACAATTGAGATCTACAAATAATGGGGCCTTTTGTAAAACAAGAGAGAAGCTTGAAAAGTTCAAATAGATTCAGTTCTTGACTAACAGATTGGAAATCCAGAGGTACGCATTACACAAGTGTGATTCAGACAGTACTATGCCCAATGATTATCATCTTATAGATTGACCAGATGATTTCTCCTGAAATTTATCATTCCGATGAAGTTAGTAATATACCAAGCGACAGTGAGTTTGTACTTAGTGGATGGATAATCTTTTAAGCTTAGAATAACACTAGATAAGCATTTCTCAATTTTACAAGAATCCTGTAAGCAAAAACCAGCAAGAACCTTACATGTTTAGCCATGCCAAAATCAGCAAGTTTGACCACACCATTAGGATCTACCAGTATGTTTGCTCCTTTAATATCTCTGCAAAATTAGATTCAAGTTTCGGCCAATATAGAAGATGGGAAAACATGCAAGGTGTTAGTTGCAACTAGAAACAGCTAAATACCTATGTACAGTATTCCTCCCATGCAAGTAAGCAAGTCCAGAAAGTATCTGTGCAGTGTAGTTACGTATTAATGCTTCCCCAAAAGGGCCATATTCTTGAAGTATTTTGTGGATAGAACCTCCAGAAACATACTCAAGAAAAACAGATAAGGTGTCTTCAGTCTGCAGAACAGAAGTTAAACAAAACTTGATGAGTTGTTTAAGCAAACTTTCCCAAGTAAAACTAGCCAAAAATGGCAAATAATCATAAGTCTAACTTGTTCTAAATTCGTATAACTATTCATACAGATAAGGGATGATGGCGAACTTACTAGCTCGCTGCCATAGTATCGCACAATGTTGGGATGTGAGAGCTGACTAAGCAAAGCTATTTCCTGACATAGTGGACAAAAAAGGTTCAAGTTAATTTCTTAATTTCATGACTAGCAGATACATTCAAATGACAATTGGGTACCCATCACGAAAAAAAATTAAAAAATACAAAGAGAATCTTATGCGTCAAAACCAAAGATGAGAAGATTGCCCGGTTTAGCTGTTTGAGAGACTCCTTACAATTTGCGTCATCAGAGATATCGTTGACCTCTTTAATGGCACACATCTGCCCCCCTTCACTGTAGCGCGAGGACACAAAAGACATGTAATGTTGAATCATATTGTACATTTAAATAATAAATAACTTTACTGAAAGAGAACTAAACTTAGTAAATGGATACTCCAAATAGACAAAATATGCAAGTTCATCCATTAAAACGGGGTTTAGTTTCTTTTAGTGAGTAGAGAATATTATAAAGGTTTCCATACGCACATAATGTATAACACTTACAAACGCATGTATGTACCTGTTGAATCCAAGATAGACATGGCCAAAGGTACCCCTGCCAAGTAATTTTCCTTTCTTCCACTGTGTCTTGGGAGAGCGTGAAAAAGAAGATGGAGAACGAGGAGAGCAACTAGGAGAACTTGGAGGCAGAGGTAGCGGATGAGGCGGGCTGCGGAAATTATCTTGCCAGCGTTTTGAGGATGTGGGGGATAAACCAAATGAACTGGGATGTACAGGTGAAGTTGGAAAATGATGTCCTCTCGAACCAGGGGAAGGATTTGTTGTTCTTCTATTAAATATGGTCTCTGTATAAGTTTCGGCATGAGAATATGAATTTTCGCCATTAAGATGTTCCAAAACTGGACTGCATAAGAAGTGTTGCCTGCTTTCAGCCACATGCTCGTGCCTTTGCAAATCATGTCCTCCATTTTTTCCTCCCGTGATGGGGTCAGAACACCTACAATGAGCAGGCGGTGAATCTGAAGGTCACAAATAGAAAAGTTCGATTTGACAGAAGCTTTTCCTTGGTCTAATTCATTCATGTTAAAAATAAATCAAGAATGAAAATGACAAATACTCTGTTCATGGGGGAAAAGAGAAGAAGAAAAAACACTCGATCAATAGCATGGAGCATCAAAGAAAAGGTTTAGTGCCAAGACTTATCATTCGATGGATGCTCATATGTGAAAATCCGATGGATGCTCATATGTGAAAATCCTCACAAAAGAGCTCTTTGAATATGTTATCAGGAGTTTTAGAACATTAGGAGCCGAAAAATCATTTCCTTCAACGAAAAATAGCCAAAGATCAAAGAGATCGCCTAAAATAACATTTTTTTTTCACATCTACAGAAAGTGAAATTCTACCTCCAATTGGCTACAAGGAAAAGTATATATCAAAACGAACGAGATACCTGTAGGACGCAAGATGCGAGGTCTCATCCGCCGACCCGGATGAGCTAACACTGGAAGTCGAAGCAGACACCGAAGCTGACGTTGAGGCCGACGCAGATCCTATCGATGGAAGCGGTAGAGGGTGACCAAACGTCCCAGATCCACCTCCTCCCCTGCCTCGGTCACCGACAATTGGATACTCCCCAATCTTACTAGCGACACCAAACTCGTCAAATCTATTCAATTTCTCCTTACTCCCGTGCCTCGCGTCCAAAAACTGATCTTCGAGCGTCCCGGGCGGCGTGCGCGGCGTCTCTGGCTCCGTTCGAGGGCAGTTAACGGACTTCGACTTGGATTTGTGCTTCCCTTTCCACCACGCAGGCATCTTCGTAAGACGGGGAGCTTCAATGGCCAACGGAACTCAAAGCGATCGCGAGAAGAAGAAGAAGAGAGGGGAAAGGGAGGAAAAGAGAGAGAAGCTTCCATTTGGATTGAGAGAGAGAGAAGGGACCGAAAGGGAATGATCAGAGAAGCTACTCATATGGACCGCGAATGATCAGGTGGGACCAAGGATTCCTGTCCAATCACCAAGAAGGTTATAAGTGGTTCAAATGCAACGGGTGACACCACACCGGAACCCCGGCCGTGGCACTCAATTCCGAGCGCGACCTTTCTTCCGTCACCTGTCAATTTGGACTCGGTTACTTGCCATCTCGTCGTTGGCTTAGGGACCGCCATATTCGTGGGACCCGCCATCGTCATTGCGGGTAGAAAAATTGGCAGAAAGCCAAAAGGTGCTTCGGCGGCGAAGAATAGAATCTTGCTTAGGTGGTACTTAATCATAGAAGCCCTTAACCTTTCGTAAATGCAAAGTAAGGCAGCAAAATAATTGCCCACGTTTTCCAGGAGTTCTATATTATCATATTCTCTCGTTTAAAATATCTTATGATCTTGCTCATTATACGGTCAAATTCTATTTTGAAAATATTCTTTTTAATGTTATTATAGTAAAATTATTTTCAAAATATAAAGTGCTCTTTAATATTTTTTAAAAGGATAATTTTGATCCGACCAATTCAAATCTATTTGAGGTCTTAGAACAGTTATAAATAAATCATATTTTTAATCATCTAAATCAGAACTGTTATAATAATAAAATAAAGACAAAGGGGAGATTAAGAAATTTATGACGATAAAATACATTTAAATAATAGTTAAACTTAATATTTATCAAAGAAGAAAAATAATACAGATATCTAATTTGCTATTGCTCAAAAATAAAAATAAAAATCTTCCATTTTGATTCGATACAATATAGACAAATGCATCAGCATTTCAACTTAATCAAGCATGGAGCATAATAATACCAACCAAATTAGTATGATAACATTAGATATGATTTCTCTTTCTTAATCTTAATGAGCAGGAGGACTTGGAAGAGGGGTAGAGAGGGAACTTAAGAAAAACTAACATTTTATTTTATTTTGTATTGTATGGATAAAAAATTTTTAATTCATGTTTTTATGGATAAGAGAGGAGCAAGTGTCACAAAGGAGAAAGGTAATGAGAGAAAGCTAAAATTGAGAGATACGGAAGAATAATAAATTAGATTTTATAAAATAAAATATATGAAAATTAAAAATAAATTTAAAATATCAAAAAGAGGAACTGTTGGAAATATAACAAAATCTTTGCAAATTTGAAATTTTGATCAGAGATCTTTTATCACGTAAACGCTATTCTTTTTCATTCTCTTAAAAAAATATATATATTTTATATATTTAATATATTAAAAATAATATGTCCCAATAAATATTGGGGCTCTAGATATAGGCCTTAACCGCCTATGCTTAAAGCCAGACCGGATTTTGATTTTTTTTTTCCAATTTTAACCACCAACATAGATGGATAAATTAAGGTTTAGGCATCGCTTGTTTAACCAAAAAAAAATCTAAAAAAATGTTTTTTTTAGATTTTTGGTATTTAGTTCAAGAGAAAAATATCAACAATGAAAATTTTCTTTTGGTTATAAAGGTCTTTTAAACAAGATGACTTCCATTGAAAATGGAGGAGAGTGATTCCTACCGATTAAATATTAGAGAAGATTTCCTATTCAAAATTTAAGATTTAAGATAAGAGGCTTATTTTATTAAATTTTGATATCTATTTTTAATTACACAATACAAACCTTTTTATAATTTACCATATCTTTATTTTTTTACTTTTCCACACTCCAATCCATTACATTTATTTTTTTATCTCCAAATTAAATATTTTTTTAATATTAGATTTAATTTCCTAAATAAAAAAAAGGAAAATACATGTTTATACCAAACTTATATTAAATTAGCAATTCTGATATTAAATTTTTGAAAAGTCTTTTTAATCCCGAAGTTAACATTTTATTTTTATTTTAATCTAGGTTCACTTTCCCAATTGGATTATAGTGTTCAAGCTAAAAAAAATTAAAATATGAAAAACCCTAGGATTCATCTTCCCAATTAAGCTATAGTATTCAAGCTAAAAAAAATTAAAATTTGAAAACCCCTAGGGTTCACCTTCCTAATTGGATCATAGTGTTTAATCATAATTTTTTTTAAAAAAAAAGTACTTAAGACGTCTCCCAATGTATGGTATTAAAATTATTACTATTAAAATTTGGAACTAAAAAAAGATAAATGCTCAACTTTGAGATTATAAAAGTCTTTTCAAGAGTTTAGTATTAGAATCGTTAATTTAGTATTAAGTTCATCACCTGAATAGTACGTGCCTCATTTTAAAAAATATTATTCATAATTTCTAAATTTAGGAAATGAATAAGATAACTACATAACAAATTTTTTATCAATATTTTTTTAAAATTTAAGATAAATTTTATATTTAAGAAATTGATAAGGATGTTCTAAATAAACTTTTATTTGTCCTCAACCTACTTACCTCAACCACGCAGGTATATCAATTTGGGCAACCCAATTCAAGAACAATATAGTGAACCAAGGTGGACCGGTTGAAGTCGACTTAAGTGGATTGATCATTCTAGGTGGGTGGGTAGGACCTAGTAGGTCGGGTGGAAAGTTGATCAACAGGACTGTTTCGAAAAAAGTCGGCGACGATAGTCAGGCATCAAGGTTCTGCCCACGTGGAAGCTAACAGGAGAGAAGGAACTCTGCGACCTGCGAGATCAACACGAGCATTAGGGGAATCCGCCGGAGGTTGTCCGGCGGAGCCCACTCCGACGCACAAGTCAGTACCTCGATCGAGAAAGGCGTAAGACAGGAAAGAAAGTATGAGTCGTAGAGAGTGCGTAACCCCCCTACCAGAGGGGTTGGGGTACCTTTTATATTGGCCTCCGCTGTCTTGCCACGTCCCTCCGATTTATGCCACATCCTCCTCCTCTTTCGGCGGTTACTGGATATATAGATTTTGAAACGGTCTAAGTCATCATTACATTTCGGCCCGTTGCGACATTTAAGGGTCGTGGTGATTCCGTGCCAACAAGGACACTTATCCATAGATCTGCGAAGGAGGGGAAGAGTCGTTATTTGCTGTCAAAGGTAGCTAGGGTTCCGCTTTCTCGAGGTGGTCTCAGGGTCTTCTGGCCCGGATGATCGCGGCCGTTATATCTCCCGAGGTGGTCTCGGGACCCCGCCTCCCGGGATGGTCCCGGGAGGGATCTTCTGGTTGACTTCCCAGGACTGCCTCCTAAGGGGGGCCCTAGAGGCTCCTCCTCCCGAGAGTGTCTTGAGGACTTTGAAAAAGGAGTCGCTGAGACTCATTGCATTCTGCCACAAAGTTTCATTCTCCCACGTGTCTACTACGGGCTATTCAACCCTATCAAGGACCAATTGAACTTAGCAAGTTAGTCCAAGTGAGCAAAATGTGTTACTCAGTTAAAATGAGTATGGCCTAAGCTAGGTCGGTTAATTAGTCCAATAAGCTAGATGGATTGGTTGGTTTAGATAGGCTAGGTGGGATGGACAAGCTAGTCGATTCTAATAAATCAAACAAGCTCGTCAGCCTACGTAAATCGAACAAGCCCATAAATCTAAGTAGACCTGACCATGGATTAGAATTTATGATTTGACGGCTCCAAACCGCTAATTGATAGTTCTTGGAATGTCAATCTTTAACCATAACTGTCTAAGACGGTTATGATTCATGATTTAACTGTCTAAGACGGATATAATTCATGATTCGAAACTGTTGCTATAGTTCAATTCATATTTAGTGATGGTTCAAGTAAACGTATCTAATAGATATAATAATATCTACGACTTTTTATCAAAAGGCGTACCCAAGAATTGGTATTTACCAAAAGACGTATCATGGTTTCATTTTCACCAAAAGGCGCACTCATTTTAGTGAATTTTCTCTTATACCCCTCCTACTATGTACTGCATTTCTCTTTCTCTCTCAATAACAAATTCCGAGACGTTTGCACATGCTTTTTCATACTTTTATTTTAAAATAATATATTATGGAATCGACGCTAAACTAAAAAATATAAGGTAAAAATCGAAAAAATATTTCAGTTAAAAAATATCTCATCCAACGTGATTTAAAAATATAAATAAATAATTTTAATATTTATTTAATAGAAATTAATATATTAAATAATATTTATTAATATATTAATATATAAATTTTTTTTGAAAAAAACAGAGCGTGGGCCTGAAATAAATATTTCAAGCCCACGCTGGGCCTGAAATTTTTTATTTCAAACCCACGTAGGACCTGAAATCTTTTGATTCAGGCCCGACGTGGACTCAAAATTTTTTTTCTATTTTAAAAATATATTAATATATAAAAAAATCTATCAAAACACTTAATTTCAGATTAAAACGCAGGGTCTGAAGTCATGCTAGGAGGGCCTGAACATAGATGTGTTTAGGCCCTCCGGGCCTAAGGAATGTTCGGGCCCTCCTTGGGCCTGAACACAATCTTGGATAAATATAAGTAAAATAAATAAAAATATCAATAGTTCTAGTTAGAGTTGAGTTAGGAGATGGTATTTTTGGTGTCCAAACTTCTAATGATTATAAATTATGTTGCAATGGGAGATTTTTAGGTCTATCAGTGGGTTTTCACCAAAACCCACTGATGGACCTAGGATATTTGGATTTCTCAAAATCCAATATCAATAGTTAGAGTTGAGCTAGGATATGGTATTTTTGGTGTCCAAACTTCTAATGATTATAAATTATGTTGCAATGGGAGATTTTTAGGTCTATCAGTGAGTTTTCACCAAAACACACTGATGAACCTAGGATATTTGGATTTCTCAAAATCCAATATTAATAGTTAGAGTTGAGCTAGGAGATGATATTTTTGGTGTCAAAACTTCTAATGATTATAAATTATGTTGCAATGGAAGATTTTTAGGTCTATCAGTGGGTTTTCACCAAAAACCACTGATAGACCTAGGATATTTGGATTTCTCAAAATCCAATATCAATAGTTAGAGTTGAGCTAGGAGATGATATTTTTAGTGTCTAAACTTCTAATGATTATAAATTATGTTGCAATGGGAGATTTTTAGGTCTATCAGTGAATTTTCACCAAACCCCACTGATGGACCTAGGATATTTGGATTTCTCAAAATCCAATATCAATAGTTTGAGTTGAGCTAGGACATGGTATTTTTGGTGTCCAAACTTCTAATGATTATAAATTATGTTGCAATGGGAGATTTTTAGGTCTATCAGTGAGTTTTCACCAAAACCCACTGATGGACCTAGGATATTTGGATTTCTCAAAATCCAATATCAATAGTTTGAGTTGAGCTAGGAGATGGTATTTTTTGTGTCCAAACTTCTAATGAAAGAGAGGTTTCTGCCCAAGATGCAGTCATATTTATACATCTTTGTGTGCCAACTGATACGATTAGAGAACATAACTGAAAATTATTGGTATTAAGTTTGCACATCAGAAATAATATCTCCTAAGTAAATTCTAAATAGAGATATCAAGTATGGAGAAATCCAAGCATCCTAGGTCTATCAGTGAGTTTTCACCGAAACCCACTGATTCATCCTAGAAAACTTCTATTGCAACATAATTCATAATTATTAAAAGTTTGGATACCAAAAATATCATCTCCTAGCTCAACTCTAACTATTAATATTGGATTTTGAGAAATGCAAATATCCTAGGTCCATCAGTGGGTTTTGGTGAAAACTCACTAATAGACCTAAAAATCTCCCATTGCAACATAATTTATAATCATTAGAAGTTTGGACACCAAAAATATCATCTCCTAGATCAACTCTAACCATTGATATTGAATTTTGAGAAATCCAAATATCCTAGGTCCATCAGTGGGTTTTGGTGAAAACTCACTGATAGACCTAAAAATCTCCCATTGTAAAATAATTTATAATCATTAGAAGTTTGGACACCAAAAATATCATCTCCTAGCTCAACTCTAACTATTGATATTGGATTTTGAGAAATCCAAATATCCTAGGTCCATAAGTGGGTTTTGGTGAAAACCCACTGATAGACCTAAAAATCTCCCATTGCAACATAATTTATAATCATTAGAAGTTTGGACACTAAAAATACCATCTCCTAGCTCAACTATAACTATAACTATTGATATTTTTATTTAATTTACTTATATTTATCCAAGATTGTGTTCAGGCCCAAGGAGGGTCTGAACATTCCTTAGGCCCGGAGGGCCTGAACACATCTATGTTCAGGCCCTCCTAGCGTGACTTCAGACCCTGCGTTTTAATTTGAAATTAAGTGTTTTGATAGGTTTTTTTTATATATTAATATATTTTTAAAATAGAAAAAAAATTTGAGTCTACGTCGGGCCTGAATCAAAAGATTTCAGGCCCAACGTGGACCTAAAATAAAAAATTTCAGGCCCAGCGAGCGTTTTAATCTGAAATTAAGTGTTTTGATAGGTTTTTTATATATTAATATATTTTTAAAATAGAAAAAAAATTTGAGTCCACGTCGGGCCTGAATCAAAAGATTTCAGGCCCAACGTGAACCTGAAATAAAAAATTCCAGGCCGACGCTGGGCCTGAAATCAATAGATTTTAGACCCACGCTCTATTTTTTTTCAAAAATTTTTAATATATTAATATATCAATAAATATTATTTAATATATTAATTTCTATTAATCAAATATAAAAATCATTTATTTATATTTTTAAATCACGTTGGATGAGATATTTTTTAACTGAAATATTTTTTTCGATTTTTACCTTACATTTTTTAGTTTAACGCCGATTCCATAATATATTATTTTAAAATAAAAGTCTAAAAAAACATGTGCAGACGTCTCAAAATTTGTTACTGAGAGAGAAAGAGAAAGACAGTACATAGCAGGAGGGGTATAAGAGGAAGTTTACTAAAATGAGTGCGTCCTTTGGTGAAAATGAAACCATTGTACGACTTTTGATAAATATCAATTCTTGGGTACGCTTTTTGGTAAAAAACCGTAATATATAACATATCAGGGCAATGAAACTATTTAGCTGGTTAAGTTTCAGTGTGACATATTGATCATCAAGCTTTTCTTATTGAATGGATTGCAAAGCAGTCAACCACTTACGTGATTGTTCAATTGACTGAGTCATAGTTTGTAAAATCGCGATCCTGGATCGTACGATCCTACGATCCTACGCCAGAAATCGATCCAGAATCGCGCAGAATCGTTTTTCGTAGCAGGATCGGTAGGATCGGACAGAATCGGACAGAATCGTATAGGATCGGACAGAATCGGAGCAGAATCGGAGCAGGATCGGTGAAAGCTTCAAGAAGTCATAATTTTTGACTCGGATTGAACCACGTGACCTATAATATATCAAATTGAAACTCGTTCAAAGATCTACAGGTTAGTTTTAAGATTGAATCCCAAAAAATATTATTTAAAGTCTTTTCAGAAGCTCAGAAGATTATTAGTCTTTTTTATTATTATTTTTTTATCTTTTACAGAGTTAGTGTTAGGGTTTTAAGATTATTTAAACATATATTTAATTATTTTTAGTTAGTTTTTGATTAATAATATTATGTTATATCTTTTTCCTAAGGGTTTTAAGATTATTTAAACATCTATTTAATTATTTTTAGTTAGTTTTTTATTAATAATATTATGTTATATCTTTTTCCTAAAATGATACGTTTTTAGATGTCTATTATCTAATAGGTTGACAATTAAATTGGATCATCTTGTAATCAATAAAATATTCTTGAAGTTGAACGTGATTATTATCATTATAGTATTAATAAAAATTGTATATTATCATTATAGTGTTAATAAAAATTGTATATTCTTTCATTTTAAGGGTTTTTGTTAGGATCGTACGATTTTACGATTTGATCCTGACCGATCCGATCCCGACCCCAAATCGATCCTGTGTAGGATCGCGATTCTACGAACATTGGACTGAGTACCAGTGGGCGCGAAGAAGGTCGACAGGGCCAGCTACTTGATAGCGCGGGATCTTCTGGTTCTAAAATCTCTGGTCCATCCCTGGTCCACACTAAAATTGCGGGCGGATCGTGATTGCGATCCGGCCGCAATTTGTTTCGATCCCCTCTAGGGTTCACCGTGCCCCTCAGGTTATAGTTTGGGTTCGGGCGGGTGGCCTCCGGCCACCCGACGGCCACCCGCCCGAACCCAAACTATAACCTGAGGGGCACGGTGAACCCTAGAGGGGATCGAAACAAATTGCGGCCGGATCGTAATCACGATCCGCCCGTAATTTTAGTGTGGACCAGGGATGGACCAGGGATTTTGGGACCAGAGGATTCCGACCCGCCTGAATAAGCCACTACAAAGTTCTTCCAGTCTTGAAAATTAGTCGATAAAGATCAACCACTACAATAAATATCATTTTCGCAGCACATCATCAACGGCGTGCGATTAAAGTACATTGTTAATAGTACTTTTTACGACGTGCCCAATTAATTGCGGTGCAGATCATAATATACTTATATAAATAATAGGTTGTAAAAAATTATTTGCTCTTAAAATGAAATATTAACAGCGTACTTGTGTGTGCTGCTAAAAATATTATAAATTTTAAGGATTAGAATTTTAACAGCACGTAAAGTATGTTGTTAAAAATATTACTTAATTTTAATGATTAAAATTTTGGGAACGTTCTTTTCGCGCACTGGTAAAAAGCCTTACGCCTATTTTTAATCTTGCCCACACCCTTCATCACTCGATCGAATAGCCTTCATCGATAAAAAACCCCCATCGCCAAAACCTTCGTCTCCATCGCCGAAAGCTTTGTCGCTCGAAAACCTCCATCGCCAAAACCTTCCCACCCCGCGCGAACCTACTAGCCCTCGCTTCCCTATTTTCGGCTCTCTCACACTTCGCAATCCCCGACCCCAACGGTAACCCTAGTCACGACTCGCCCCACGGGCTCTTCGTCGCCCACAAGCGTCTCGTTGTGACCACCTCTGTCGCTGGCCCTGCTAATCCCTCGCTACATCTTAGTCCCCATTCGACTCCCCTTTTATGTCGCATGATCTCCCCTCTCTCTATGACTCGAATCTCATCGTCGTCGTCGTCGAGTCTACCACCGATCCTATGTGTGCATAGGAAGGTTTTATTTTTTGGGACCTTCTGAAGCCCTATGTATGCAGAGAAAGGTTTGATATTTTTTCTATTTAACTTATGTTTGTTTACCTGATGTTTTGCTTTAAAAGGTTTCTGAGGAGAGTGATTCCGTTGAAACCCTATGTATAAATTAGTTTTTAGATTTTTTAGAAGATGTCGATATTTACTATTTTGTATTTTCATCTCAATGAGCAAATTATGTCAAGTAAATACTATGTTAGTTTCATCTGATGTCGAACCCAAACAAACCTTATATTAAATCTCATTTCTTTCTATTGCTTGCTTCACTTCTATTTGATGTAGAAATGTAGTCCTATCTAAATGTTTCTCAAAACTCCCAACTCTCTTTTGTTATGTCATTCCATGCTGCTTCATGCCTTCAATCACAGTATATTCGACCAATACTTTTCTGAAATGGATGCCTGGAGTGACTTCCTTTTGGATCTAGTAATGTTGGCATGTAATAGCAACTGTTGTATTTGGTATAAATATCATATACGAAATTATTATCTTCAATTTGTATGCTTGCTAATAGATTGTAGAAAAGACTGCAGTTAACTTTTTTTAGTGTATAAAAGTAATGGTGATTTAGTTTTGAAGGACTAAGGAATTTAATAGAATCAAGTCATTCTTTTGTTGGAATGTATTTGTTTTATCTATTCACATATATTTGGCTTTGCCATGCAATATATGCAAGCTGAAACCAATTTAGTTATATATACTATCGAACCATTGAAAGCTGTGCAATAACTTGCAAGATAAAGGAAGACCTTGAATTTGCTGTCTAATGCATAGGAAGGTATATTAGATTTTTGTTTGCCTTGCTCAAGAACAGTAAATTGGTAGGTACTTGTTTTCCCCATTGTATATTAGATTTGGCGAATTGTTAAGCCAAAGCATATTGAAGTGCTCAACTTTTTTATATTCTTGTGTTCCCTTATTATATTTTAGATTTGGCGGATCTTCTTTATGCATTATTTTATTTTTCTAAGTTCTCAATTTTTTGTAGTGTTCTTGTTTTGGTCCCACTAAATGATTTTGTTACTTTTGGATTTTATAAATCTACAATTGTTTCTAGTTTTTATGGTCAAACGATCTTTTTGCACAATGCAAGTGATTGGTTCGGTGATGCCCCTCTTGAAGCTTCAGGTGATTTTGGAATCAATCCAGAGAATGATGAATTTCATCTCATGTGTCAGGTAATATTTATGTTAGATACGAACTTGGACTACTCAACTGAAGACCATTTATGATTATGTTAGTAATAATTCAAATTTTCTTTGCAGTTGACCTTACATTAAATTTTTCTGGATGCTTTACTTATCACTTGTGCATATGCAATCTGTTTTAATACAAATAAACCTTATGAGCTGTCAAATTATGTTCTTGAAAGCTTAGACATTTGCTGAATCTCTGTTTTCATCTTTTTATGCATCAATTCTTCGGGTTCCGAGTATTGAGGTTAATGCGCTTATGAAAACATTATGTTCCGATAGTGCGCAGAATGTGATTTGGAGTTACACTATCAAAAGTTAAAGCTTCTATATAATAAAATGGAACTGTTCAACAATTTCAAACTATAGGAAGCACGGTCACATGGTTATCTAATTTTATAGTATTATGTGATTGATACATATTCTATATATTTATGTGAATTGAAAGTTTAATCATTGTTATATATGTACTAGATAGTTTGTTAGAGATTTTGTATCTTGTTTTGGATCTTTAGACCTTCTATTTTGATATAATGAAAAATAATGACTTTTATTAATCTTGTGTGTGAATTAGACATAAATTTGCACTAAATTTATTGTAAAAATTTGATTTATCATTTTCATAAATAAAATTGATTTTTTTAAATATAGATAAGAACATGAATAGCATACAATAGCATGTTGTGGATTAGAATATTAACAGCATGCTTTAGCACGCATCGAAAAACACATTTTGCAGCGCATAGTGCATGCTGTGGAAAACATATTCCGCAGCGTGCAACATACGCCGCGAATAATAATATCTGCAGCGTGTGTTGTATGCTGCGGAATGTGTTTCCGAAGCATGCATTTGCATGCTGCTAATAACATAGGACTTTTAACAGCTTTTAATTATGTAATGTGCATTGCGCGCTTCAGAAAGTGAATTTGCACGCCGTCAAAAAATTTTTTTGTTGTAGTGAACGGATTGTCTTCATCAAACTGATCTATATATGGCAAAGAAAATTATTTGAGAAAGGACGATAACTAGAACAGGACTTAAATCAACAAGTAAAAAAAATGTTGAATATCACTAATAACACAAGAAACAATTGAAGAACACGACGCGATAGATGGCAGCTGAGAAAACATGTGCGTGGTCTAGCTTCTTAATTAAAGAAGGCTCGGTCGCGAGAGGAAGGGAGGCATCATCCTTGCTGCCTGTTCAAGATTGCTTTGTTTCTTCTTCTTCTTCTCCTCCTTCTCTCTTCCTCGCTCCTCCTCCTCCTCTCTCTTGCCCACAATCTTCGCCTCGTCCTTCTGCTCCGACGCTTGATCAACTTTAGCAGGCTTCACTTCGCTGCATATTGCCGGGACACGTGAGAAGCCAAGGCCCATCTCTTATCACCAATTAAGTTATACAAACTGATTTAAATCTTCTCAGAACTACTCGAGCAGAACGTTTTGTTGATGGTGTCGAACTAATGAGTTTGCAAGGAGCATTTGCATTTGCATTTATAAAAATAACAAACTTGTCCAGCAAGCAGTCAAACAATTTCTGGTCATTCAGCAGCTCACGTCTCCTTGAGAGCAACACAAAAATCCATAATGAAAATGATACCTGCTTCGGAGAGGGGAGGAGGCAGGAGGCAAAGGCACGAGCTCTAGGGGTTCCGCCGGCGGGAGGAATCCTCTTGTTTCGCCTAGGGTTTCCGCGCGTCGCTCGCGGTCTCGACAGTGATGCAGGATCCTAGCACAGTGCCGAGGGATGGGAAGGCGTCGGCACGAGCTCACGGGCTGTGGGATGCGATGGCAAGGGCGAGGGTTCGTTGCGGGAAAGAGGGAAAGAGAGTTGCGGGCGCGAGAGAGGGAGGCGACGCGGTGGGGGATCGCCGAGAAAGGGGTAGGGGCAGGCGCGAGAGAGGGAGGCGATTAGGGTTCGCGAGAGAGGGGGTCGTGCGGGTGCGAGAGCAAAATGGCGAAAGGTGACGAAGCGAGATTGGTTTTGGCTTTTTTTTTTGTCCACGCAGCAGCCACGTCGAACTGGTCCGCAGTGCGTCCGCAGCCCGCGTTCGCAGCTGAACGGTTCTGTGTGTGCGTGTGCGTAGGGGTGTCAATTCGGGTGGGTCGGGTCGGGTTCGGGTCGGGTTGGGAAATTTTTTTTTTTAACTCCCAACCCGAACCCGACCCGAACCCGATTTCAACCCGAAACCCCCAAACCCGAACCCGAACCCGACTAACCCGACCAACCCGACCCGACCCGAATAACCCGAAAAAACCGATTTAAAACGTCTTTTTCGTCGTTTTCCTTATAATTCTTCACTTTTATCTCAATACTTCATCATGATCATACTATATTGATATTAATATACATAAAAATATCTTAATTTTCAAAATAAAATTTGATTTAATCCCAAAAAATCCACAAAATATTAAATTTCGGGTCAACCCGAACCCGACCCGACCCGAACTTAACCCGAAATTTTTACAACCCGAACCCCCCAACCCGAACCCGACCCGAACCCGAAAATTTTCAACCCGAACCCGATTTTTTTCGGGTCGATTCGGGTTGGGTCGTCGGGTCGTGTTGATTTTTGACACCCCTATGTGTGCGTGCGCTGCGGAGCGCCTGCTGCGGACCGCGTGCGTGGCACCTGCCTGATCGGTCAGGGACATCCCTGACCGATCAGGAAACTGCCTGATCGGTCAGGGAAGTCCCTAACTGATCCGGGGTTGCCTGATCGGTCTGCCTGATCGGTCAGGGACTTCCTTGACCGATCAGGAAGTTGCCTGATCGGTCAACCTGACCGATTAGGAAGTTATTTAGTGCCGACGGGTTCATCGCTACCCGACGAGTTCACCGGCGTCAACGGGTTCACCGCTACCCCTAGGGTTCATCGCACACCCCTGGATTATAGTTTTGTTCAGGGGCGGCAACCTTCGGCCGCCGCTGGTGTCCGATCGATGATCAGAGGCGCCGGCGAGTTGGGACGGGAGCGCAGTCCCGGATCGATCAGGGAACTCCCTGATCGGTCTGGCGCCTGGTCCGCACGCGATCCGCAGCAAATCATTCATATATATATATATATATATATATAATATATATATATATATATATATATATATATATATATATATATATATATATATATATATATATATATAAAATAAGTCTACTTGGGTGGGAAAAAAATCCAATGTCTGGGGAACTTGCTGAGCAAGTAGTCAACCTTTTGGCTTGCAATGGAAGCTTGCAGGCTTCCTTATAAGAACGGTAACTTAGTCAATTTGAGTCAAATGTAATAATATTCAAATATATTTATAAGATAATTGAATTAAATCAAGTCATGTTTAAAATGAATTAAGTTGTTAAAATGATTATTGAAATTTAACTTAGTTTATTTTTTGATGAGATTCAATTTATTCAAGGAAGTAAAAGCTATTTCACTCACCCCAAGTATTAGATTATATACATGAAATAAAATATAATCGGTATATAACCGCTCTACAAAATAAATTTAAAACATCAGTATCTTATATTTATCCAGATTAATTATTTATATTAATATAAACATCTCTAATTATGAATCTAATCCTTCATAATGACTCTTATATCGAAAGCATATTCAATATCTCCAATTAATATAATTATATATTCACAATCACATTTTAAGTATTTAATAAAAAAATATAATTGATCGACCAATGAATAAATATCAAAGATTTAAATCTATTTTAATCTTTCTTTTTAGTAGAATCTATTCATTCTAATTACCCTGTATTTGGATGCGGTGAGTGAAGGTTCATTGACGGAAGGAGAAGGGAGGGAAAGAAGGGGAAGTAAAGTATTTAAATTCACTTTGTTTGGAAGAGAGAAGGTTAATTAACAGAACATGTGTATCTTGTTTAAGAGGAAAGAGAAAGGAATGAAGGGTAAATATATAAAATTACATAATTATCCTATTAGGATTTAAGAAAATTTAATTTAATTATTTATTTGAAGTTAGGAATAGTTTGAATTAATTATTTATTAAAAATTAAAAATTATAATTTTTATTATGTCTATACTTATTTCCTTCATCGAATAATTTTTATTTCCTCACCTGCATATTTACCGTTGTTGTTTTGCCATCGCCAATGTTCAAGGATTGATATTATTCATGATTTTATTGTTCCACTATTACTGTCATTATCGCCGTTGTTGTCAGTTTGTCTGTCCCCTCCACAAGTTGTCGGCGTCGGCGTAGCCTCCTCTAATATAGTCAGAGTCGATGTAGGCATAGGCGTCGACGTCGATATTGGTGTCACCGTCGACATCGACATAGCCTCCTCCAATATAGTCAAAGTCGACGTAGGCATAGGCGTCAGCGTCAACATCGTTACTCTTGCGATACTTCACCCGTTGAAGACAAGACTGTTAAGATAGAAGATAGAGATAAAATTGAAATATACTTTTGTTGAATTTTCCTTCCCCTTCCTTACACTCCGATTTAGGGTGTAAGGAATTAGCCTTTTTTCTCCCTCACCGATGAGATTAATGCTTACCCTTCCTTCCCCTTCACCTTCTTAACTCACTCCTTCCCAAATGAAGTTAATTATTTTCCTTCTCCTTCGTTATCATTCCCTCCGCATCCATCACCTGCTCCCAAACACAACATTAGTTGTTTTCTTAGTTATGTTTCATAAACTGAATTATCCATAATTAATAAGATACATACTAAATAATATCGTTATAGCAGATATAATATAAATCATATGTTATGATATTTTTCTCATTACTAACAAAGACTACGTATTTTTCTCAATATTAATATCATACAGATTGTGATTTAAACATTCTCAATGTATAATCTTGACTTTAACTTATGAGTTACAATCCGGCCTCTAGTAGATTGGAAACTCGATGAGTCGGCAAGCCGAGAACTCAGTGAGTTGGCAACTTAGGAGATCGGAAACTTAGTTGGATTGGTTTGGTTCGACCAGACAGGTTGTTGATACGCCATATGAAGACTATATTGACCGAGTCCCGGAGCATACCACATGATTCCTGTATTGACCGCATGGCTTCCGGCCTATGGCAACTATTTGACTGGTCAAGTCTCAGTGTGACAAATTGATCAAGCTTGTCTTATTGAATGGACTGCAAAGCAGTCAGCCGCTTACATAATAATTCAATTGACTGAATGTTCCAGTGGGCGCGAAGAAGGTTAACAAGCTAGCTAGCTATTTGATAGCCTGAATAAGCCACTACGAAGTTCTTCCAGTCTTGAAAATTGGCCGGTCGCTAAAGAACAACGGATAGTCTTCACCCAACTGATCTATCTCAAAGAAAATTATTTGAGAAAGGACGATAACTAGAACAGAACTTAAATCCACAAGTAAAAAGAATGTCGAATATCACTAATAACACAAGAAACAACTCAAGAACATGACACGAAAGATGGCAGCTGAGAAAACATGTGTGTGGTCGGGCTAGCTAGCTACTTAATTAAAGAAGGCTCGGTCGTGAGAGGAAGGGAGGCATCATCCTTGCTGCCTGATCAAGATTGCTCTGCTTCTTCTTCTTCTTCTTCTTCTGCTTCTCCTTCTCTCTTCCTCGCTTCTCCTCCTCCCCCTTTCCCACAATCTTCGCCTCTTCCTTCTGCTCCGACGCTCGGTCAGTTTTCGAAAGTGAACCGACGCTCGGTCAGTTTTCGAAAGCTTCACTTTTCTGCCGATCGCTGGAACACATGAGAAGCCAAGGCCCATCGATTTCCTATCGCCAAGTTACGTTATATAAACTGATTTAAATCTTCTCAGAAATACTCAAGCAAGCAGATTACTGTTTTGTTGAGGCTGTTGAATTAATGAGTTTGCAATTAGGAGCCTTGCATTTATAAAGATAACAAACTTAGCCAGCAAGCAGTCAAACATCCGGTCGTACGTTCATCGGCACACATTTCCTGGAAAGCAAACCATGATCACTAAGGCTTTTTTTTTCCTTTTGCTGTATATATATATATATATATATATATATAAAATCTAATAGAAAAATCAAAAGTCCAATGTGTGAGGAACTTGATGAGCATAGCCAAACTTCTTGCTTGCAATGGGAACTTATGGCCTCAGCTCCTTATCGTGGTCTCAAATAGAATATTACGTGAACTTTGACCTGAAATGGACTTGAGAGTTAGTTGCGTTGGGAAGAAGAATAGAATAGGTAGCATTAAGTTAATAGACAGTGGCGGTGTTATGGTACGTATGAGGAATTCATTACTGGTGCGTTTGATTAGGGGTTATTCATAATAATCTTGATTATTCATCCAAGATTATCAATCAAAATCTTGTTTGATTTAAATAATTAATGATTCCCAAGAATGATCAATGCCCAATACGTCAATAAAATAGTCATGCAACCAGGAATCGGAAAACCTTAGGAAAGTAATGTTTTTTCTTGATTCCGGTATTATAAAACTTATCTTTCCAAAATTATCCTCCAATATTTATATTTAAGAAAAAATACTCATTACAATTTATTAACTTTTGAAAGTATTATTCACAGTCGACGATCGACAATGACGACCGACGACCACTGCCGGCGATCGGCGGCCAGCGACCACCGCTAGCGGCTGGCGATCGACGACCACCGCCGGCGGCCGGCAACCCCCGCAGCGGCCGGCGGCCGACGACCGGTGACCGACGACCACCGTCGGCGGTCGGTGACCCTCGTCGGCGACCCCGTCGGCGGTCGGCGACCCCGCCGGCGGTCGGCGACCGGCGACCACCGCCGGCGGTCGGCGACCGACGACCACCGCAGGCGGCTGGCGACCAACGACCACCGCCGACGACCGACAGTCGGCACTGATCGTTGGCGGCCGACGTCAACAGCCGGTCCGCAGCCATCGGCGATCTACGTCGATCGTCGACGTTCGGCGCTGACAGCCGGCCGCCGATGTTGCACATCAACTGCCTACACGAACATCGACGGTAGACGTCAACGCCGACGAATATTTTTTTAATTTAATATTTTAATAAAATTATCTAAATAAATTCAAAAGGGAAATATGATAAAATATTATATTATACTATAGACTATTACCTCCAAATAAACAAGATTTTATTTGATTACCTAAATTGAACCAAACGACTTCAGATTATGTTTCATTCCCTATTACCTTAGTTATGTGATTACTTGGTAATCACATAACTAAGGTTATATATGATACCTTGAACCAAACGCACTCTAAAGGGCGTGGAAAGGAAGGTGATCAGGCATCTGCGGTTCGATCCCCAACTATGGCGTATTTATAGAAATTTTTCCTCCAAATAGGGTACGAACCCTAGGACGTTGGACTTCTAGATCACCCACTGTGAGCGCTTCCTGATTTACCCTAGCGGCCGGTGGGAAATTTTCATAGGGCCGGACCGATCATATGAGGTTGGAAAAACCTCGTTAATCATTTATAGAAAGGAAGGTGATTAGGTGAATGAAACAAGCCAACAGGTGGCTTAGGCAACATCTATATGATTTCATTCTACTGCAGACATTTCAAAAGATTTTAAGATGTAGAAATTGAGTTATAGTAGATTTAAACTAATAAATAAATTTTCTAGGGTTTAAAATTTTTTCTTAGGTTATAGTGTTCAAGATAAAAAAAATTAAATGCGCACATGGTATGTGAAATTAAGTGATATACTTCGGATATTAAACGAAGTAATATGTATATAATTACCGAAGTATAGGAATGTGAAGTAAAAAAGGGTGGATTTATTACTTCACCATGAAATGACGAATTCTTTATCCGGTCTAAACCGGTTCAAAATTGAACAGTTTATGAAATAAAAAAGCCCTTTTACTTCATCGATTTTGTACTAGTACCGAACTAATTAATCACATATAACTTCACATGTTACATTAATTAATAAAGTAAATTATTCATATGACTTCATAATTTTTTAATTGTGATATAGTAAATTTTATATTTAACTTTGTCACTTTTTAAATTTGTCGAAGTCGTTTGTATTATATTACTACATCATTTATTTATAGTGTAGAAGTAAATAATTATATTTTACTACAACGTAATTTTAAATTAATGAAGTAATTTATATGAACAACTTCACAAATTTGAATTGTGACGAAGTAAATATTTTCTTTAACTTCGCTATTATTTAAATTTGTGGAAGTCGTTTCTATTATATTACTCCGTCATTTATTTGTAGTATAGAAGTAATTGGTCATATTTTATTGCAACAAAATTATAATCGAACAAAATATTTTTCACCACTAAAATAAAACAAATATACTATAAATAACTTTCATAATCCAAAAGTGTAGACACAAAAGTAACATAAATATGTACAACTGTACTCAAAAGTACATCCATAAATCTCTAAATAGAATTCAGAAATTTATATCATAACCTACATAACCATTAGACACCAACATGCATATAGACGAATGCGCTCCATTTACTTCTTACTTCATCATACTGCGATTGATTATAATATTGATTCTTAATTGATCTTGCAAACTAAAATCAACAACATGTTCGATCACATCAGTAACTCCATCCGCATCGATTACTTCATGTTGATCCGCATCAACTACTCCATGTAACTCCTCAACTGCTACCTTATTTTCTTTTTTTTACAACCCATCAAGTTTTACCTACACAAGAACAAAAATGAAACCAATATTAAAATATGCAAAATGATATATATATATATATATAATTACAATAAAAGAAGGACATAGCATAACATAATTTTTAAATCTAAACATAAATGAAAATAATAATGGTATAACATAAACATCTCATTTGTAATAACAATCACACAAACAAATATAATAATAAGAACATAAGCATACAGGACTTAAATTTGCATAACATAATTTTTAAAACTGTCTTGTTCATCACATAAACATGACATAAAAGTGCAGAACATCATTTTTTGTTTATTCGTGAACCATACACCCTAAAGTATCTTTCATGGACAAGAATACAATGAGTATTAACATCATCAATTGGTCGAGCAAAGAAGCCAAACAAATCCGTTTCAATAGAGCAAAATCCCCAAACAAATAAGCCACTATAAAATCTAAAGATTTTAAAGTAAAAAAACAAAAATTATACAATGCAATAAAAAAACTAATGCAATAAAATATAGAGTATTTTAGCATTATATGAGATCTTTCGGAGATACAAATATGCTAGCTATATTTATTGTAATAAAAATGCTAAATTATAAATTATAAAATTAAATAATAAGTTTCAATTTGTTATTATGAAACAAACAATCGTCAAGTATAAAAATTCTAATTTCAAGATATGCATCAACTCATCATGCGTGACAAACAAAATTTATTAGCTTACATCCCAATTTCAAGTTTTGCATCATCCCATCATCCTAATTTCAAATTTTGCATAAATTATAAAATGACATAATACATTCAATTTCAAGTTCCATAAATAATAATTATTGCAGGCATTTCGCATCGTAAATAAATATAATGCATACTTATATAGTTATATTTCAAATTGTGAAATAGTATACTACTATAAAATTAATCATCCCAGCAAAGCAAGAATTTCAGTAAAAAAAAAATGCAGACTGTACTTAATTAGAGGATCAAAAATAGTGTTAGCAAAAAAAAGAACGCATGCTATAAAAAAAACAGTATGATAAGAAGAGATTCCATTCAAATTACCATACAAGACAGTACGAAAGAAAAGTAAAAAAATGCAAGTTTTGCATTCAAAATAAATAGTAAAAAAACGCAAGCTTTTGCATTCAAAATAAACAGTAAAAAACGCAAGCTTTGCATTCAAAATACCATACAAGATCATTAGAAATCAAAATAAAGACATGATTTTTTTTAAAAAAATGACGAAGTAATATATATAACTTGTGAAATTCTGCTCACAGAATTGTATTCAAAAATAGAAAAAATCTTATTCGAAATCTTATCGTTGAGTTGAGTAGGGAACAAAACCCTAGCACTATCGATGGAGAAAAAGGAGAAATCGACGCCGTCCTTGAAGAAGAAGAGATTGACGAAGCAAACAAAGATCACCACGCCTTGAAGAAGAAGACATCACCAAGTGAGATCGTCGTGCAAGAAGATATGCGGACACTGCAAGAAGAAGAAGAGATCGTACCAAGAGAGATCACAACGCAAGAAGAGATGTTGAGAGAAGGGAAGTACAACAAGGAGAACACGCAAAAACAAGTGAGTGCAGCGCAAGAGGAGTTGACGCAACAACCTTGCATGCAGCGCAAGAGGAGTTGACGCAACAACCTTGCATGCAGCGCAAGAGGAGTCGGCACAAGAACCTTGTGTTCGGCGCAAGAGGTTGACGCAATCGGCGATGACCGGCGATCGGCCGGTGACGATCGGCGATCGGCGATGACCGGCGATCAGCCGGCGACGACCGGTGATCAGCCGGCGACGACCGGCGATCGACGACCGACGACCAACGATGGTCGGCGGCAACCAGTGACCGACGACCACCGTCGACGACCGGCGACCAACAACTAAATTAAAATATTTTTATTTTATATTTTAATTATATTTTTAATATATTAAATAGAAAAAATAAATAAATTTAATTTAAATTTTAATAAAATTATCTAAACAAATTCTAAAGGGTAATATGGTAAAATATTATATTAGGTTATAGACTATTACCTCTAAACAAACAAGATTTTATTTGATTACCTAAGTTGAACCAAACAACTTCAGTTTATCTTTCATTCCCCATTACCTTAGTTATGTGATTACTTGATAATCACATAACCAAGGTTATATACGATAACTTGAACCAAACGCACCCTAGGAGAAAATCTTAAACCTACTATAACTCAATTTCTAAATCCTAAAATTTTAAACATTAAATATATATAATATATACTAGTAGAATTTTGATGATAGACTTCGCCAATAATTACTTTTGATTCCGAAGTAATATATTATATTTAACCTCGATAATAAAATTTACGTAGTAAGTACTATTTTAGACTTCATCAGTTAAAAAATGTGAGTTTTACTCTATATTTTTAATAACATTTTACTTCTTATTTTTTATTTGTTGAATTAATAAGTGTTTGAAAAAATTATAATTAAACTGTAATGAAGTACGATGTCTGAACTAGTTAAAAAAACCGCTGCTTGGATTAAAACTTAAACCATACAACTGGGTTAATTATAATGAATCTACTAATTGTATCTACTAATTGTACTCAATGCATGTGATAAATCTGGGCGTGTACAAACCATAGCATACATGAGAGACCCACTGCACTAGAATATGGAACCTGTTGTTGTATCGAAGAAAACGATAGAGGGGGGAAATCGTTAAAAACTTTTTCGGATTAGGAAAGAGAAAATATGCAGCGGAAAGAAATAAATCACACAAGAACACAAGTAGGATTTTTACTTGGTTCGGAGTCGCGGTCGGCTCCTACTCCAAGGCCCACGGTCCTTGACCGTTTACTTTGGGCAATACTATAATCGCGCAAAAAGGATTTACAAGTTAAGTACAAGAGTATTTCAGGAAATTGAAATTGCTACACTTTTCGTTACCGACGCCCGATGTGGATCGTATTTCAGAGCAGAGGGTCGTCGTCTGCGCTGAGATCTCGAAGTCGGAGTTTGCCGGGGCGTAGCGCTTGAACGAAAAGCTTTGAAGCGTTAGAAAATAGTTATGTTGAAGCCTTGGGGTCGAGCACCCTTTTATAGTGCTCCTGGGGGCGCCTGATTCGTTGTGGGCGCCTGACACGTGCCTTCACCTGCGAGAACCTTCATCCGCAGCTCGGTCAGCGCTTATCCCCTCCAATTCGGCCCCTGGTCTGACTGGGGCGCCCGGGACCTCTCGGGCGCCTAGGATGACCTGATCCCGTGGCTTCGCGGCATATTTGCTTCGATGATCGCTTTGGCTTTGACCTTGGGTGCCCGGGACCTCCTGGGCGCCTAGCCTAGTGTGATTTCGAAGCAGTCTTGCTTCTTGCTGTTTTTGGCCTTTTACCTTGGACGCCCGGGACCTCTCGGGCGCTTAGCCTAGTTGCCTACCCCCTTCCTTTGGGGCGTTCTGAGCTGCAGAAACACAATCCTTCGGTCCCTGCAAACAAGGTTAGTTCCAAAACAAACTAAGCAAGATTATTAGTCATTATTTACAGTCGTAGTTGTCTTGGTTCTGACTTTGGGTCTCCCAAATGGAACCCTAGGTCGAACCGACACCTACTGTTCCCTCGACGGGGAACACGTCCTCACCTACTCCTCTCAGGAGAGTTTACCTTTTGCCAATCGGCTCCTACGGTTGGACTTTTGCCCAATCCACCTGAACAGGTCTTCGTGCTCAACTTCTGGTCAGGTCTTCGGTGCCCAGCCCCTTACCAAGACTTCGTGCCCAGTCCTCGACCAGGACTTCTTTGCCCGACTTCCGGTCAGGTCTTCTTGCCCAGTCCTTGACCAGGACTTCTTTGCCCAACTTCCGGTCAGGTCTTCTTGCCCAGTCCTTGACCAGGACTTCTTTGCCCAGTCCTTTGCCAGGACTTCTTGCCTAGTGTACCTAGGGCTTCTTCCTGCACACTCAGTGAACAAGTTAGAACACAACAATATCTTAACTTCTGAACCCTTTGCCATTAGCAAAACCCAGGTTTGACTTAGGTGCTGCTTGCACCAACACCTGTGACATATAATCAACCTCATCATCTGGCTGTGGGCATAAATCAGCTGAAAGTCTAAAGTGTGCAGCTAACGGAGTACTATCAGACTTGGCAGAATACATGTTAAATCGATAAAATACTTTCTCAATATACCCTTTTTGACTTAGGTATAATTTACCTGCCTTTCTGTCCCTCAGAATCTCCATCCCAAGTATTTTCTTTGCGGCTCCAAATCTTTTATTTCGAATTCTTTACTTAGTTGGGCTTTGACCTTTCTTATCTCATCCTTATTATTGGCCGCAATCAGCATATCATCAACATATAAGAGCAGATAAACAAATGATCCATCATCAGTCTTCTTAAAGTAGGCACAACGGTCCTAGCTGCTTCTTCTGAAATCATGAGTCATCATAAATGAATCAAACCTTTTATACCATTGCCTAGGTGACTGCTTCAAACCATAAAGGGATTTTTTCAGCAAGCATACATAATCCTCTTTTCCTGAGACTTCAAAATCTTCTGGTTGTTGCATATAGATGTCTTCCTCAAGTACCCCATGTACGAATGTTGTCCTCACATCCAGCTGCTGCAACTCTAAGTCATGCATGACCACAATATCAAGGAAGGCTCGAATCGTACTATGTTTTACAACTGGGGACAATACCAGCTACTCCTGGAATCTGACTAAAGACTTTAGCAACTTGTCTGGCTTTGTACCTGGCTTCTTCAACTTCCGGTATTCCCTCCTTTCTTTTAAATACCCACTTGCAGCGAACAACTTTCTTACCCTTAGGTAATTTCACCAAGTCCCATGTGTCATTCTTACCAAGTGACTCCATCTCCTCCTGCATAGCAATTATCCACTTATCAGAATTATCGCAGCTAATTGCTTTTGAATACGTCTCAGGTTCTTCACCGGAATCAATCTCCTCAGCCACGTTTAAAGCATAAGCGACCAAATCAGCCTCTGCATATCTCTGAGGGCGTCTAAGTTCTCTCCGAGACCTATCTTTCGCAATGGAATATTGTGAATGTGTTTGTGATGAGCTCATTCCATCAACAACATATAAAATAGGCTCTGTAGTAGTCTCTGTAGATATCGGCCCAATCTCAATCTCCACCTGTGTGCTTGTCTTCTGCTTATCTTCCTCAGAAAGAGTTTTAGATAGAGACCCCTGAATCATGCTAGTCTAATTAAAGATAACATCTCTACTGATGATAACTTTCCCGGTCTCTGGACACCAAAGTTTGTATCCCTTCACACCTTGTCTAAAGCCTAAAAATATGCACTTCATCTAACGAGGCTCCAACTTTCCATTATCAACATGAGCATACGTCAGACATCCAAAAATTCTCAAATCAGAATAACTAGCAGGAGTACCAGACTATACCTCTTGTGGAGTTTTCCTTTCAATAGCAATTGATGGAGAGCGATTTACAAGATAACAGGCATACGCAGCGGCTTCTGCCCAGAAAAACTTCGGTAGCCCAGCATTAAGAAGCAGAGAACACACCTTCTCCATCAAAGTCCTATTCATCCTCTCCGCTATACCATTTTGTTGAGGAGTATGCCGAACTTTATGATGTCTCACAATACCTTCAGCTCTGCATAAGGCATTAAACTCATCAGAATAAAACTCCAATCCGTTATCAGTTCGAAGATGTTTCAATTGTCTCCCTGTCTGCTTCTCAATCATGACCTTCCACTCCTTAAAGGTAGTAAAAATATTACTCTTATGTCTTAAAAAAATTTGGCCAAACTTTTTTGAGAAATCATCAATAATAGTCAACATATAGAGCGCACCACCTTTAGATGGTACTCTAGAAGACCCCCACAAATCAGAGTGAATGTAGTCTAGCATACCCTTTGTGTTATAAATGCCAACTAAGAACTTGACTCTTTTCTGCTTGCCAAAAACACAATACTCGCAGAACTTTAGCTTTGTAATATTTTGACCATCAAGGAGTCCTCTCTTGCTCAATTTAATCATGTCATTCTCACTCATATGACCTAAATGCATATGCCAAAGTCTTGTAACATCAGAATCAGACATAGACGACCTTGCGACGACAACATCACCTATTACTGTGGATCCCTACAGAACATATAAACCGGCGGTTCTCCATAGTCCCTTCATCACAACAAGTGATCGTTTCCTGATCTTTACAACTCCACCTTCACCAGTGTACTTGTACCCTTTAGAATCAAGAATACTTAAAGAGATCAGATTTCTCTTCAAATCAAGGACGTGCCTCACATCACCAAGTGTCCGAATGACACTATCAAACATCTTAATTCTGACCGTACCAATACCAGCGATTCTGCAGGATGCATTATTACCCATCAAAAGGGCACCACTCGAAACAGTTTCATATGTTGAAAACCAGTCCCGATTGGGACACATATGAAACGTACAGCCAGAATCAAGAATCCATTCATCACTCTGATTCAAATCAGCATGAGAGGCAACGAGAAATTCACCATTACTGTGATTTTCGATAACATCAGGCTTACCAGACTTCTCTGTCATGCGCAATTGCTCCAATTTTAGCCATAGTGCAGCAGCGGATTTCTCCTTCAAAACATTCTGTAAAATCTCATTCGATAGATGAAGGTAGATCTAAGATAGGGTTTTTCGATCCTTACGTTTCTTTTCCTCCTTTGTCCATGTTGAGGGCATATTGTCTATCCCGAACAGTGCGTCGTCCAAGTCCAGATGTGCTAGCACTGCTCGCATCTTAACCTGCCACAGCATAAACCTGATGTTGCGATCCAAAAGCAGAATATCATACTTCATTCTTGTCGTTGTCATTAATTCCGGTTGAAATCCATAAAATCAAGACCAACCTGGCTCTGATACCACTTGAAACGAGATTAGTACGAAAAACGATAACAAGAATAATAGAGAACACACGAGATTTACGTGGAAAACCTTTGACGGGATAAAACCACGGGCAGAGGAGGAAAAATCACTATGAACGGTGGAATACAAAGTCGGCGACTCTGATAAAGTAAAGAGAAGTAGAGAGAAAAGAAAGGTAGAGAGAAAGAAAGAAGATGTAACAAATTAACTTTCTTCATTGATTGATTAAACTTGTCCATGAGATACACAATTTATAGAGACCTTAGGATACTTAGTCAAAAGAAAAATTAATAACGAAACTGTTAATTAATATATTTATAAAGAATCTGTTAATTAACATATTAATAAGAAAATATCTAATAATAAATTAACGGATTAAATTGAATTCGGGTCATCAAATTCTAACATTATATATATGGGGTCAATAAATTTGATTACTTAGTTACAGTAGTATCACATAAATCACATGCACAAGACTCAAGCTAGGTGTAAATAGTTTGGGTGAGGATTAGTTAAGTAATCGACTTGAGAGCTCGAAAAGGAATAGGACCGTAAATGAATTATACGTTACTAAATATATTTAGTTTTTGGTATTTGATTTGATAATAATTTATTTATATTTATTTAATATATACAACATCAATTAATTAAATAATCTTCAACACTTTGTTAAATTAAATAAATAAATTTGAATAATTATGTATTGAGTTCATTAATATATGCATAATATTCATGGACAACATTCAACAATATTAATCAATAAAACTTTTATTAATGTATAAATAAATAAAGAAATTTCAAAAATAAATAAAATAAATTTGTATTATCAAATTTAATAATCAATTATCAAATGTAAAATGTAAAAATTTTAAACCATCAAATAAATTTGAATGGAGAGCTCAATAACATCTAAACGAAAGAAACTCAAGCCAAATTTAAACCAATCTCAATCAATTGCCCCAAGGGCATAGTGCAATTGGTTCCCAAGAGATAAAATTGCTTCCTTGGGCATTGATTCGAATTGCCAAGCTGACAACAATGGAATACACCTCCCTCCTGAGAGCTGTCACATATCTGATTTATCTGTTTGTATCTTACTATGAAGTCGACGATCATGGATTGGTTGGAGTGAGCGAAATTAGTTTTTACTTCCTTGAACCAAACTCAATCTCCTAAAAAATAAATTAAGTCAAATTAAAACTATTCGTTGAATAATTGGATTTATTTTAGACTTGATTTGATTTGTTTATCTTATAAATAAATTTAAATATTACAAAATTTGATTTTAATTTATTATCTTTATGATACAAGATAAGATAGTGGTTATCTTATGGGCCACCGCGATGACGAAAAGGGAAGAAGCAAGAGAAAATAAATAAAGAATCATCCTAAAACGAAGAGAAATACATAACTAGTTTTACCATATTAAGCAATTTTATTCTCAATGAAGAATGTTCCTTCAAAATCTAAACATGATATTTATAAAAATTACAATCTAAGACCTAAATAAAAGAAAAAAAATATAATTAATATATCTTAATTCCATTAATCTTTTGAAAAAATAGATTTTTTTATTCGAAAAGGAATTAAAGTGTAAAAGGAATTAAAGTGAAAAAATTATAATTAATATATGTTAATTCCATTAATCTTCTGAAAAAAGAAAATAGAATTTTTTTTATTCGAAAAGGAATTAAAGTGTAAAAGGAATTAAAATGTATAACTGAATGATCTTAATAAAATAAAACATGCATAAAGATAAAGCCTTCCCTATAATTTTCAAAAATATTAAAAATATTTTAAATAATCTACTAAATAAAAATTAACAAAAATAGTAAGAAAAATATGATTTAAACAGTCAAATTTGCGAAAAAAATGACTCATTATAGTTTCACCGATAAAAATTTTCAAATTCTATATAATCATCATCAATTTAGTCTCATTCTACCAATAAATCGTGATTTATTTTTCTCTAGACACCTGTGGGGCAGAGACCAAGGGACAACTAAGGTGACAATTCCACCTTATATTCATTCTAGATCTCAAATTAAAAATTGAAAAATGATAGGGAGAGTGAAAATGAAAGAGTGAAAAACGTAGTAAATAACATGACACCTTGCATGCAGCGATCTCCGACGGGTTCACCGTGCCCCCAAGATATAATTTGATTCGGGGTTCACCGTGTCCAAGCGATAATCGAATATATACATATAAAATATCATATCATATGATTTATTATACTTTTCACTCTCTTATTTTCACTCTCTTATTTTCACTCTCCTTATTATTACTTTTAAAAATTATATATCTTTTAAAATTTAAAAGTTCCTATTGATTAGACTGCATCACCGTAGAAGGAGGCGCCCCCAAGCTTCCATTGCAAGCCAGCAAGTTTCTCAACGTTGGATTTTTACTCCCCGCCCCGACGTAGACTTATTAATTTTATATATATTTTATGTGGATAGCTAGCATTGAGCACTAGTAGAAAAGACTTAGTCAGGATGTTGCGACGTCAGCTGCTGAATGACCGGATATTGTTTGACAGCTTGCTGGACAAGTTTGTTATCTCTATAAATGCAATATCGCTCCTTAATTTCAAAGTACTCATCATTTGTTCAACACCACCAACAAAAACATTCTGCTCGATCGAGTAGTTCTGAGAAGATCTAAATCACCTTGTATAAGAGATGAGTCTTGGCTTCTCATGTTTTCCGGCGATCGGCGGCAAAGTGAAGCCTGCGAAAGCTGATGATCGAGCGTCGGAGCAGAAGGAACAGGTGAAGATTGTGGGAAAGGGGGAGGAGGAGGAGGAGAAGCGAGGAAGAGAGAAGGAGAAGAAGAAGAAGAAGAAGCAGAGCAATCTTGATCAGGCAGCAAGGATGATGCCTCCCTTCTATCAGAAGAAGAGAAAGATAGAAGAAGAAAGAGATATAATCCAAATAATGAATCTTATTCTTTATGTGCAATCACTACAAGAAAAAATGCTTTTAATGACATTGAAAAGTGTCATCATATATTATTTATACTGACATTTTTGATATAGTGACATTAAGTTAAAATGTCCTCTATAGTGATGTCGTCTAAAGTCTTATCACTTATGACAATTCTTAATGTCACTATAAAATAAAAATAGTGACAACACTAATAGCATGAATAATTGTTACAGTGACAAGAAATAATGTCAGTATAAGATTTGTAATGACATTTATATATGTTGTTTTATTATAGTAATGATGACAAATTTATATATCCTTTAAAATTATTTATCAAGACAATTATAAATGTCTTGAATTTTATTTATAGTACAATAAAAAATGTCACTAATGATAATTTATAAAGTTAATTTAAAATGCCTCGTTATGTAATTTATAGTGACACATATAAATGTTTGTTATATTAGTCTATAAGGACATTTAAAATTATCATTAATAGTTATTTATTATGACATTTTAAAATGTCTTCATATGAGTTTTACAATAGTATTTTTATCTACATAATTTGGTATTCTATTGTGACATAAAAAATATCATATATTAATAAATATCTGACCCATTTTTAATATTTTCATGATATAAATATTTACGCATATAATTAATTAACATAAACATAAATAAAAATTTTAAATTGAAATTAAAATACTAATTAATAATTGTCAATTTTTTTGCAATACAAGATTGTCAAATTGATCACCTCAAAAAATATCTATGCACTAATCACAATCACAAATGTACCCAATGTATTTAGTTTAAGAACTAGCAAAAAAATTAAGTCTCTCCTAAAACAAACATAATCAACTTCCAAACTTTGCTGCATCTTCAATCTTCAACCATCACATCTTAAACAAAATCCAATATTCTTGTCACCTATAAAAAAAATCATATATTAATTAGTTTGTGTAAATAAAATAAAATTAAAGAAGTATATAATAAAGAAAAAAAATGTATATAAAGATGGTGGCATAGTAGGTAAATGAGATAACAAAAGAACACTAATTAGGAAAGAAAAATAATTCATATCATAATTATAACATAATTTCTTGTAATGTTTCATGATGTTTGTTCTGCATACCTTCAGATAAAACAAATAACTTATTTTCATTGTCAAAATATATATATATATATATATATATATATATATATATATATATATGCTGATATGCATGCATAAGCCTCCACCATTTAAGAGTATACAAAATAATCTCATGCAAACCAATTTTCAGAATGACATCAAATAAGGAACAGAATTACACAGTAATTCAGCAGGCAGGTTCAGAATTACACAGTAAAAATACCCCTAAAAAATCTATGTTTGTGACAGACTCATATATACAAAGTCACTAAATTCAAAAATAAAAAGGAACTGCAGAAAGTGAGATAATTTTTCCATGCACAAAACAAATAAATACGGAGAAAGGGGATCACCTTGCCTTATGCCCCGAGAAAGAAGGTGTAAAAAATGGAACCATTCCACAAAATTGCAAATGAATTTGAAGTAATTACTATAAACATGATTAGCTGAATCCATGATTCCAAAAAAATCTATTTCAGTAAGCACCTCATACAAGAATTCCCACCTTATCCGATCATATGCCTTTTCAAGATCAATTTTGATTGCTAAAGCACCATTCTTTCTCCTTAACCCTTTCATGGAATGGATGATCTCCTGCACTGCTAGAATATTGGAGAATCTTTCAAATACACATTAATTTACCTGTTTTTCTTTTCTTTGCTGATTCCTCTCAATGAAATTTGCCATGTTGCAAACAGTGGCTTACCCTAAAAGCTTAAACTATTGGAAAAGATATGCTTCTACATTTTGGCCTACTACTGTAAACGAGGATAGATGGACTTGATTGTCCTAAGCAAATTCATGGACTAACTTAACTGGAGGTATTCTAAAATTTGCAGATACTACCCCTATTTTACCACAAAATAGTTCCTCTTGTATATGAAGGATATTTGAATTACCTTCATCTTGTACCCATTTTCAAGGACTTTAAGTTGCTCAAGGTCCTCTTCCAGTTGCAAAGGAGTAGGTGGTATCTGTGGATAGATCTTCAAGAACTTTGAATCAAAACTCTGGGTAACAAAAAAAAGGAAGAAAAAAAAAGAAAAATGAGCACAGTGTAGGAGTGCGAGGATAAGCATTAACCAGCTAGCAAGATTTAAACAAGAATAACAACATTGAACAATTAAACATAAATACTAGAGAAAATAAAGATATCAACAAGAGTGATGTAGTTAAACCTGTATGCCCAAGTGAAGTAGACATGGAAATTGTGAATTGACTTTCCCTGACCTGGATTTTACAATGAATATGCTATACTGATGAATATCCCAAAGTAATCCATGGATTATGTTATAAAGAAGATTAAGAAAAAACTAACTTGTTAAATGGGATCAAACCCCTTGAGAAGTAGATTGCATATCCTTGGTTGTCAACCACACACTTTACCCGGTTAGGGTCAAGTCCATCTTCAGGTTTTAAGGATGTGGCAGCAGTACTGAAAGCAGCATCAGGAGCTCCCTACAGCATGAGATATGCTCCAAAGAAAAGGAGAGAACATGTTAAATGCATAACCAACTAAGGAAGAAAAACACTGGATAATGATTATGAAAAAAACTCATAACCAATGTGATAGCAAGTCATAGCAAAGAACATTGATGCAGATACGAGCAACAGAAATGAGAATAACAAGACATCTTAATGATGCGAACCTGCATTCCTTTGAACATTCAAAAATCAGAATAGTATAGATGCACTTTTGCTTCTTAATCAGAAATATGAGGAAGTTAAATTTCTTCGAGTAGTAGATTGTGTGCATCATAAACCGCTACTAAACCATAGAATGAACTCCAAGGTCATACCTTCATAGATCCCCCAAAAAAAGGAAAAACAACACGAGCAATCAACAATAAGCTCTTTTACTTGTTAATATTCTTTTATGTTGCAAATTATGTAAGGATCTTATTACTATTTATTTATTCATATTTGTTTGTGAAGTAAATATTTTTTCCTTTGTTGTGTTGGATATTCTTGTTGTGTATTTGTTTTGGGCTCAACAGATGCCAAAAAGAGATTGTTATGCTGCCATCGTAGAGATTGTCACACTGCCACAATGGTTTCCATGCCATACGGTAGCTACAGAGCCCCACTTGGGTGTGACAATTGCTATCACAAATTAATCATGTAGCCACTATGAGTCTATGACTAACATACAAATTGTAGTTGACATCAAATTTTGAATGATGGGTAACATGTTAATGGACAACTATCTTTTGCACGAGTAGGAACAGGAACACCATCATCAAAACATAATTTGATAACCACCTGCAATGCTTTAACAATGCCATCTATTATCTCAGGTTCAACAAGAGGCTCGTCGCCCTGGATATTGACAACTATGTCATAGTCCTTCCCAAGTTTCTGGAAAGCTTCACTACAACGTTCAGTCCCTATAAACGGCAGATTTCACGTTATCCAATTCAGAACCTAGGGGTTAAAATAAACAAAGGAAAAACTTTTCTACCATTCCTGCACTCTAGTGATGTGATTACTACGTCAGCTCCAAATCCTCTACAACATTCTGCAATCTTCTCATCATCTGTAGCAACAACTGCAAAATAGAGGAAACAAATACAGATGAAAGAAATTTTATGAAAACCCCAGATGAGTTAGTCCTATAGGTGATAATTTCATCATTTTAACTTCTAAATCAAATGATTAAATCACTGGACTAGAAATTGTATAATCTCAGAAAATTAGGAAAGTGCACCAACTTGATACGGTGAGTACTTAACAACACTGAAAGACATCCTAGTCTATTTTTGAACCCTATTGAATAATTAAGAGATTTTAAAAATGAAAAAGAATGCAATTGGAATATAAGTGCCAAATAAACCTGATGATGGAATGTAAGTGTCAAACACATTTGCTCATCATGAGTGTACCAGTATTACTCGTATTAGAAAGAAATGTTTATTTCTTGGAGAATAATTTACACCTTCAAGTTAATTAACTGTGCACACTTACCAGCATCCTCCAAAGTTTAAGCTAGCTTTGCTCTCTCCCATGTTCTCTGTTAAGAAAAAAATCAACAACACAAGAATATAGTGAAATAACTGTTTGCCTGAACTATATCCAAATGCAAAGACAAGAAGGTCAAATTAAATATGATAGGAGCAGTAGTAGTATGATTCTTGTCCCAGCACACGTATATTTACATCTTTCATAACACAAAAAAACAGAAAGTGTACGAGAATTCAGCATACATGACAGATTTCAACTACAAGAGATCTGGTGACAAACAGATTATATAAGAGCATTAAAACCCTTTTAAAAACAGCAATACGAGACTTCCTTCGAATAAGAATGCATGAGCACGACAATAGAAACACATAGTTCGGATCCGTAAAGAAAAACGTAGCGAGATCAAGAGAATTGAGACCTGGATCATGGGCTTGCCGAGGATTAGAGCAAGGGGCTTCCCCTCGAAGCGGGAGGAGGCAAACCGAGCAGGAATTATCCCGGCCACTCTGCTCTGGAACTTACCGGAACGGCGTCGTAGAAAGAAATGAACACCGGCTGAGGCCGCAATCGCTACGCCAAGAACGGCGAGATGGGAAATCCATACCCTGGATCCCGACGACGATGACGACGAGTCCGGGGAGTTGGCGATCGAGCAGGGAGCGAGGGAGAAAGAAAGATTAGACTTCGCGCATGAGGGTGGAGATGAAAAGGATGGACGACGCCTTAAGGTTCGCGCGTTGCGATTTAGGGTTAGCGTGCTGCGATTTGGAGTATTCGCGCTGCGATTTAGGGTTCGCGTAGGAAGGAGCAGGCGATTTAATTAGGGTTCGCAGTGTTGTTCGCGCGGTTAAGTTGGAGAAGGAGTAGGTTTCGCGCAGTATTTTGGAAAAAGTTTAATTAAATAATCTATTTTAATAAGAAAATGTTTAGATTTATAAGGACATTTATAAAATGTGTCATGATAAAAGATTTAATGAGATACTTTTTTTTATAAAATTAATCTATTTTAATAAGTGTCATTATAATTAGCCTATAATGACATTTACTATTAAGTGTCATAAAATAAATGTCACAATAGGTCTTTTTTCTTGTAGTGAATAAAGAATACAATATATATAGATGTCTATGAGGACTTATTCAATTGACCAATTCTAAATTAACTAATTCTAAATATCAATTCTAAAGACATATAATAAATTATTATGTCATATAGAAAATATTGATTAAGTCTTATTTTCTAATAAATCTCTTTTACCCCCCGACAAATTCAACGGGAGATCTCTGACGTTGAGTTTGCTTGCCAGCTTGGTAAAACGTTGCCTGGATAATGGCTTAGTAAAGATATCAGCGATTTGATCTTCTGCAGAAATATAGGAGACAGATAACTGTTTAGCTGCAACGCGTTCGCGAACAAAATGAAAATCAATTTCCACATGTTTTGTACGAGCATGAAATACTGGATTTGCTGTAAGATATGTTGCTCCAATATTGTCACACCAAATTTTTGGTGCAATTTTTGATGCAAGATGAAGTTCAGAAAGAAGAGATTGAAGCCAAATAATTTCTGTCGTTGCATTGACTATAACTTTATATTCAGCTTCAGTGCTTGAACGTGATACTGTAGGTTGCTTTTTCGAATTCCAAGAGATAAGATTTTGTCCAAGAAATATTGCATATCCACTAGTAGAGCGTCTATCTTCAGGAGAACTCGCCCAATCCGCATCGCTATAGGCATGTAAATCTCGAGATGAGTGACGATATAAAAGAAGACCATGTAGAATAGTGCCTTTAAGATAGCAAAGTATTCTTTTCACACTTTCCTAATTTTGTTCAGTGGGAGAATGCATGAACTGACAGGCACGATTTACTGCAAACGTAATCTCAGGACGTGTGATAGTAACATACTGTAAAGCACCAACAATACTTCGATAAACCTGGGGATCAGACATCACCGAAGAGGAAGAAGTAATAGAGACGTTATCTGTAGTAATTGGTGTAGAAATCGGACGTGCCCCATCCATTTTAGCTCTTTGAAGAAGCCCATTAATATATTTGCTTTGAGAAAGAATATAGCCTTCATCATGTGGAATAAGTTCAATACCAAGAAAGAAACGAGCATTTCCTAAATCCCGAATAGGAAATTCTTGATTGAGAAGAGTTAATAGATTTGTGATGCCCTTTTCATCATTACCAGTTAATAGAATGTCATCAACATAAATAAGAAAGAATATCATAGAATCACCATTATGTCTGTAGAATAGAGAGGAATCAGTCTTAGATTCAGAAAATCCTTGAGTCTGCAACCAGTTAGATAATCGATGAAACCATGCACGAGGCGCTTGTCGAAGACCATATATAGATTTCTTGAGGTGACAAACATGAGATGGGAATTACGGATGAATAAATCCAGATGGTTGCTCCATAAATATTGTTTCCTCAAGATTACCATGAAGAAATGCATTAGAAACGTCTAATTGTCGAATAGACCAATTAGAACTTACAGCTATTGATAATAATAATCTAACAGATGTAATTTTGATAACTGGGCTAAAAGTATCATTGAAGTCAATACCTGGTTGTTGACTAAACCCTTTGGCAACAAGTCGAGCTTTATATCGTTCAAGAGAACCATCGGCTCGATGCTTAAGACGGAAAATCCATTTAGAGCCCACAACATTCATGGAGGGAGTGCACGGAACTAGGGTCCATGTTCCATTGCGAAGCAGTGCATCAAATTCTGCAGTCATCGCACTACGCCAATTCGAATCCTTGTTTGCTTGTGTAAAACAAGTTGGCTCAATAGATTTTGAGGCGTCCACCAAAGCACGAGGAAGAGGATATCGAGTAGCTATTGGTGGGCATCGTGCATATATGTCACTTAACGGAAGCACACGACGAGGAGTATCATCACTTGTTGATGGTGACGAACAAGTGGGTAGACAAGGGGATTCTGATGAAGGACTTGTATTGTTCGATGATTCAGTGTTAGGGAGCATATTGTCTGTAGCTGGAGATGCTTCCAAGATTGGGCACGGAATAGGTTCTAAAGCATTATCACTTCCGAAATTATTAGTGCGCCTAGTTCTTAATGGAGTAGCCACTTGGGGTGATTTTGATGACCTAGGAGAGTTTGCAGAAGGCTCCGGAGCATGACCAAGGATGCCATTACCTTCAGTATCTTTAGTGTGTCTGATTGGATGAGCAATTTCAGATGTGATATTAGGTGGCATCAAAAAAGTTCCACTGCTCCCTGAAGATGGAGGTCCTGTTGAGGCTGTAAAAGGAAATAAAGACTCATCAAAAATAACATGCCGAGATATATATATACGTCCTGTTGGAATATATAGACAACGGTAGCCATGGTGCAAATTACTATAACCAAGGAAAACACATTGTTGAGAACGAGGATTTAGTTTATGTTTAGAGTAAGGTCGTAGCCAAGGATAACATGCGCAACCAAAGATACGTAAAAAGGTGTAGTTAGGAGTTTGATTGAAGAGTTTTTCCATGGGACATTTATGTTGAAGTAATGGAGTAGGCAGACGATTAATAAGATAAACTGCAGTTTGAACCGCGTCATCCCAAAATTTAAGTGGAACTGATGCATGATTGAGAAGAGCTAATGCAGTTTCAATTATATGACGATGTTTCCTTTCTGCAGAGCCATTTTGTTCAGGAGTATGAGGACACGAGACTCGATGAAGGATGCCAGAAGAGTCCAGATGCCGATGAAGTGCTTGATATTCTCCACCCCAGTCAGAGTGGAGAGAATGAATTTTACGATCAAAGTAACGTTCCACGTGCCTTTGAAATTGACAAAATATATTAAACAGATCAGATTTTCGTTTCATGAGAAAAACCCAGGTAAACCTACTAAAGTCATCAATAAAAATGACATAGTAAAGAAAACCTTGGTTTGACAAAACAGGAGCAGGACCCCAAACATCAGAATGAATTATTTCTAAAGGAAATTTAGACATATGAGAAGAAGAAACAAAAGGTAATTTATGACTCTTTGCTTTCAAACACGCATCACAAGAATGAGATGAGGAAGACAAACGGGTCGGTAAGTTAAACTGATTAATAACTTCTTGAACGATACGGAGGGATGGATGACCAAGACGTGCATGCCAAGAGGCTTTATTTGTACGTTCTCCAATAAGCGCTTTGACGGATGTAGGTTGTAGGTGATAGAGACCATCCCTAATTTCTCCTCTGAGCAGGGTGATTTTGGTAATGGGATCCTTCACAAGACAATAATGAGGGTGAAATTCAAAAAACACATTATTATCAAGAGCAAATTGACGAACTGAAAGTAGGTTCTTAGTGATAGAGGGAACATGGAGTGTGTTGGGCATGTGAAAGAGACGACCAGATGAATTAAAAAATGTGTTACCAAGGTGAGCAATTTGCAAACCTGAACCATTGCCTATTTGTACCGTGTCAGGACCATGATAGGAGGAGGCTTCTGTAAGAATATCATAATTCGGTGTAACATGATGAGTCGCGCCAGAGTCTGGATGCCACCCCGGGTTTGAAGAATCTGCCATTGGTATATAAGGATTGCTTGCAATAGAGAATGCTCCTGGATGAGATGATGAAGTTGATGTTGACGCTTGTGTAGAGGATGCAAGACCTCCAATAAAATTATGATCAAATCTCTTATAACATTGATGAGCAAAGTGACCATTCTTAAGACAGATCTGACAACGACCTCGACCTCGCCCTTGACCTTGTCCTCGTCCACGTCCTCGTCCTTGACCTTGTCCTCGGCCTCGACCTCTATTTCGTTCAACCTGATTTTCTTGATCGTGTGGAGGATGGGTAGTACTATCAATTTTGTACGGTGCATGTGCCGAAAGAGCGAGAGTATCCGAGACCCTTTAAGATTGAAATTGTAGAAGTATCTCGTGTGAAGATAACAAGCCATGAAGAGTATTAAGTGACACTTGATCAATGCGAGTAGTTATGCTGGGAATAAAACTATCATATTGAGGTCCCAATCCTGCAAGAACATGGATAAGTAAATCTGAATCTGAAATTGGATGGCCAATCGCAGCTAAATTATTGGCAATGGTCTTGATTAATTGCATATATTCATTGATAGACTTGTCCCCTCTTTGCACCGATTGCAATTGCATGCGAAGCTGAAGAACACGTGCTTGAGAGTCTGAAGCAAAGGTTCGGCCAAGAGCTTCCCATATTTGGCGAGAGCTAGCAAGCCCGACAATTATAGGAAGTATAGATTCATCGATCGTCGAGATTAACCATGTCATGATAAGTTGATCCTTCTTGCTCCAAATAGCATAGTTTGCATCGGCTACTTCTGATTTAGGAGAAGTGCCATCAACAATTCCAAGTAGATCATGAACACGAAGGAGTGAAAGAAACTGCATCTTCCAAAGCATATAATTATCTTTGTTAGTTTGATGGATAAATAAGATATGACATTTAGGGGCAGAGAAGAAAATTGTGTCGCAAAATTTGTTTCTGTGGTGGATGACGGAGATGAATATTCCGACATAATATATATATAAGAAGAAGAATAACTTAGCATCACAATCACCAGTCAACAGTACTGCCACGTGCAGGGATCAGTGGCGACGGGGTGAGATAAGAGGGAGAGCCGGTTGATGACGTCGTCGGCTGCAGTTTCCGTCGAGAGGGGGATGTGGGTCGCCGCTGTAGAAAGCAGTGGAGCTAACTTGTACACCACGGACGATGTGGATGGGAAAGCCACGTGGAGGGAGATGGATCCAAAGTAAGTAAAGTAGATGGTTGTTCTACTGAAGCCAATTAGAGTAAAATTGTGCTTGTAAATCTCGAACAAAAGGACAACGTGCCTCTGATTCCGTGACGGAGCAGCTCATCCAAATTGATGAAGCCGCTCTACGCTTGCTACCAAATTGCTCTTGCAATTAAGAAAGAGGAGAATAATAAAATTCGATGGCGGCGGCTTCCATACTAGCAAGAGATAGGGCAACGCTCTGATACCATATTAGAAGAAGAGAAAGATAGAAGAAGAAAGAGTTATAATCCGAATAATGAATCTTATTTTTTATGTGCAATAAAGAATATAATATATATAGATATCTATGAGGACTTATTCAATTGACCAATTCTAAATTAACTAATTCTAAATATCAATTCTAAAGATATATAATAAATTATTATGTCATATAAAAAATATTGATTAAATCTTATTTTCTAATAAATCTCTTTTACCTTCCTCTCGCGACCAAGCCTTCTTTAATTAAGTAGCTAGCTAGCCAGACCACGCACACATGTTTTCTCAGCTGCATGCCGTCTAGCTCCTCTTATTGTTGTGCTCGTGTTGTGTTCTTCAATTATTTCTTGGTTTATTAGTGATATTATACTCTCTTTTGTTTTTTACTTGTGGATTTGAGTCTTGTTCTAGTTATCGTCCTTTCTCATCTAATTTTCTTTGAGATAGCTAGATCAGTTGGATGGAGCCTAGCTATCCATTGATCTTTAGCAACCAATTTTCAAGACCGGAAGAAGTTCTTCCTAGAGGCCTATTCAAGACAAAAAGGCGAAATCGCTCGCCCTCCAGCACCCCCGCCGCATCCGTCCCAAGGCCATCACGAGGGAGATAAATCACGGTCTCCGGAGTAATTAGTGCACAGTTGGGCCGAAAATTGATACACTAAACGTTTAGAATTTTAATCCAGTGCGTCTAAACGTTTAGAATTATAATCCAGTGCGTCTCACACGATTCGAACTCAACACCTTTTAGATAACATTCCCATACACTAATCACTCCTAAAGGCCTATTGAAGCTGTCATATAGTCTTGTTAATCCTCACAAAACATTCAGTCGATTGAACTGACTGTTTTGCAGTCCATTCAATTGGACAAGCTTGACCAACTTGTCATACTCAATTGATTCAACTAGCTCAATCTACTAGACTAGACTAGTCAAATAGTTTCATTGGCCTAACCAATTTCACCATGCTAATCAACTTGATCAAACCTCCCAAATCAATAAGCCACATTGATTCACTAACCAGCATAGATTGACTGACTCCTCTAGCTCAATTAACTCATTCGACTTGGGAGTCCTGCTAGAACAAACTAGCCAAATTGAACTGCCCAACTTGTTTGGACCATGATGCCTAACTAGACTTGTTTGAACTAACCAACTTAACCAAACCACCCAGACTAATCGACACAATCGAACCAAATCTTCTAGCTCATTCAATCGTCTAACTCGGCTGGGTCATTTGGACCAATAGGTGCGTTCTAAT